>JAOXYD010000007.1:14203609-14213959 GCA_028565735.1 Pinacopodium congolense
TTTTAATTGTTAAAATAATTCATTAATTGAATTTAATACCATTTAAGTCCCTGTAATTTGATAAACTATCAATTAAGTCCCTATAGTTTGATAAACTATCAAATAAATTCTTATAGTTTTAAATTATTTTCATTATCAGTCTAATACCACGTGACACTATGTGAACATACCACACGGTACACAGTTAGTAAAAAATAATGAAAGAACTAATAGTGAAACTAAATTTAAACTTTAAGGACTTATTTAATAGTTTTGAAACTATAAAAATTTAATTGATAATTTGTCAAATTATAATAAGTTTTGGTAAAATTTTATTATAATATTATATAAGGGTAAATTTGAATTTTTACTAAGTTAGCTACTTATTCTTTACCTGTGTACTCTTAAGAGTTTGATTGTAACTTGAAAACCTTAGATCATTGAGGTTCTTTTGTTGAGAGTAACTGACCAGCGACAAATCAATTTTAATTATTTCGTTATAATATGTTAAAGGCTTTTAGGAAGACCGATTTATTTATTGTTTGAATAATTTAAGCATTACTTTCTACTTTGTAAACTGAATTTATATTTTGGACCTTACTATATAAATATATCGTGATTATGATTGGATTTATATTATGTTTTTTATAGTTAAATTCTCAAAAGCGTTACAAATTCTTGTCAAGTATGATCTTGACTGCAACAGTGAATGGACGAAAGTTGTTGTATGTCTAATCAACTAATTCACAAATTGGTTATATTACACAACGACCTATGATGTCTTATGGAGCAGTCGCTACTTGAATAAAATTTGTGATCCCATCTCCCAACATCAGAAAATGTGAAGGTATTACAATAACGAACAAGCAAGATAGAAGTATTAACATGTGTAAAAGCCTGACTATCTCCTAAGGCCTGAAAGCAATTTTTGGAACAGAAATAATAATCATAAGGGGTTTCTACCGGTGGCCTCTGGTAACCCTATTAGTTAAATAGGAGCATTTTTATTCACAAAAAAAAAAAAAAACCAAAAATACCACACCCTATTGGGAAACAGGCCCCAGAAAGGTGTTCAACAAGCATAGAAACTTCCAGCTAGCATCTCACCTACTCTTCTTCCCAGTTTTATTTCAACTGCAGTGAAAAACATCATTGAAATTTTTATCTATGAGACCCTTATCCTTCCAATTCTTGCTTCTTCAAAGTCAAAAACATAGTGGATACAACAGAGAAAGAGGAACTGCTTCTCTCGACAATTTCCATCTCTCAACAGCAAAACACCTTCATCAATAAAAATAACATGCGAGTGTATGGCTATAATGGAAGAATAGAGACCCAATCCAAAGTTTCATTGAAACAAAATGACAAGATAAACAATCACCAAAAGAAGGATATATAACTATTATCAAATTGGTAGCAGTAAAGGATAATTTCTCAATAAATGAATGTCACTGAGACATAGCCTTCCTCCTGTGAATGTTCATCTTAAAGATGGAAGCAAACAATAATTCCATGATTACCAATCAAGAGCAGAATGGCAACACCTTTACATATGGCATCAACATAAACCCATCTAAAGGAACTAAAACTCTGTTGGCCACCTCATTCATTATGAATTTTGGAGTGAGTGAATACATGAGGCAAAATTATCAGAAAATGAATTAGTAATCAGCTACAGGAATCCAATGGCCTAAAAGGGCACGAGAAATTTTCCTTTCCATTGAGGATATGATAGTAAAAACATAGAAGATCCACCAATATCCATACACCCAAACGGAAGTAGTCTAATCATGATGCTATCTCATTCTAAGAATACCCAAGTATCATCTTGGAAAACATATTAACATGTATTTAAAGTGGGTTTGAGACCTCAACAGTAAAGAACCCTCAATTGCTGCATACCTAATTCGTGTTCTAAGTTCCTTAACATTAATATATAAATACAACAAACTTTTCCAACATCCATATCTAAGGCAAACAACATTACCAGTCAAGTTTAATAAAAGGCTCTTTCTTCCCATTGATACTCACCCCATCTTATATGCTCATGTAACTTACACTCTTTATCACCTGGATTTACACAAGAGCCGTAGCCTCTTTTGTGCAGTATTAAAGCAGTATCCCCAATTGACAATTGAGAACCCAAAACAAAAAAACAACGCTCTAATTATCTTTTAATCTTCAAAGAAATCATCTTTGGATTCGATTCAGCTCATGGAAACCGTATTCAATCCACGGGCTCACAGATTAAGATTAAAATAGATAGTCATACATATCCATATACTACAAAATCGATATCTAATAGACCAAAAAAAAAATTACGAAAGGGAGAAAATTCATCAGCTTTGCTTTATAAATTGATGTAACCCTTTTGGTGGGCTAAGAATCGTATAAAAAAACTACAAAAAGGAAAAAAGAGTAGAAGATTGACTAAGCTAATCTCCGTCGTTTTTACCCTTGGGTTTGCGATACTTTTCCTCGATTACCTTGGCCGTGAAGAGGGCGTTGTGGACGAGTTTCTTGATGTTAGGAACGTTGTAGTTTTGAGCTATGTACACTCCACAAACCGTGCCTACTATGAAAGAGAATCCGCTCCTTATTATCCCCATCACAACTCTCTCGCCGAACGCCGGAGTCTTCTCTGATTGGAGAGAGCTCTTGCTCAGGAATGATCTCGAATCAAAAACCGGTACTCGTTGAACTTGCCAATGTAACTAAAATAGTGAAAAAGCATAGTACACGACGTCGTACTGAAGTTGCCGATGCTTAGAAATTAATGTTTTGATTTTAATATCTATTTTTATAGTAGAAAAAATAATACGTTAATATAATATAAAAATTTAAAATATATAAATACATAAAAATAAAAACAGAAATCAAACCCCTCTTAAACTGAACAAAAATTTTAAAATCAAATTAAATTAACTCAAAATTAATAAATTAATTTAAATTTAATAAGTAAAACTATAATTAAATTCTAATTTAAAGATTTTAATTTAATTTAATTGATTCTAAACATTAATTTTGTTTTATAAATTATAATTTGATATATTATTGTATTAGAAATTTAATCTTTAAAAATTAATTAAATTATTGATCAAGATAAATATTATTATTATACAATAATTAGAGAAATTTAACATTTTATTAATTTAAAATATATTTGAAATGATTTAAAATAATAGGTATTTTTAAATAAATAAACAATCTTTATCCCCTACTAATTAATAATAAATATTGCTATTATTATTATTTCATTCCCCGCGAAGACTGACTCCACCAAACCAAATCCATCTTTTCCTCTCTCTAACTAATTTTCTTCGGTTTTGCTTTTCTGTCTTAAGAATATCTCTTACTTCCGGAGGCGCGAAGGCTCTTTCTTTGTCTTAGATCGAATTAGGTTTTTGATTTCTTCAATTACTCGGCTTCTTTTTCGTCTTCTTTTTTGATGTCAAATTGTGATCAATGTGATTTTGTGATTTAGTCAATGTGATTGGTGTTCTATTTTGCATCATTTTTTATATGATTTTTGCTTCCGAATTCCTTGAAGCTGCATAATGGTTTTTTTTTTGGTTTTTGGTTTCGATCTTGAATCCGAATTGGTCTGCTTTTCTTTATAGCGATTTTTGATCGAGCTGGATATTCATTGAAAAAAAGTTGACTCTTCTTTCTGTTATTATCAATTTGTTCTTTAGATTTAGGGTTCGAATTTTGGGATTATCGTGACCTATTGGGTTCATAGAAGTGGGTAAATTCCCCTTGTTGATTGGCGTCATTTGTTTTCGTTTAATTAATGACTAATCACTTTTTCCCCTGTGTGTTTTTGCAGGTGTTCATGGTTTTGTGCTTGGGAGTTGCGGATAATTTGCGTTGTTGGCTTTCAGCAGTATTTAAACTAACTTGAGATTGTTATTCGTCTGCTCTTTGAGAATGGAGCTATGTTGACGTAGTCCTTAATGAAAATCTGGGAATTCGGGTTTGGAAAAAAGGCTCTTCCTTTTACCGATGGGTGTGAGCTATTTAGCAATTTCGGCTGTTTGTACGACTTTAAGCTTCGTGGGTTTACAATGTTGGACAGAGTTATCGTTGGATAAGCTGAGAACAGAGAGTTTAACCGGTGGTAGTTTCATAAACCAGGAGAATGGAAGCCGAGATTTTGAGCTGCTGTCGGTTCCTTATACCACCATTGCCTTGCTAGTGAACTATGTATTTAATGTGTTTATTCTAGTTAACCTCTGTGTTAAGGTGAGTCTAATCTTTTGGCAAATAACATAGGTTTTCTGTTCAAAATTTGCATTATGAATTCCTTTTGGCTCATAAATCTTGAAAGGTTATTGTGGCTTCATTTTCAATGTGCAGACTGTTTTCTTTGGGGGATTGTATCCTACTGAAACTCGAAAACTAGCTGAACGACTTATCAATTATGTTATTTACAAGGTGAATACTCTTTTTTGTAGCAATAGTAATTTAACACTTTATCTGAGTCTGTCACTGAGTTTGTTATGTTTCATATGTGGTTAAGAATAGGGGTTTTGAACAAGAAGGACGAGAAAGGACTTAACTGAAACAAAATCTTGCTTTATGTGTTGATTTCCGATATTTATGGATCTTACAATTGCTTTGTTTTTGTTAATGGTGTACAATAGGGACTTTTCCTACCTTTGGTTATTCCACCAACAATTATTCATGGAGGCCTGTGGTCAGTCTGGTTGGCTGTGTTATGCTCTTTAAAGGTATATACTTGCAATGAATGTTGCTTTTTTACTTGCAGAGTATTACCATAAGACTTCCTTGATTGTTTACTTTATTCCATACAGATGTTTCAAGCATTGGCTAGAGATCGACTTGAACGCTTGAATGCTTCACCATCTGCATTGCCATGGACTTATTTCCGTGTGTACTCGGTATTGTTGTTGGTCCTCGCTGTTGATGTTTATTGGTACTTTGTCACACCCTAACCTTTCATTTGCAAATGCAACCATTAAATCTTCTTCTGTGTAATTTTGATGGGGTTCAAATTGAACATATTCTTTTAATGAATTTTATGTCTGAAAAATATGATCTAAGCAGTGTTTACACACTAGTAAATTATTATATGAATGTGAATGTTATACCTGATTAGGTATTCAGAGTTTATTTCCCAAACAATTTTTTTTTTCTCTGAGAAATGAATGTTCTAGCTGCATTGGACAGTATTTAGGAGAATCGTAGATGTGATTCTGTTGGGACCTATAATTTCCATAGTAGAGTTGGAGGCCGTAATTAATCATAGGGAAGAGCATATACAGTTGGTATTTTCTACATTTTGACGTAAGCAAATGGAGCGAGGATTTGTATGGACAATGTGCTACATTGAAGGATTAGGTCTATATGGGACTGACTTTCAACTAAAGAAAGAGAATAAAGAGGTTTCTTTTTCTCATGGTTCCAGATTAGGATGCTATAGTTTTATCTTACTTTTCTTTACCTTCCTGTTCTTAGATAGGTTGCTTTGACTGAAGTTACAGCAAACATTTTACATTTTTGGAAATTCATAGAATATAAGATGCTTCTAAAATTTACTTTTTGTGGTTACAGGATAAGACTATGTCTGGATATATACAGAGCAATGAGTTCAGCCTTGGTTCTGTTGTTGTTCTTTGAGCCATTAAGTGTTGCTTTTGAGACGATGCAAGTACTGTCTTTGAAACACATCTTAGATCTTTGAATAGTTGATAATCCTATATAATTTTCTGCTATGACATTTCACAAATATCAATTTTCTCTGCAGGCCTTGCTGGTTCATGGTTTTCAGTTGCTTGAAATATGGCTTCATCATTCAGCTGGGAATAGCTCAAATTGCAAAAGGTTCAAAATCTTTGATGCAATTAGAGCAGGTAGTCCTATTTAATTTTAAAGGTTGATGATGATCATGTTAGATCTGATTGGTCAGTTGCTGGTAGTTTTCTTGAGTGCAAAGTAGCTTAACTGCAGTTATCTCGAAGCCTGACTAAGTTCAGGTTATTGGATTCTAGATATAAGCAAATTGTTATGCTCCTTGACAATATAAAGCCATAATTGGAATCAGTTGCAATCTATTTCTGAAGAACTTATAAAATGTAGGATAAAAAAAAGAGAACCACCCTGATCTGTAACCTGCCAGTGAAAGACTGTCAGCATTATGCTGTTGGACATTAGAAGTTATTCATAGAGCAAAAATATTTTTCCAACTAAAAGTTGGTATTCTGTATCCATGGAAAGGTTGAGATAGAGGAACCCTCCACTTTTTATTTCATGCTATTGAGACTTTTCTTCTGGACCCTTGGGGTATTTGAGATTCTAGATATACTTTGTAAGCAGTCAACTATTTGAATTTTTATATATGCCAAAGCCATTTGATTTATCTAAATTCAACTGACTTCCTTCCATCGAAGTGGAATCATGAGCCTATTCATGGAGAAAATAGTTTGACATGGAATGAAAAGCTTTCCCATTTAGTCCTACTGTATTATAATCCAGTAACAGCCTTTCTTGCAATTGGTTGCACTCTGAGAATTGCAGTTTGATCTGAAGAAAAGGCAAGTGTGAATGTTCTTGGTGCTCAAATGATGCCTACGCTGGCATATGATGACTCTGATTCTAGCCTGTTAATTGGAGCTACTGGTTTATTGTGCCTAGCAATCCTATGTGTATTTGGTGTTAATATATTTCTGATTAAACTGCCACTGCAGGTTCATTCTTAGAATGTAAAAGCGTTCTTATTCGCAATTTGGGCTTTTCTCTGGACATGGCAACTTTGTTGATGGCTGTTGGTCATTATGTGCATATCTGGTGGCTTCATGGCTTGGCATTGCATGTTATAGATGTGATCCTGATCTTAAATCTTCGTGTAAATATTCTATCCTTTTCGTAATTAGAACTTACTTTTGGCAAACCATAAGCTACTCTATTTCGACTCTTCAAATTTGTCTCATGTGTATTCTAATTTTGTTACCTTGAGTAGGCCTTGATAAGTGCTATCATAAAGCGTATAAAAGGATTCATCAAGTTGAGAAGAGCTTTCAGTGCTCTTCATGCTGCACTACCTGATGCAACGTTGGAAGAGCTACAGACATATGAGGATGAATGTGCGATCTGTAGGGTATGTGTGCTTTTTCATTTCTTGATTCTTGTTTTCTTTGAATTATGGAAGTGAAGTGAAATGGGCAAATGATAGGAACCTATGGCTAGGGCGAAAAAGCTGCATTGTAGTCATCTCTTTCATCTTGCGTGCTTGAAATCCTGGTACTGTCTAGAAACTTTTCTCTTTAGTTACTTAATGATGCTATATCTCGTGTGATGTGTGCTGAATATCACTTAATAAATGTCAGGTTGGATCAAGGTTTAAATGAGAATTATTCATGCCCCACATGTCGAAAGCCGCTATTTGTGGGTAGACCTGAAACTGAAAGCAATCTTCATACTGGAGAAGTTTTAACTGATGAGCAGCTTGCTCATCAAATAAGTGACAGACTTGATCAACAAATTAATCCTGCCCTGACTGGTGGTGTGTTTGCCAATCAGACACGAGCCTCTATGGAAGGCAATCCATGGAGGTATAATTCCTTACTTAGATCTTCATAGTATGGTGTTTCTTGCATGTCTATATCTAAGTGGCCTTGCTTCTTCTAGCTGGAAACAAATATCCTGATCATAAATAATTGAAACCCCAAGATTTTAATTCTGCATTCTTGTTTGGTTTTACAGAAATGCAGGACTAGATTCAAGTTGGCTGCATGCATGGCCAGGCCAGGATGTAGATGGTGCTGGTCCTTCAACTTCTGTGAGACCAGTTGGGATAGGCAGAGTTCAGATGATGATGAGGCATCTTGCAACCGTGGGAGAAACTTATGCTCAAAATGCTCTTGAGGATGCCTCTTGGAGCCTTTGGCCAACAAATCCCTCTCAGAATGCTTCATCTGGTTCTCCCATTATGCCTCCCACTGGCAGAAGATACCCTGCTGAGACTGGTGAATTGCATATGAGAACTGCTTCCCGATCTGCCAATAACAACTTAGCGAACATATTAGCCATGGCTGAGACAGTACGAGAAGTTTTGCCTCACATTCCTGATGAGTTGATACTCGAGGTAAAGTTTGGTCTGATGCTTGACGACGTGTCCAAAAGTTAATGTGATTGCTGTAATTGGCTTGTCTTGTGAAAATTTTAGGAAATATTATAGTACTAGAATTTGTATTTGAGTCATATTTTTTAACACCTTTGCTTTACGATTAAGGTCTTTTACTTTCTAAAACTGGATCCCATTTATACTGTGTGATAAGTAGCGCATTTACTTTTGCAGGACTTGCAGCAAACAAATTCTGTCACTGTTACCGTGAATAATCTTCTGCAATTGTGAAATGGCTCATCTTTAGTATGATTTTATGTCAACCTCTTCTTTTGTATACCAAGTTTGCGGCTGTATAAGTATTCATTATGTTGCAAATATCCACGACCGATCCCTTCACATGACATTTATATTCTGTTCTCTCAAGAACATGTGCACAAGCCTCAAAGCTGTATATACACCATCAGCTGTATCCTAAAAATGAAGGAAAGGGCTGAAGCAAAGCGTTTTACATTATCCAGAATAAAGTTGCTACCGTGCATAGATGGACAGGTTGGTGTTTTGCATTTCGGATTTTGATCCAAAGCCGCAACAACACAATGTTCAGGCCGCCTGGGATTCAGTAGCACTGTCCACTACTATGTATATTAGTGAGTAATATTTACAAGCTCCATGAACTAGCTCATGATAGGTGCTGACTTAACATATCGAATTACTAGTTAAATAACTGGTATGGTGCAATTTTTTAATCAGAGTTCAGTCACAATTGAGCTTATAATGGATACTGATGAATTTGAGTGCTTATTGTTGTGGTTCTTTTGCGTATGGCTTCGACCTGAATTTGGAAATTGGCAATCTTTCTGGATGTGGATGTCTCTATACTTGGATTTTTAGGGGTAGGGATTGGGAGTGGATTGGTTCTCTATTTTGAAGCTGATTTGGTTCTAGCAGAAAAGAAAAGAAAGAGAACAGGTTGACTTAAACATGTTGAAAGTGCAAGCTAACTTCTGAAGTTAATTACAAGAAAAATGCAAAATACAGCACGAGCAGGTTGCAGGAAAAATAAGTGTTCTTGTGCCTCGAGTTATCTTTCCTTTTAAAGGAATCCGGGCTCTGATGTGTCAAATAGGGTCATGAGGAATATTTAACTAGTGAACGATTCAATTGCCATAATTTAAAACTCATCAAAATAACGCTGGACGAGTTCACGATTCAAAATATTTGAATTTAAAATTAATACATAAAATCGAATCAATTGATATTTATAGATATTTAATATATTTTTAATCTTACTCCAGATTATCTTCTTTAATAGTTAATTATGGTTATTATGATTTGAATTTGCAAGTCCTTGGTTTAAATTTTTTTTAAGTGATTTGTTTCACCAATTGAAATGTTTTTAAAGGTTTATTTCACCAATTAAAACACCTCTTTATATCTTTGATTCTCATAAAATTTGAACCTTCTAATGAGATAAATTCACTTCTACTCTATCATGATGAACGCTTCAAAATCTTGGTGTGTTTTTAATGTCTTAATTTTAATATTTTTCAAGGAAAAAGATTTATAATTTATGCATTGTGAAATAATTAAAATATTCTTATTTTAAATATAAGAAAAAATTAAACGTCCAACTATTTATATTTTTAGTAGTTTGAGGGCTTTCTGAGGGGCAAATACTTAATTTCTCCCTCAAAAATTTTAAAAATTTATAATTAACACGTTTTGAAGTCTTGAGTTTTTTTATTTATACTTTAGGATTTTAAGATTAAAAATTGAGGGTTTTATTATTTAAGGTTTAGGATTTATTATTTTAGGGTGATAAATTTTAAGATTTTAGAATTTAAAATTTTATGTTTTAAAGTTTTAAGAGCTTGTTTAGTTGTGTTTGTGATTTTTGTTTTTTGTTTTTATTTGTTAAATACAAATATGGTGAAAATAATATAGAAACTAATGAGAAAAATATAAAAATTATGAAAATTATAAAAATAAATAAAAATAATCTATATTAATTTTTATATTTTAAAAAATAAAATTAAAAAACTAAAATTAAAACTAAGAATTGAAACAAACAAACCTTTACAGTAGGTTTGGTTCAGAATAATAGCTATTCTATTACTCATCTATTTCTAAGGAATAAGAATTCTTTATTTGGTTAATAAAAAGCTTACGGAATAACTATTAATAAGAATAGACATTACTTATTTTTTAAGAATAGGTAAAGATTATCCTCAGTTATCTTTAGTTATTCCAAGGATACATATTCCGTTGTTTACTTTTTTTCT
>JAOXYD010000007.1:14230061-14243425 GCA_028565735.1 Pinacopodium congolense
CTTACACCAATCACAAGTTATATATTTCGAGGATCGATTATAAGTCTATAATTCCTGATATATCTTCTACCCAACTTTCATATTTCTTATATGTTTCTTCTTTATTTGTCTTTGTTTCATCAATTATCTTTAGTATTTAGTTTTGATGTCTTTTCTTCCAAGGGTTTTATTTTCTTTTAGCAACATTAGAGATAACAATTCACTCTAGCTCTCTGTGGGATCGACCCTGACTTACCCTAGCTACTTAGTTAAGTTAGTTAGGTAATTTTATTATTTGGTAGCTTACGACGAGCTCACCAGTGACTCTTAGTGTAATTTTGGACAATTTTAAGAACTTTTTAGACATTTTTATGCACTATGATATGTGGCACATCATCATCTTGAAAGAGCCCAGCTTATGATACATCTCGATTCACTTTGATGGAAATTTGAACTGGTTTGAGACCTACTAAGACAATTCGATCTTTGTCAAGATAATTGTTGCCTTGGAGGTGGAGGTTGAATTCAATATCAATGACACCGTTAAGATACTCAGCTAGGGGTCGATATTACACTTAGATGGCATATGTTTTCTAACATTAGTCCAAGAGTTCATCACTAATGTGAAGGATAAAGATGAGGACATTATCATCAAGGTGAAAACTATTATTAAAGGTACCTTTATACACACCACTCATTGCTAATTATCTACTTTTCTAAGGGTACTGGATGATGGCATGGTTTATAAGCATAGGTGAAAAATAGCCTTGATGATCGATATGTGTTATTAGACTTGAAATTCAATCGAGACATAGTTCATTATGCATTAGACCATTTTAGAGGCCATAGTGGATGTACTTACCCCTTTCGCACTTTAGAGCTTGAGATAGATTATCATAGCTCTCCTTTTAGCCAACGTCCAACCTTGAGCCAATAGGCTTAATGAGGTAAGGTTTAGTGATTCTTATTTGTTATAATGGATGCTTT
This sequence comes from Pinacopodium congolense, assembly GCA_028565735.1. Lineage (NCBI taxonomy): Eukaryota > Viridiplantae > Streptophyta > Magnoliopsida > Malpighiales > Erythroxylaceae > Pinacopodium > Pinacopodium congolense. The sequence goes on from JAOXYD010000007.1 coordinate 14,231,028, forward strand.
ATAGATCATAATCACTAGATGGTATCCCAATAGCTAGATTTGTCATCAATCATATAAGAAACTTGGTACAATACAATTGTAAGGACAATATGTCATGCTTTTTATGCTTGATTTCAAGGATATTGGTTGATTGTGGAGTCAACATTAAAGAGTAGCCTCTTTTACTTCCCTCTAACACTATTACATTTTCTTTACTAAAATCATGGAAGCATGTGAAAGAATGAGGCTAGTGAAGAAACTTATCTTGGAAGTTGTTATGACATAATGAGAGATTAGATGATTCGATCACCCTAAGACCTACTATTGATGTATTAAAGGACTCTACCAAAGTGACATCTAAGGCTTCATAGCATAGTGCCCTTACTTTAGTTTCTTTTGGACCATTAATAACCTCTCTTATAGTTGTTTCAACTCCTTAATTTTCTTAGGCCTCCATGAACACTATACATGCATTGTTACTTGACTTGTTGTGCCAAATATATTAGCAACAGTAGCACAAGTAAGTCTAGCAGTAGTTTACATAGTTATGGAAATATGTGCGATCATCCAAGGGTAGCCTTAATCCTTTATAAGGGTAACCTTAACTTTTAAGAGCTACTATATTTTGCCTTTACTTTTACATTAGTTATGTTTATTTTGCTCATTGGTAGGATTGAAATATATTAAGTTTTTATATGCATTTTAATACCATTTCAATCCTACTTTTGTGTTTAATTTTTCATTTTATGTTCTTATTGAGTTTTCATGCAGATTTAATCATGAAACATAAATACAAGCTAAAAGGAAGAAGTTTTCTAAAGAATTGGAGTAAAAATGATGCATAGGGTCGAGTTTATACCAATACAGTGGGCTAGGAGGACTAATATGGCGGGTTGCCAGCTTGTCGTATCCCTTAGAAACCAAGGACCTATACGATAGGTTGCCAGCCTACTGTATTACTTAAAGAACCTGTCATGTAAGTCCCTATTAGTAAAAAGAAAAAGGGCAGCAAGGTCTTTTCACACACAAATCTTCCTAAACCCTAATGAGGCACTGTAAAAGGCAGAGAGGGAGCTGAGGGCATCTTCTTTGGCTCTCTACTTGGAGAAGCCCTTTTTCTTATGTTTTCTTAGTCTTTTTTCCATGTATTTTGATTATTCTTCCTTGTTATTTCAATTTATTCCCTTAAATTTCATGTTTAGGTGTTGTTTTCCTTCTATCTTAGTTTTTTTTCCTGTTGTTGTCCATTTTTGTCAGATTTTCTTATGTTTTTTATTCGATTTTTTGTTTTTATGTAATGGATGCTTGCTTATTATTAGTTTAATTCGTTTTCTTGATTTTCCAGCCATTGTTATCTTATTTTCTTTATGATTTATGCAGATTTTAGTTTGGGTTTTATTAATTTCAGTTTATATTACTATTTAATTTATTATGTTTAGCTAATTTAGGCTTGGGTTGGAAGATATTGATGAGATTTTAGATTAATGATTGTGAAAATTGATTAAGAATTGATTGGGCTTTGTGATTTAGGTTAGGATTGAATTGGAATTTCAGTAAAATGAAAAGAATTGGGGATTAAAGCTTAGGATTGGCTACCCTAGGTATAATTTCTAGTTTAATTGCTTAGTACAGGCTTGTGATCTGTAATTTTCCGTAGCTAATACCATAAGTAGTAATAGGTTTATTGGGTTTGTAGGTAAACTTAACCAATTAATCTAGGATTCCATTTTCTAAGTTATACAATCTGAGATTGTGAGATTCTGGCTTAGGTTAGCTATTTCTTAACTTATTAATGCTATCGAGCCATTAAATCTAGAGAGCTTATTCTAAGTTGCTGTGTGGTTAGGGAAAAACTTTCTATTGTAAATGACTTATCTAAAAATGGAGGAATATAGGACACAAGAGCTTGTTTTTTTGTATTTGTTATTTGTTTCTTATTTATTTGCTTATATTTCGTTAATTGTCTTTAGTGTTAGTTTAATGTTTTCGCATTTAGGGGTTTTCTTTATTTTTCGTTATCCTTTCTAGGCAACATTAGAATAGCTTTAGCATACCCTAGCTTCCTGTGAGATCGATCCTGACTTGCCTTAGTTACATAATTAGGTATAGTTAGATATTTTATTATTTGGGAGTTTGCGATAACTCATCAAATTTTTGGCGCTGTTGCCAAGGAGCTAATGCTTATATTTTATCTATTTCTAGTTTTTTTTTATTTTTTTGCTCTTAGTCATCTTATCTTCTGCTTGTTTTAGATTCATAGCTTTTTTCTTATTTTTAGTTCTTTTAATGGAGATGGACCATTATTAGCGTGCTTTTGAATTTGGTTCTTATTATTATTATCTTGATAATGAGTTTGATTTTTTTGTTACTTTCAGGTTAGAGCAGCAAATGGTGGATTTCACATCCGTAGCCGCGTAAGTACCGATGGATGATCAACAAGCTAAGGTCTGTGAAGTTTGCATATCTTTTAGTTATCCTTTTTGTAGGTGTCCTATTTTGCAAGATACGTCGTAATATAGCTTCGATTCTCCACCCGCATATTACCTAGAGTAGCCATACTTCCAACTCACACCTCTACCTCTACCTCTACCATCGCTACCACAAGCTAATGGGATGTCATTAGATGAGATCATAACGAGTTTAGTGACGAGAACTCTTCAATTCTAGTAAGAAACGAGGAGTACCTTAAAAGTCTTGGAAAATCAATTAAGCCATTTAGCAGATGTGGTTCAGAGCATAGAAACTTAAGTATCTACAAGCACGTTTAGCTAACCAAAGGGAGAAACATTGGGAGAACCCAGAAGCAATAGAGGAAGAGCAAAAGCAACTAAGAAAGGAAGAGCCACATGTGAAAGAAAATGAGGAAGGTGCGCAACCTCCTACGGTAAGTGATGCAGTTCATGTTATTGCTAATCCAATTTCGATCCCTTTTCCTATCAGTTTGATGAATTAAGAAGGAGAAGAAAAGAAGCAAAATGAAGAGTCATAAGAAGTAAAGTTTTTAGAAGAGCTATGGGTGAGCGAGCTGAAGACCGAAGGTGGCAAGTAGGATGAAGAGTCTCCACACCCATTGGCAATATTACTACAGAGACCATCCTAGGGGAAGAAGGGAGATGTGCATACCAGAGAGTGGACTTTGGACTTTGATGGTGAGACGATGTAGTTCCACGCCTCCAAAGCTATGCAACATCCAGTTTTCGAGCCTGCTTTAAGGGAAGTTTTTTCAAGCTCCTTAAAGATTTTGAGCATGCTTCTTCTTGGGCTCAAGAATTCATTCGACAATGAATGATATTGAATATGCCGAGGGTCAAGCTTATGACTTTAACTAAGTGCTTGATGGGAGGAACCCCATCTGTATCCTTTAGTTTGTATGTTTGTGTGTTTTTTTCTCTTTTGTAAATATTTGTATTAGTTAGTTTGCTTCACGAGTGTTATTTACTTTTTGTGTGTTTTGGTTGTAGGTGGAAGATGGCTGCTTTATTCTTTTAGAGAGAAGCTGAAACCTTTGCTTTCAGGATTCATATGGCCTCTCCAAGGGAGTATTCTTGTTCCCATTCCTTTGCATTTTTCATTAATGTAGTGACATTGGAGACAATATACCATTTCAGTGTGGGGGTGAGGCAAGTTGAGAAATTTTTTTTGACACTTGTATTATTGTGAGTTTAATGGTGATGATAAGAATGTGGTAGCTTGAATGATTTTGATCTTTAGTTAATAGTGAATTATGGTACTTGAATGAAGTTGATGCTTTTAATTTAAGGAACTTTACTTGACTCTTGAAATGATGCTAACTCTTTTTCTTTTTTCTTTTTTTAGCACCTTGCATGTGTTTAGTGACCTATTTGTATGATATTTAATGTTTGAGTCCATTTTTTATGGTTTTCATATGAATATAAAATGGGATGTTTAAAATAAAGTGTCAAAAGAAAAAGGAAATGAAAAAAGAAAAGAAAAAAATTAAAAAATCATCTTTGTTTTTGCATTGTTGCTGATAGTATTCTTGTTTTATGTTGTTGAATAAGAAGCATTGTTTCTCTTTTGTGTTGTTATTTGTATTGTGTAATTCTCATTTCGTTGACTTCATCCCAATTTAAGGTTAAATTTATGAGTGGCGATTTTAGCCATTTGAAGATAGTGATCTAACCTAGTAACCAGGGGTGTTCATAACAAATGTTCACCTTCGCATCAAAATGTTAGATAACCTCTCAAGAAAGTATTTCTCAAATATCCAATTGTATTGTATTTTCATTTGTATTTTGTCATTTTAAGCATCATTGATCAGTTTGTGTGACAACTTATGTGAAATGGCTTGAATGTTGGATATTATGCATATTGGGTTACTTTTTGACTAATTATGTGCTTTACTTATTATTAACTTGTTTTTTATCATGATAGAGTTGAAATTAGTGAATTGGATTAAAGGCATTGATTGATTTCTGTTGTACTTAATTAGTTATTAATTCTTGATCAGGATTATTTGAGTGAAGCATTTAAGTTATTGCTTGAGGACAAGCAATAGTTCAAGTGTGGGGGGTAATTGATGAGATTGAAATATATTAAATTTTCAAATGAATTTTAATACCATTTTAATCATTTTTTAATTTAATTGCTCATTTTGTGTTCTTATTGAGTTTTCATGCATATTTAATCATGGAATATAAATACAAGCTAAAATGAAGAAGTTTGGAGAAGAATTGGAGTAAAAATGAAACAATGACTCGGACTCTACACCAATACAACAGGATAGAAGGACTAATACAGTAGGTTGCTAGCCTGTCCTATCCCTTTGAAACCCAAGACCTATATCACGGTTGCTAGCCTACTGTACTACTTAGAGAACTCGTTGTATAAGTCCCTTTTAGCGAAACAAAATAAGGTAGTAAGGTCTTTTCCAACCTAAACCTTCCCAAACCATAATGAGCTACTATAAAAGGCAAAGAGGGAGCTAAGGGCATCATCTTTGGCTCTCCACTTGGAGAAGTTCTTGTTCTTGTGTTTTCTTAGTTTTTTTCATGAATTTTGATAGTTCTCCCTTGTTATTTCAATTTCCCCCTTAGATTTCATGTTTAGGTGTTGTTTTCCTTTTATTTTAGTCATTTTTGTGGTTGTTTTCATTTTTCCTAGTTTTTCTTATGTGTTTTTATTGGATTTTTGGTATTTATGTAATGGATGCTTAGTTATTGTTAGTTTAATGCATTTTCTTAATTTTATTGCCATTATTATCTTCTTTTCTTTATGATATATGCAAATTTTAGTTTGGGTTTTATTAATTTCAGTTTATATTATTATTGAATTTATTATGTTTAACTAATGTAGTCTTACGTTGGAAGATATTAATGGGATTTTAGTTTAATAATTGTAAGAATTTACTAAAAATTGAATGGGCTTTGTGATTTAGGTTAGGATTGAGTTGGAATGCCGCTAAAATTACTTAAATTAGGGATTAATGCTTAGGATTAGCTACCCTAGGCATGATTTCTAGTTCAATTGCTAAGTAGAGGCTTGTGATATGTAATTGTGCATAGCTAATACCACAAGTAGCAAGAGGTTTATTAGGTTTATAGGTAAACTTAGACAATACATCTAGGGTTCCAATTCTCTAAGTTACACAATCCAAGATTGCGAGATTATGGCTTAAGTTAGTTGTTCCCCTAACGTGTTAATTCTATCGCGCCGTTAAATCTAGAGAGCTTGTTCTAGGTTGCTGTGTGGTTAGGAAAAAGTTTTCTATCGTATAGGATTTCTCTAAAAATAGAGGAACATAGGATGCAAGAGCTTGTTTATATCTATACGCTAGCATCTTAAGCCAATCAACTTTTCATATTTGTTATTTGATTCTTGTTTTTTTGCTTCTATTTAATTAATTTTCTTTAGTGTTTAGTTTAATGTCTTCACATCTAGGGGAAAACATTAGAATAGCTTTAGCATACCCTAACTCCTGGTGGGATCAACCCTGACTTGCCTTAGCTATATAGTTAGGTATATTGTCTACTTTATTATTATAGAGTTGCTACATAGATTTGGTATCGCTATTTTAATTCAAAAAATTTAATAAATTTACATGCAATTCCAATTCAAATCCAAATCAACTTAACAGGAGTGTACAGGTCACAAGTAATAAAGAGGAGCACATTTAAGACTCCAAAATATCGAACCCACAAAGAACTTAATTGTATGACCTACTAAGGCAATTGGATTACAATTATCTAAGGAAACTCAAGGCTTAGACTAAAAGGGTTAGATAGACTTAAGTCAAACTAAAAACATCCCTAAAAACTCTCCTAGAAATGTTATGGGTCCCTCATTGAAGTAAAATTACCAAATTGATTAATAAGCTAAGGATTAGGCTTAAAATGACTTAAGTAAGTTATGAAATTTTGGAATCTCTAATCTAGGGCCTTCACTAATTCCAAACAAGCTATGGTTAAGTCCTTGTCTTTTCTCTACCATCCTAAATTGATCTTTCGTTATTTCATCAATTAATAAGCATCGAGATTAGAGTTTAAGAAGTTCTAATCCTAAATTTCATTCAAGATTACTACCCTCTTGATAACCAAGGTGGATTTTTTAGATCCAAGGATTAAACCATGTTGTTTATATATTTTTCCAATGATTTAGCTAGAGATTGTCGGATCCTAAATCAATTATGATATTATTCTAAATGGCCAACCTAAAATAAGCATTAAACACTCATATAAACAAAGATTATCATCCAAACTTATGATAAAAACTCACTTAAGGCATCATAGAACCTGTCCTAAGCTAGAATTAAGCTTCAAACATCATAAACATACAAGAAATTCGGATTAAAATCAATACAGCCCATGTCTTGCATAAATATGAATAAAAGAGATGAAACAAGGTAAAGAAGGGTTTAGATTTCACTGAATATTGCTCTATAGTGTTATGCAACCTTCACACACCTTAACAAACTCTTAGGAATCTTTACAACAACCTGGAAATCACATAAAGAAAGCTAGAAAAGGAAGAACAAAAAAAGAACCCTAACCTAAGGAAGAAAAGAGAAAACCTAAGCTAAATCTCTAAATTAGAGACTCTAATCTGTGTTAATCTCTACAAAAATAGGTTATCTGGCTTCTTATATATGTCCCCTGCAAGAAGGAATCAAGTGGACAAGTTACAACACAAGTTGAAGCAAGTTTCAGCTGGAAAACATGTGACTGTACATTTAAATGGCGCGGTTTAAATCCCACTGCTTAAGTGCTGAACTTGACTAAAATGCAGGTCAGCAGGAGTAAAACATGGATCAACTGTGTACCACCTTTTTACTCCAAATTCAGCACCATTATTCATCATTTCTGGGATTTCTACTTTAAATTGATGCTAACATGCGAATACAAAAAATTAAGACATAAATTAACTCAATTAACATCAAAATAAGATTACACATACATCAAAATATCATCAAAACTATATCAATTTAGCACTTATCAACTACACCACACTTAACTTTTACTTGTCCTCAAGCAAATCAATCTATCATTATTTTCCAAACAACATATAATCTTAAGAAAAATAATCCCTACCAATCAACCAAAACCATTGAAAAGAATTCTCTCATCCTTCAATCAATATGGCAAAGTAAGAGATTATAAATTTTATTCTTCTAATCAAATCGCAATTGAAATTGATTTGCTTCATGCTTCTTCCAACTTATCCTAAGATCATAAGTCCATTCCAATCATAAAATGAATATAAACCAAGCATCAATGAATACAAATACATATCCTTAAGCTTAAGTTTTAAAAAGAAAAAGCAATATGGGCCTGGCTTTAGTTGAGAAGTCACTAAATCTTTCGTACTTAAAGGTGAACAGTTTATGGTGAATAACCCTAGCTTACTGGATTGAGCCACTTTTCATCAACAGGATTTTTGCACCACTCATAACCTCTAACCAATTTGTGAGAACACAATGGAGTGAATGAAATAATGTTCACTTTTCACTCTGGTTTCTTTCTTTACATTTTTCTTTGCATTTTTTTCTCTCATTTTCTTTTTCATTTCTTTCTTTGCATTTTTCAAATTTTTTGTTTTTTTTTTGACAAAGGATAATAAAATTGCATCAAGGATGAAACATTTAGGTTAGAAAGATCCAGTTTATAATTGGAATGTCATACCAAATCAATAAGGACCTACTTGTCAAAAGCATGAAATAAATTAAGATCAAAAGCTTATCAACCATCAAAATCAAAAGGATAACATCTTATTCTATCAAAAGAGTGAAATTTAAAAGGAAAACTTGTCAATGATAGGATCACGATCAAAAAATTTTGTAAAACATTATAGATTAATTGGAAAAATGATAAAAAGATAAATTTGTGGACAAGTAAACAAAAGCATGTGGAACAAATTAAATCATCTAATCCTTCTCCCACACTTAAATTGAACATTATCTTCAATGTTCATAAACCAAAAAAAAAAGCATAACAAATGAGGAATAAGGAAGGAAAGCTCCCGGAATTTGATAATAACGTGAACGCTTCGTTGAAGTGAACATTAAAAATATATCTGGACTTGCTATAACTGTCACAAATAGAAGAAAATGAAAGTACTAGAAGCCAAAAATAACCATAAAATAACTCCATATAGCATAATATAATGTCAAAGTACCACATGCCGTAAATACATCAAAAGAACCCAAAATAGATAAGAAGCATCCAAATATAGTAGAAATAGAAAACTACAACTAAACTAGAAAGGAAATACAACTAAAAACAAATACTAAAACAAATAAGAACAAAAGCAACATTAGTCATGAACAACATGTGTAAACCATCAAAGCTAAAGAGTATAACTAGGATCATGATCATCAGCAACTCGACAAGACTCCTCAATCCTATCCAGACACTGGTCAATGCTAGTTAAGTGTTGCGTCATCCCATCTAGTTGGGAGTGAATAGATGCAAAACCAGTCTTCATAGAGCCCTCAAAACAGGAAAAGGCCACCATCAAAGCACTAGAAGGAGGCTCCATAGGTGGCACAGGAGGAACATAAGCTAGAGTAAAAGTGTCTGCATGAGGTCTATGAACACTTGGCATGGCTTCAGATGAAGCCTCACCCTGACCCTCCTATAGAGTAGCAATAGGAGCAGGAATATCAAGGTCATCAACATACTCACCTGCCTGTAAAAACCTAAACAAGGTTTTTTTCCTTTACCCAGCAGCTTTATAATACGACCAAATCTTGATAAGAGAAGAGGAATCAAAATTGGTAGGATTGACTGCCGACTCACCATCAAAATGAATACCAGTTGACTCAAAAATCTTTGAAAGCAAACAAGGAAAACAAAAGTTTTTGTTCGAAGGGGTATGTCGAACTACATTTCTCATACTCTGTAAAGTAAAACCCACTAAAGGCAATCCCTCAATCCCTCCTAAGCCATGAAAAGGTAAGTATCATCAAATTAAAGCTCATTAAAACCACTTGCTCTAGGAAGAACATTGTTACTAAAAATAGCAATAGCAATATGATCTCTAACGGTCAAGTGAGAAGTAGAATAGCCTCGATAATTAGGCGGACTAACTAAACCTAATTAAGCTCTAGCTAGATTTATCGAAAATGAGGGATCAAAACCAACTGAATCACCTCAAACCCTATCCACCTTATGAATAAATAAATCATCATCATCAGGTACTCCTAGGAATTCAGCAAGAAAATGATGAATAAGTACAATAGGAATATCTCGTACTAATGACCTAATTGCCAATAGGTCTTTAACATTCTTCTGCTCTATATTTATGAAAAATTCCTTCACCAATAATGGATAGTATGGGCCAGTAAATTTTAGTAAAGGGATCCACTTAAGAGCTCCAAATAGAGGCAAAATTTGGAATTCAACTTCCAAATCCGCCTCAATAGATCGCACCACTATAAACTCATTATTGTGCCTAGTCTCATACCAATCAACGTTCTCTTAGTTTGTAAATCAAGAATGATCGCAAGTAGGTCGATCTTCAAAGCTAAATGCTCAAGTAGACGTCCTAGGTGCCATCTGAATAAAAACAATTCAATAAACATATAGCACATAGTTAAAAATACCAAGAAAAGTTAGAAAATTTTTCCGGTATAAAACGAATGAGTATCGATTGAATTAAAAATTCTAAAAAATTTGACAATAAAATTAATTGATGAAATTGGTACCAATAAAAATCTAATTAAATTTCTAACACAATGGTACCAAAATCAAAGCAATTGGAGGTCAGAATCATCTTAAAAATTGAAAAAACAATTCGAAGGAGATAAATAGTATCACAATTTTGCAAAGCAGATTATGAAAAATCTAAGCATAATCTAGCCTAAATGATAGAATAAATTGATTCAAAATGCAAAGAGCTTCAAATAGACACTAAGAACACAAAATTTAGCTAAGAATTGAAGAAGTTTTGGTGATTTGAAGTAGGGTTGCTGGAGAAGAAAAGGGAAGCTACACTGTTTTTGTGTGTTTCAAGGAGTTAAATGGTGGTACTTAGGGAGTTAAATGATGTCATTTAAGTAGTCACGTTTAACTCCCCAGAGCAAGGAATAGAAGCGAGTTGGGAGCGTCATTTTACCCTCTCCATTTTACTCTTCAAAAGTGATTTTATTAGCCAAAATTCAACCAATTTTGCTTCGAATCAATCGTAATTCAATTCCTAATCAATCCAAAAAATTTAAATACACAAATCGAACATCGATGAAGCTTAAGAACACTAAAAACACACTAAACTCAAAAAGAAAAGCTAAAGCACTAAGAAACTAAAGAACTTAACTTAAAACCAAAAACAAAAAAACATTTAAACTCTAAAACTTAAAATAACCAAAAACAACACTAAACTAAATTGAAAACAAATTCAAATAGTAACTAAAAACTAGGACACAATACAATTAAAGAAAATTACAAAAGAGAAAAACAACTTCAAAATAATTGAAAAACAATTGACTTACAAGAAAAAGACTTAATAATAATTAAAATCAAAGAAAAGACTTAAATAAAAACACTTGAAAAACACACTTATCAACTTAAAAGACATTCTAAAGAGGATGCTAAAAAGATTTTCCAAAAGAGTTTATAACTCACAACCAAAAGAACTAGCCAAAGGATTAAAAGCACTTTAAAGAAAACACATCCAAAAGCACACTAACTTAACTTAAACCTAAGGCACACTTAATTAAACTAAAAGCACTTAATAAAAGGGTTGGGTTGCCTCCCAACAAGCGCTTCTTTAAGGTCTTTTAGCTGGACCTTAAAGTTAGGGAATTTTCAAATAAGATTAAATCCATACTTTCTAAAAGGGCCAACCAAGTTAAGAAGGGCATTTATACCTCTTAAAAGAGTCTTCCATGAACTATAATTGATAACCTTGACAAAAATCCAATTAAAACACTTTTTCAAAGCAAAATACCAAGGTAAATAATCAAGTATTGCAACTTTAGGCCTAAAAACACAAATAGCAACACCTAGAAAATCTAAGGGCTCATAAGACATTTCACTTAACTTAAACTCAACAATCTCATCACAAGCTCCTAAAGCATAATCCTTTGAAGCAACCAAGATCTTGTCCTCTCCACTAATGATATTTTCATTATGAATTTCCTCCATTTATTCATCATGTGATAAAGCTAAAATTCCTTCTTCATTAGCTTCTATATAATTTATAGGTTTAGCTACATTTTGAGCAAATTGAACCATAAAATCATAGAGTGATTCATCACTCTCCAAGGTTTCTTCAAAGGGTTTGCAAGCTTCATTCTTAAGACTAGGTGTAGAAGGCCAAGATTCATCAACGTCAATATCATTGTTTTCTTGACAAACGGAAGTTAAATTGTCCAACATTTCAACCAAAGAGTCAAAATGATCCAAATCAAGAGCCTGATTCTAATTTAAGCATTTATTAACCTCTTTTTCATTCCATGCACAAGGCATTGGAAATTCTTGACTACCACTCTCTAAGTTACAAGATTCTAGATCATTTGATTCAAATGGAGTGGGTTGGGAAAGGTCATCAGAAAATTCTTGCCTAAGATTGACTAATAATTCCTCTTTCTAGTTTGAATAAGAAGCTTTCAAATCAACCATAATAGGCTGAGATTTAGGTGGATGTTGAGCCAAACTTTGATTAATTAAGTCACAAATTTGAGCTTGAATATCACTAGAAGGCTCTTTAGAGTAAGAAAAAGATTAGTATTACTTATTTTAGGATGATTCATAACAAGGGTAATCAAAATAATTCATTGAATCAAGGGTATAAAGATTGTCAATTGAATCATACACATCATTGCTCCAATAATTCCCATTAACTTCAGGCTCATTCCATTGGCAATTGATAAGATTGAAATTTATAAAATTTTCATATGCTTTTTAATGTCATTTCAATCTTATTTTATTGTTTAAATATTTAATTTGTGTTATATTTTGTTT
>JAOXYD010000007.1:14248137-14262572 GCA_028565735.1 Pinacopodium congolense
ACAAAGAAAAAGAAGATTTATTGATGATGGAAACAATGTAGAATAGTTGTCGTAATGAGGTGTTTTTTATTAATTTAAACTTCTAGAAGAACGATGAATTACTAAATATTTAGTAAGAATAAGCTAAAATTTGTAAATATGAATGGAATTGAGTTTGATATTTTATTTTAAATTATCATTTTATTAAACAATATATTTAAAATTTTGATTTATGTGTTTTTAAATGTATAAAAATTTATTATGTACATACTTAATCGGCGGTATAAATTTTACCATTATAAAAAGATATGTGACAATGAGAATTTTTTTTAATCTATAGTACATAGAAATGAAGAGGTATTGTTAATTAAATGAATGTAAAGAAAATTGAGCTCATGCATGATGAATGTTATCTTAAAAAATTATTTTTGGCTTACGTCTATAATGAGAAGTACATAGTCATTGACTTCCACGTTTTATTAACTTTTTCTTTTTACTTTATTTCCTAAATTATAACTTTTTAAATTATTAGAAATATTTTGAAAATTAAATAAAAGATATTATTTAATAATTTTATATCTTATGAACAATAATAAAAAAAGACAATAAAAAGATCCCAATGTGCTTCATCTTTTTTTTTTTTCGAACTTGTGTGTCTTAAATGGAAAAGAGGAAATTTTATTTTCAAACAAGATAATAAGCACATATTCTTTTAAGAAATCGTTTTCTTAATGAAAATAATTTTTATTATTAATACACGAATTAATAATTTTTAGTTGTTAGGCATCGTTGTTATATAAAAGCATGAGAAATTTACATGATTGTTTGTGCAAGAAATTGGATATTTTAGTGGAAAAGGACCAATCAAGAGACCGTAAGACATTTAAGCTAATACAAACCTACGGTATTGAATTAGAATATTTGAGGTGACCCACAACATTTCACACACATTAATGGCATAAGATATTAAATAAAGAAAGTGAAAACAACTAGCATAAGATAATTCAAGCTTAATCGTGCCTTGTTTTATTTTGTGTCTAGTTATTAAATTTTTATAATAAAAAATTTAAGAATTATTTTTAAAATACATACAAATTATTATTATGTATACGTAATAATCTGTAAAAATATATATCTTAAATAAAAATTAAGTAATAAATTCAATATAATTTGCAAACTTTAACACATTCTAAATAAAAATTAAGTCTAGAATTTCTTGATTAAGAGGTTCTCGAAGGACAATGTTCTACCACCACGTGCTAGGGCTCTACTCACCATATTTGACCGTCACTCCGTCTAACATCAATTAACCCTTCCACGGTTCCACCTTACATTCCTTATTCTTATTTATGCATTCAATTTTTTAAATTAATGTCTTATTTAAATTAAGATTGCCTTACAAAATGAAATTAAAGGCTTTCATTTAATTCAACTTTTTATTTTTATTTTTTATTTTTTGTGTATTTTTTGTGTATTTTTAATTTTTTGTTATATTTATTTATTTATGTATTTTAAAAAATAAAAATAAAAAACAAAGAACAAAGAACAAAGAACAAAAAAATACAGGCCCTGATTTTGCATATACTGAAATAGGGTTTTAATATAAATGATTAATTAATTTAGAAGTCAAATAATTACAGCACTAATGTGAAATGAATAATTTAACAAAATGAAAATCAATTAATAAGATATCTTATTTCTAAAAAATTTAAAGTTAAAATTCATGTTATATCTAATTAGTTAATTTGTTGATAATATATTTTTTAAAAACTAAAAGTTAAGGGGATGTTTAGTTAAGTTGTAGATTGTGATTTTGTGTTGTGGTTGTTGTATTTTTGTATTAGTAAGTATGTTTTTTTTATCGATTTTTATGTTGTATTAGTGTGTTTTTTTAATTAATTTTTTTATTTAAAAAAATAAAAAATTAAAATCAAAAGATAAAAGCTAAAGTAAACCAGCCTAAAATGTAACTCTCATGTTATTACATCTTAACTTAAAACAAATATAAAATTTAAATAATGAAAATGACGAGTAGTTATATCGAAATTGCATGGAGTTCTAAAACGAACTGTCGTTTTCCGAAGGAGTTGGGAAGGAGCTTTCCAGGCACAAATTTCAGTTTCTGTCCCTGTCAAGCCCATGCACTGCCACGTCGGATCAATCTAATGGCCTCTATTAATTTTCCATGAACACCGGACCCGCGGACCCTAACCCATCGTGTGGCTCTCATTAAATCACCGCACCATTTTGGGACCCACTATCCCACGTGGGGACCTAACCGACGATCACCCACCTGTTATCTTGTTCCTGAAAGCGACGACACGCACTGTCGCGGTCCCACCTGCAACCTGCCACGTCATCCCATACTCCATCACAGGTGTCGACACGCACTTTGTCTCCTTCGCCACGTGTCCTGCTTGGGCCCCACGTAACGTTCGGCCGTTTTTATTGTTATAAACCCCAAAATTAGGAGAATCAAATCAAAATCAAATAACTTTCAGTTATTAGCAAATCAGAAAACGCGGGTGAAATTCATTGGAGCGTGCTGTACACGGGCTCCTTGGTTCACCAAAATCGAAACAAACTCCTCCTATAAATACCCACTCTCTATTTTAAGCGCACTCTCTTCTTCTTCTGCTCTGTTTCTTCTTTCTATAGTTTCGGGTTTTAACATTACAAAATCTTTTGCTCTTGATTCCCGTTCTCGTTCTCTGGGATTTCTAGGGCTTTTCCTTTGGGTATTTTTCTTTTCTTCTTCTTTGTAATGCTGTGCCATTCATTTATATATATATTGCATGTGTATGTTTGTCGGCTGAGAAATATCCGGAAAACAGGGGAGGAGTAGAATCTTTGAATTAGGTTTCTTTCTA
Source organism: Pinacopodium congolense (assembly GCA_028565735.1). Classification (NCBI taxonomy): domain Eukaryota; kingdom Viridiplantae; phylum Streptophyta; class Magnoliopsida; order Malpighiales; family Erythroxylaceae; genus Pinacopodium; species Pinacopodium congolense. The sequence continues at coordinate 14,250,987 of JAOXYD010000007.1, forward strand.
TTGCCAAATATCAATTTTGCATTGTTTTTGAAGGGCTTACCTGCATTCTCAATACTGCTTCTGTTGTGATTTTTAGCTTTTTGGATTAAGCTTGGAAGTTGGGTGAACGCTACAAAATCTTAGCATTCTTGAAAGTTTTGATTCTTTTTTCTTTTCCTTTCGTTTTGGCTCTCAAATGCTCTGCCCTTGTTTGGTTTCTTTGTTATATGGGTTATATCTAATTTTCTGGTTCTAGTTTTATGATGCGTTTCTTCGCTGCCTTCGATTGTTACATCCCGGGTCAAGTTCTGTTCTGTTTTGTTTTATTCTTTCTCATTTTCCTAACCGCATAAAACCGATATTTGTGTTTCGACTTTGATTATGATTTGCTTCCTCATGATTAAATAATGATGTGATACAGCTTTTTTTTGTATCTCAACTTTTTTTTCAAGTCCTTAAATTAAACCTGGGTGAAATGACTGATTAAAAATATCAACTGTTCTGGGTAAAACAAGCGTGTACTTTTCAAAGTCATTGCATATGGTGGTATCTTTTTCAAAGTTGGTACTTTTCTTCAAACCAAAACATTGAAAATATGGTGTCTTGCGTGCTAGAATCTTGACCATACCAATGTTTGGTACCAGTTCTTCTATTCAGCTGGGTCATATATGGTATCCAGGCTGAAATAAACTATGCAAGCATTTCACACATGCTCGATAAAATACATTAGAATTTGCGATAGTACAGGAGAGCGGAGATGTCTACATCTTTATACACGTGTGTTGTTAGTTCATATTTTCAATTAAATGATCCATATAATGTCTGAATCTTTTGTTTAGTGTTGGGTCCATGGTTGCTTTTGATAATGCGAACCCTCCACTATGTGAGGTTGCGCGAGTCTTTTACAGTGTGCAACTACCCTATTACTAAGAGTTTCTTTGCCAGATATCTTCCCTGTGGGCCATTTTTTCTATACACAAAGACTGTTTCTTGATTCCCAAGTCGTGCCTTTGATCAATGTTATTTTGGTTTTTTTTCCCCTTCTTTTAGTATCGAGACTGATCTATGGTTTAATGTGTATAGTGTCCTTTCTTTACCATACCATAGGGATTATTGGTTTGCTTATTGGTCTGTAAGAAAAGTAGACGAGTATATTTGCTTCGTAATATCTTTTAGTTGCAGGTACATATAAACTCTTATGGAACATTAAAAGTATTGGCACCTTAAGTTCAGATTTTCCACTTCTTGACACATGTTTGATTGCTCTCAGATTTTCATATCATAACTTGGAGTGCTTTGAAATCATTTTACAAGTGTCTCTAGCAATCTGCTGACTCAATCATGGATTTGCTGATACATCCCCAACTGATATATTGATTTTTTTATATTAGTTTTTTGCATTCTTTGAGCATTTGCAGCTTTAATTTCAGGATTTAATCTTTTGCTGCTTTTGGAATGAGGAAGTGAGGGGCATCAATATCTATAGTGACTTTGCCCTTTCATCATTAACTAATTTACTTTGGTGGGAATAAGACTGAACATAGAAAAAAGCTGAGTGAGAGAGATCACAAAAAGTTGAGAATTATACTATCTTTGGCACCCCCATCACTATCTATTTCTATAATTTATATCTAATGTAGACAGTACGGAAATGGCTAAATAGAGCCTCATTTTCTGAACCTTTCTTCTGGGTAATTGTACACTGCTTTGAAGATATTTTTGATAGACATATTTTGAAATTTGGCATCTTTGATATCCACTCTTCTGCGTATAAATCTATTTTTTAGTGCTTGATAGTGTTGTGCTTATCTTGCTCGCTTGCTTTTCATTCTTGCAGAGGATTGTAGATTCACGAGAAATTCAGAAGCTGGAATTATAGTCTCTCTCACAAACCTGTTGTCCAGACATACAAAATATGAGATACAGGTGATAACAAATTAAATTTCTATTAGAAAATATTCTTTTTTTAGTTTCAGCAAATTCTTACAGGCCATTTTGCATGCCTACCAGTGCTCAGGAGCACCATTTTTGATGGACTGCTCACGAAGCAGCTGCGACAAGAAAACTTTGAAAAGGTGGTTATTCATCGATAAACGAGTCGGCTGAACAGAAATTGTAGATATCAATACAAAAATCCTACAATTTTTCTGCATTTGGAAGGCTGTTTGCTATTAACTTCTCCTTGGTTCAGACATCATACGTGCTCTCATGGACCTTAAATCAAATAACACAGCTCCTGTTATAACAGATCAATCAACAATGAGTGTTCATAATAGTCTATTGCCATACTCACCCAGAGGAGCAGCTTTCTCATCAAATTTGTTATTAACTATTCCAAGGAAGAAAACTGGAGTTCTTGATGATATTCGTTCCAGTAGTTGGTTGGATGCCATGAAGTCCTCTTCTCCTCCTCACAAGAAGATAAACAAGGACCTACAGAATGAGATTGCTTTAGCTGATGCAGATTTTGCTTATCGCACCTGGCTGGTAATTTACTGTACTAAAGAACCATTTGTTACTTCTCTCTTAACAAATAATTCTGATGGTGATTTTCTTAACTGTCTTTCTTCCTTCTTGCAGCTTAAATACCCATCTGCTCTTACATCTTTTGAGAAAATCACAAACTTTGCCAGAGGAAAGAGAATTGCCCTCTTCCTGGATTATGATGGTACACTTTCACCAATTGTTGATGACCCGGACAGTGCTTTCATGTCTAATGATGTAAGGAAGAAGTTTTTAGTTTCATGTCTGATCAGATAAAACGTCCTGTATATAAGTAATCACTGAGATCCTCTAATATGGTTCTAGATGCGATTGGCTGTGAAGAAGGTGGCAAAATATTTTCCAACAGCAATAATTAGTGGGAGAAGCCGTGACAAGGTTTATGAATTTGTAAGATTAACAGAACTCTATTATGCTGGTAGCCATGGGATGGACATTGTAGGACCTGTTAGAAAATCTGCTTGTTTTACTCATCCAAACTCCATCAGGTCTACTGACAATGAGGTAACTTTCTAATAAGTCCACAAGCTGATAATCTTTCTCCATTTCATGATTGATTGATTTATTTATTTTATCCTATTTATGCTACAAACAGGGCAAGGAAGTTAATTTGTTCCAGCCTGCTAGTGAATTTCTACCAATGATTGAAGAGGTGTGTGAATGTCTTGTATGAAGCAATAATATCAACTTATTCGCTTTCTTTGTTCCCCATTGTTGTTGAGCATTTTGATCATTAACCTGAGCAGGTCTATAATTCCCTTGTTGAATGTACGGAGGACATTGAAGGAGCTAAAGTTGAGAACAACAAGTTCTGTGTCTCTGTGCATTACCGAAATGTAGATGAAAAGGTGGTACTATTTCCTTTTCACCATGAACTAGCATCCAGTATTTATGACTGAAATATGATTTGAATTTGAATGAACAATTTTCCTTTTTTTAGCTTAATGATTTTGTTGCTGTCTTTCTCCTATGTTTAGAGTTGGACAACAGTTGCGCAGCGTGTTCATGATGTTATTAAAGAATTCCCACGCCTGAGGTTGACACATGGGAGGAAGGTAATTTTCAAGAGCATGTTTACCTCTTAATTTATTATATTTTCTGTGCATTTTTGTTTGTCTAAGTTTTATTTGGTTGACAAAATTTAGGTTTTAGAGGTCCGGCCAATGATCAACTGGGACAAAGGAAAAGCTCTACTATTCTTACTTGAATCACTAGGTTAATGAACAATTTACCTTGAAGGTCTTTGATTACTAATTATTAGAAAAAACTTCAGCTTCTGACCGTCTTATGAAACAAAAACTGTTTCAGGACTAAGTAATTGTGACAACGTTCTTCCAATTTATATCGGAGATGATCGGACGGATGAAGATGCTTTCAAGGCAAGATAGATATATACCCATTTATTTAGCTCTATTGGTATGATCAGTTCTCTGTTTACATAATTCACTGATCTAAGGTTCTCTCCAACAGGTTCTGAGAGAGAGACAATGTGGTTATGGCATCATAGTGTCATCTGCACCAAAGGAAAGCAGTGCATATTATTCCCTCAGGGACCCGTCAGAGGTACGATGCGAATCTTCGAAGAAATCCCAAGTTTTGTTGCTCGTAATCTTCTCCATTAACGATAATGTGACAATTATCTGTTACTTGTACATCTTCCATTTCAGGTTATGGAGTTCCTTCAGTCCTTGGTAATGTGGAAGAAGTCAAGTGCCTTATAGTATGTGCAAAGAATAAATCAGAACAGAAGCAGTATAATCTTGACAATACTATACAACAAGAAAGCAATATATATATGTTTCAGAGTTCAATAGGGATTTCACCAAGCGGTTTTGCAGCAGAATTGCAGGGAACACAATGATGCAGTCATCAGGATCCCCTTATAGTCTTTTGTCTGCTCAAAGTTTCTTGTTTCTTAAAGCTGTAAATGTCTCATTTTTCCTGTGATGCCCCTCCTATCCAAATATATGGATCATTCAATTCCAGTTTTTGGTTGATTTACCCTTAAAAAGATGATATAGTTTCCAACAATTTGTTGATTCTTTCTGGTTTAATAGAGAAATGCTTCATTTTAGGCATTGTTTGTTTTTTATTCTGATTTATATTTTATATTTTATATTTTTAAATATAAAAATAAAAAACATCACAAAATTCTAAAACATAATACATAAATACAATACAAAAATTAAAAAAAAACATATAAAATTAATAAAATACACAAAAATAAAAAACAAAATATAAATATAATGTGAAATTTGAACTATTGGCATTAAGTATTTTTGAAAATGATAGTTTTTTTGTATAAATAAATATTAGATTTTTTTCATAAATTGTATTTAATATTTGCAAATAGACTTCTTAAACTGAGCAGATGACTTTAATCTCCACTTACTTTTATAAATAACTAAAAATACTTTTTGTTAAATGAGTGAATAATACATTCTTAATATCTTTTTTCTCTCTTAAGAATAAAGAAGGAGTTGATTTTAATATGAAAAAAGAAAGATAGAGATTAACTTTCCATGTGATTTAAAGAAATTAATTCAATTTCCAATCTAAATAATATAAGTTATTTATATTTCATATTATTAAAAAAAGTATTGGGATTTGACTCACTTGCTTAGATTTTATATTCTTTAGCATGAAGCTCATATTTCTTTGCCAACTTGAGTTTTAACAGATATTTGCATTTTGAACTATATTTTTTTTAGTAAGTTGGTCGAAATAAAGTTTTGAAACTAATTAGGATCTAGAATTGTTATCAGAAATCAAAGAAACTAGCTAATGTGCTTTATTTTTTATGTGAATAATACATTTTTTCTTTTTTTTCCTCTCTGAAAAATAGATCAACAACTTATTTTGACATCATAAAATTTACAATAACACTTACATTATCAGTTTTGATAATTCTACAAATTCACAATCATATCATAAACGGAAACCCACCAAAAAAAATATATCGCTTTCAAATTATATTTCTTTTAAATACTGTGAATGAAGAAACATGGTTTTCTATTAGAAAATTGCTGGAAATAGTTTTAGATGGAGTGAGAAAGTTTTGAGATAGTAGTGGATAATTAACATTACAATAATAGAATAAAAATATAATTATTTCACTGGACTACTGGTTGAGTATTTTTTCTAATTTAAGTACTAATCAATTTTATTCAATCCACGATCAAAAAAGAAATAAATCAAATTAGTTATGAGAGTCATAGATTTTCTTGGAATTTGTTATGATTGTAAGTTAAGATCATCGATGTGATCTTCCCAATAAGAGATATTTAAGACTACTAAATTCATCATTTTTTATTGCGTACTATACTACTATTAGAAATAAGCTCCGTATTTCTTTTTTTCCCATAAAATTATATGGTTAACTTGAAGATTTTTGTCGTATTTATTCCTATTTTTTTTCATTTTCCTTATATTTAACATTTGATGGTTTACAAGAAGACATGATTAGTAGAATGCAAAAGTAATATATCATAAATTAAAATTTGTGGATTTTCTTTTTTTTAAAATGTAATTTGACAAAATCCACACCTCTAAATTTCTTTGTTATCTTGGATTTACCTTATAAATAATTGTTTAAGAAAAGTATTATTTTGACACAAAAAAAAGCTTCTATGAACTGATTGTGTACTTTATATGACATGATAAAGTAAATGAAAAATCACTCTTTTAAGTTAGAACTATCACAGTTTTATACTGTTATATATTTCTAACGCCAAACTTATTACCAACTTAGCATCTAAGTGAAAATTTCTCATAAAGAAACTTGAATTGACTGTAAAGTTTCATCAACTTAAGAACAATTTTGTAAATATTTTAGTTTAAAATTTTTTAATTTAAAATTATGATAAAAGAGTGTAAATGAATTTAAAATAATTAATTAAAAGAAGAGAGATGTTAGGAATTATAAATGTTGGTGTACATAATTTAATAATTATTATGTACTCTAATTATTATTTATTCATTAGAAACTATATTTAAATCTTAAAAATGCCACCTGGCATCAATTACATTCTTTTGTTATCTATTGTTAAAAAATGCTCTAGAAAACACTTAAGGAAACAAAATCTCAAGAAGAATTATTTATTTAATTCGAAAAGCCACATCCTTAAATAGAAACTAATTAACAATCTAAGTACAGATTATCCTAAAATCCGTACTTTTCAAAACTAAATATGGGATGATAAGATATAGAAAGTAAACAATTCCATATTCTTAGCTCGAATGATCACAACCAGACAATTCCAAAGAATTTTTACATATACCTAGATGGATTCCATTAATGCTGAAAATCCTAGAAAGTGATTAATGAACTGGTTTGGTCTCATCAAGTTCCAAGAGTATCGTAAGGAAAATGCTTAAGCCGTTGCTTTCTGGTTTCCTTGCTCTCTTTGTTCTTACAAAAACATAAGACAAGCATATACTATTAACAATACTTTTTTATTAAACGAGTGAATAATACATTCTTAGTATCTTTTTCTGTCTTAAAGAATAAAAAGGGAGCTGACTTTGATATGAAAAAAGAAGGATAGAGATTAACTTTCCACATTATTTAAAAAAATTAATGCAAATTCAAATATAAATAATATAAGTTATTTATATTTCATATTATTAGAAAAAGTAATGTGATTAGACTCACTTACTTAGATTTTGTATTCTTTAGCATGATGCTCGTATTATGTGTTTTAACAGATATTTGCATTTTGTGTTGGGCCTTTGGACTTAAAGTCCAGCCCATATTTTGGTTAAAAAGGAAAAGAAGGGTTTTGTTTTTTAGGGAAGGTAGAAAATGTGAATAAGGGTTTGAGAAGAGGGGGAGCCACCAACTTAAAGTCTCTAACCGCCATCTTCATTTTATTGCTTCAATTTCTAGCCCTCTCTCATGTGAATCAAGAAGAAAGAGGAAGAATGCTTGGTCTTTGCCTTCGACCCATTCAACAGAGTTAAAGGCAAGTTGTTTTGTTCTTCTTCTTGTCTAATCCACTTGATTTAGCAAGTATGTTGGAATGTAGTATTAGAGATTATTTCTCTAATGTTTTTAGTGTGATCATTCAAAGAACACCATTTAGTTGGGAATATTTTGTACTTGTTGATTTTGATAATGGATTTGATTTCGAAGTTTATCCCGTGGTTTTTCCCTCTACACAGAGGGTTTTCCACTTAAATCTTGTGTTCTTTGGTTTGGTGATTTTCTTTATTTATTATTGTTGATTGTGCATTAGTTGGCTTGAGAAATTTGTTTGGAATTCGCAAGTGATTTAATTTACACAGTTGATATTATTAAGTTAAAACCCAATAAGTGGTATTAGAGTCGTGGTTTGGTGCTTTGAAATTATCTTTATGAATTAAAATGGAGGATTTTGCAAGTACAATGATTAAATTGTCGACTTCAAATTATTCAATTTGGAAGTAAAAATGAAGGATCTTCTTTATTGTAAGGATTTGCATGATCATATTAAATTAAGAATTGCTAAGCCAGCTGAAAAAACTGATGATGATTGGGAAAAAATGCACAGAAAGACTGTAGGAACTATCCGATAGTGGGTTGATATCAGTGTTTATCATCATATAAGCAAAGAAGTTAATGCACAGGCGTTATGAAATAAACTAGAAAATATGTATGAGAGGAAAAAATGCTCAGATGAAAGCTTTTGTTATCAGAAAACTTGTAAATTTGAAGCTTAGAGATGGGCGATCAATTGCAAAACACTTGAGTGATTTTCAGGATATGGTAAATCAGTTGAGTACTATAAAAATAATACTAGATGATGAATTGTAGGCATTATTTCTCTTGAACTCTTTACTAGACAGTTGGGAGACCTTGGTAGTATCCTTTAATAACTCTGCTCCGAATGGTGTCTTGTCTTTATTTATGGTAAATGATATTCTGTTCAATGAAGATACTAGAAAGAAGGATATGGGTATTGATACTTCAAAGGCTCTTGTCATAGTCACAGAGAATAGAGGCAGGAGTAGAAGTAGAGGTCTTAAGCGGGCGTTCTAAACCCAGAGGTAAGTCATAATCAAAAGGAAAATTTATTTTCCATCATTGTGGTAAGGAGGGGCATATAAGAAGGAATTGTTAGATAAGAAGAATCAAAAGAAGGAAAATGATCTAAATACCACTGCAGCTGTATCTAATAAAGATGAAGTTAGTTACACTTTCCTTTAATGATGATGAAAGCTATGTCATTAATTCCTATGTTCATTTGGTCATTGATTCAGCAACATCCTATCATCCTATAACTAAAAAGGATGTCTTTACTACATATAAATTAGGAAACTTTAGTAGGGTGAATATGGACAACAACAGTTATGCAAATATAGTAGGTATTGGTGATATTTGTGTACAAATAGATATTGGTTGCACATTGATTCTGAAAAATGTGCGACATGTTCCAGAATTACGCCTGAATTTGATATCTACTTATGTTTTAGATCTAGATGGTTATTTCAATATCTTTGGTAACAAGAAGTGGAAACTCACTAAAGGTTTGTTGGTGGTTACTAAAGGTAGATTGTATTATACACTATATAAGACCCAACTGAAGATGATTAAAGGCGATCTGAATGTAATTAAAGATGAAACCTCTCTAAATTTGTGGCATAAATGGCTGACACACTTGAGTGAAAAAGGGTTACAGATTTTGGCAAAGAAGTCTATCATTCCCTTTGCCAAACGGTATGGCTTTAGACCCTTGTGATTTTTGTTTATTTGGCAAGCAGCATAGAATTTATTTTGATAAGTCATCGGAAAAGAAAAAGAATGTTCTTGACTTAGTTTACTCTGATGTTTGCAGTCCAATTGAAGTGAGTATATAGCCAATATTTTGTTACTTTTATTGATGATACTTTAAGAAAGGTTTGGGTGTTTATTTTAAAAACAGAAGACCGGGTTTTTCAATGCTTTAAGTAACTTCATATCATGGTGAAAAGAGAAAAAGGGACATCGTCAAAGTGCCTTCGCGGTGATAATAAGAGTGAATATACTTTGAAAGAGTTTGAGAACTATTGGTTAGAGTATAGAATCAAACATGAGAAGACTGCTCCTGGTACTCCACAACATAATGGTGTGGCTAAAAGAACAAACAGAACCATCCTAGAAAAGGTTAGATGCAGGTTGAAAATGGCTAACCTTCCTAAGCCATTTTTGGGTGAAGCTCTTTACACTTCATGCTACCTAATGAACCGTTCTCCATCAGCTCCATTGGACTTTGATATTCCTAAGAGAGTATGATCTGAATAAGATGTTACTTACTCTCATTTGAAGGTATTTGGGTGCAAGGCATTTGCACATCTACCTAATAAGCAAAGACAAAAACTTGATGATAGGGTTGTTCCATGTATTTTCTGGGTTATGGAGATGCACAGTTTGGGTACAAGTTATGGGATCCAACGAAGAAGGTCATCAGATCTAAAGATGTGACCTTTCAAAAAGACAAGACCTTATTGGATTTTGAGACTTCAGAGAAGACTACAAGCAATGGTAAGATTTCTTTCCCTGTTTCAATTTCTTCTCCAACAAATAATGTCACAGATGGGATAGAACTACATGAAGAGCATGAGATTGGTGATATGATAGAACAAGTTGATGTTGTTGATGGTATTGAGCAGGGGGAGCCCTCCTTCACCTCCAATCATAGAAGAGTCTCAGGTCATAAGGTCAGTTAGAGGACATCATCCATCTACCTAGTATCCTGATTTTGAGTATGTTATAATTACTGATGAGGGGGAGCCAGAAAACTTTCAAAAAGTTAAGAACCATATAGAGAAAGCCCAGTGGAGGAATTGTTAACGTTGGTGTACATGATTTAATAATTATTATGTACTCTAATTATTATTTATTCATTAGAAACTATATTTAAATCTTAAAAATGCTACATGGCATCAATTATGATCTTTTGCTATAAATTGTTAAAAAATGCTATAAAAAACACTCATGGAAACAAAATCTCAAGAATAATTATTTATTTAATTTGAAAAGCCACATCCTTAAATAGAAACTAATTAACAATCTAAGTATAGATTATCCTGAAATCCGTATTTTTCAAAACTGAATATGGGATGATAAGTTATATAAAGTAAACAATTCCATATTCTTGGCTTGAATGATCACAACCAGACAATTCCAGAGAATTTCTACACATACCCAGATGGATTCCATTGATTTTGAAAACTACAGAAAGTGATTAATGAACTGGTTTGGTTTCATCAGGGTTTAAGAGTTTCGGAGGGAAAATGTTTAAGCCGTCGCTTTCTGTTTTCCTTGCTCTCTCTGTTCTTACAAAAACACACGTCAAACATAAACTATTAACAATACTTTTTATTAAATAAGTGAATAATACATTCTTAATATCTTTTTCTCTCTTAAAGAATAAAGAGGGAGCTGACTTTAATATAAAAAAATAAGGAGAGAGATTAACTTCCCAAGTGATTTTAAGAAATTAATGCAAATTCAACTATAAGTCATATAAGTTATTTATATTTCATATTATTAGAAAAAGTACTGTGATCTGACTCACTTGCTTAGATTTTGTATTCTTTAGAATGATGCTCATATTATTTTCTTTACCAACTTGAGTTTTAACAGATATTTGCATTTTGTATTGGATCTTTGGACTTAAGTCCAGCTCATGTTTTGGTTAAAAAGGAAAAGAAGGGTTTTGTTTTAGAGGAAAGGTAGAAAACGTGAATAAGGGTTTGAGAAAAGGGGGATCCACCAACTACAAGTCTCTAGTCGCCATCTTTATTTTGTTACTTCGATTTCCAGCCCTCTCTCATATGAATCAAGAAGAAAGAGGAAAAATGCTTGGTCTTTGTCTTTGACCCATTTAAGAGAGTTAAAGGCAAGTTATTTTGTTTTTCTTCTTGTCTAATTTACTTGATTTAGCAAGTATTTTGGAGTGTAGTACTAGAGATTATTTCTCTAATGTTTTTGGTGTGATCATTCAAGAAAATTCATTTAGTGAGGAATATTTTGTACTTGATGATTTTGATAGTAGATTTGATTTCGGAGTTTATCCCGTGGTTTTTCCCTCTACACTAGATGGTTTTTTTCACATAAATCATGTGTTCCTTAGTTTGGTGATT
>JAOXYD010000007.1:14285315-14303737 GCA_028565735.1 Pinacopodium congolense
AGTTAAGTAACCAATTCCCTGTGGGATCGACACTCGGAGCTTAAATTTTACTCCGCTTTATTACTTTTGCGATAGGTACACTTGCCTAACAAGTACGTTGGTTTCAAAGTAAAAATCATTTCGAACGTCCGTCAATTTTAAAGTTACCTAACCAATGCAACATCATTATACTTTAGAATGGGGAATAATTGAAGGAACTAGTTGAGAACAAGGCCAAATCCCACAAAGAAGAGAATAAAGAAAAAGATGATATAATTAAAAAGAAACCATATTGATACACTTGATTTTTATACTATATTTACCTTCAAATTAAGATCAATTGTTGTATAATTGATTACATTTGACGTTTATTAGCTTCATTATGTGTTTGATTGATGAAAAATGTAGTTGGAGTTCATTTAGTTTAAAAAATCTGAGAAAATACTGCTAAAATTTGAAATTTTTGAATAAAACAATAGGTCAAGAGAGGCTATTCAACTTAGCTAGGCGTCGTTCAACCCCCGAATTAGAGACCTAAATGACTATGCTTAACAGGTGTCATTTAACTCCTTTTAAGCGTTTTTTAAGTAATAATCGACACTTTTCCAGCTGGATCTCCTTCCCCACTCGCTACAACTTGCCTTAGTTGCTCTCTACTTGTAACTGACATATATAAGAGCTTAGAGAACCCATTTGTGCAGAATATGGACAAAAAATATGAAAATTAGAGAGAAATTAGATTGAGAGAACCTTAGGAGAGAGTAAGGGTTATTTTCTCTTGTTCTTCACGTTTTTCATCTTGATTTACATATCTAAGTTGTATTTTGAAGTTGTTGACGCTTAATAAATGTATATCAACCTTGTAAACGCTTTTAGAGCTAGAAATTATTGCACTTTAACTGATTTTCATCTATTAAATTTACCTTTCTTCATCATTTGTGTAAGAACATGCTTTATATGATGAGTTTCAGTTGTTTCTTACTTAATATGAGTTAGTGTTCTTATTTTTGGTTAGGATACAATTAAAGAAAAACCATATGTGCAGCCACCATCATATTCCTTGAGTTGTAGATCAATTTTTCTTTTGTGAAGGCCTTGGAGAACATACACAAATATGCTAAATTTTTAAAAGACATTTTGACTAATAAAGGGGACTTTGAAGAAAAACCAAATGTTATCATTGATGAAAATTACATCTCCTCATCACAGTCATATCCCTTTCAAATTGTAAGATATAGGAAGTTTTACTATACCTGATGTATTTTGTAATCTAGAATTTCTAAGTGCTTATGGGACTTAGGTGTAAGCATTAACCTCATGTCTTTATCTATTTGTAGAGAATTGGCACTGAGAGATAGGAAGCCAACATTTATATTTTTCTATTTGTAAAATCAATCAATAAAGAAGTTGTTTAGTATAGTTAAAGATGTGCTAGTCAAGGTCGAAAAATTCAGCATTCCATTGGATTTCTTGGTGCTAGATTTTTAAGAGGATCAAAACTATCTATTGATCCTTGGTAGATTATTCATGTGTAGATGTGCATGGAAGAAAACTAGTCCTTAGGATTGGGGATAAGCAGGTGGAGTTTAGCATGAAAAAAGCATTGAAGAATCCAAAGGAGGGAAAATCTATATAAAGATAAATTTTGTTGATGAGTGAGTTTAGAATCAAGAAAAGAATGTTAAGAAAGAAGTACACCTGGAAGTTTATGAAGAAGTTAAGGAGGAGGAGGAGAAGGAGGAAATGAGTGAGAAGTTAAAAAAGGAACCTTCAGTGAGAACAGACGCACCCCTTCTACCATCCATTAAGAGACTTCCCACCTTGGAGTTAAAACCCTTATCCATACACCTTAGATATACCTTTTTAGATGAAGGACATACACTACCTATTATTATTTGAAGCTAGCTATATTTAGAACAACAAAAGAGTGCCGTGGAGATAATTAGAAGGAGGATAAGAGCCATAGGATGGAAAATTTTAAATACAAGAGGAATAAACCTTAATACAGTGATGCATAGGATAAATCTTAAAGAGGGCTACAAGATGATAATTGAGAAACAAAGGAGGATAAATCATCCTATAAATGAGGTGGGTAAAAAGAGATAGTGAAGCTTTTTTGTGCGGGTATTATTTACTCAAATTTAGATAGTGAATGCATAAGTCTAGTGTAATGTGCACCCAAGTAAGGTGGTATGATAGAAATGGAGAGAGAAAAATGGGAGTTAATTTATACTGGAGCAGTCATAAGTTGAAGGGTATGTATTGATTATAGGAAGCTAAATGTGGTAACTAAGAAGGACTACTTCCCTTTACACTTTGTAAATCAAATGACTGATAGAGTGGTTTTACATCCATTTTATTGCTTGGTCAATGGATATTTAGGGTATAGTTAGATTTTAATTTATTTGGAATACTAAGAGAAGAAAACCTTCACATTTCCCTATAAAATTGTTTCTTATAGACAAATGCCTTTTGCACTTTGCAAGGCACCAATAACTTTTCAAAGTTGCATGATGGCCATATTTGTTGACATAATTGAAGACATTATGGAAATTTCGTGGATCACTTTTCAACCTTTGCTTATTCTTTGGAGCATGGCTTGAAAAATATAAATATAGCTCTTTAATGGTGTGATGAATCACACATGGTCTTCAATTAGGTGAAATGACACTTTAGGGTGAACGAGGGTGTAGTTTTAAGGTATACGTTACCATTCAAGGGTATAGAAGTGAGATTCGCCACTTGATTCTCTAATTAGAAATAGCAAGAAAATTAAACTTATCATCATTACAACGATAATAGGAATGATCAAAATTAAAAATGCTCTGATAATGAGCCATTGCAACTTTAATTGCTTAAAAGAATAAATGAAAAAAAATAGACAATAAGGTGATAGAGATCAACAAAAACCAAAATAAAAACAACACAAGAAATAGCTAAAACACAAGCGCCAGTTACCTTTCAATGACATAAAAAATTTGGTGGATCTTGTCGCGAGCTACCAAATAATAAATACCAAACTAACAAAATATGTAGTAGGGCAAGTCAGGGCCAATTCTATAGAGAACTAGTAGTGCCTCACTATTTCAACTTTTAATTTTTTTTTTAAATGAAGGGATCACAATTTAAAGAAGAAAAATAAAAACAAAATTTAAATGATATTATATATAAATAAATATATCATTTTCAATTCAGGATTTCATAAGTCACTAAATTACGGTCTTCTTTTCTAAGCTAATATTAAAGAAAATTTGACTGGGGTGTGTAATAATGTGGAAATTGGTGGTGGCATCATTAGAGCCTGATATGTTTAAAAAGCCGTGTTGATCAGGAAGATGGAACTCAACGAGCTTCTTGTAGCTATTATATTTATAAGTGAAAAATAAGGACAAACATATTTAAATTTCAACAACCATTTTGCTTGACACACGTGTAACAAACATATGCCACAGGAACTGGGAAGCTTCGATCTTCAGAGTTGTCATGTGTCCTTGCCGCCGTAGACTTTCTTTTCCATAATACAATAGTCGTATACACTTCCTTTTCTTCTACTCCTTAAATAGACTCTATACGCGGACCATAACAGAATATAACATAAACATCTTCTCCTACAGTTAACTTACACGACCAAGCCTTCTCAATGGTTTCATCCGAGATTACCTCCGACGACCCAGTGACTCCCGCCGGGCGGTTATTCCTCCGTCCGGAGATGGACACGATAATCCACTGTGCAATCGGGGTCAAAAACCGCATAGACGTAGACTCCATAACGTCCATCATTAGAAACTCTCTCATGGTGAAGCAGCCTAGATTCTGCAGCTTAATGGTTCGTGACAAAAACGGAGTTGAATACTGGAGACAAACGGAGGTTGACGTCAACAAACACGTCATCGTTGTAGACCCCACCTCCAAGGACGCCGCCGTTGATAACGGTAACCACCAACTTGGATCTTTAGACAACAACGACGATGCAGACAGAATCGTAAATGAATATTTAGCGGATTTATCGGTAAGCAGTCCGCTAAGTGCAGACAAGCCTTTGTGGGAAGTCCATCTACTATTGGAGCAAAATTGCATAGTTCTTAGGCTTCATCATGCTCTCGGGGATGGTATTTCGCTGATGTCGCTGTTTTTGGCCGACTGCCGGAAGACAGAGGACCCCACGGCGGTGCCTACGGTGACTACTGTTGGACGGAAGGGTTCGAAGATAAGAGGGAGTGACAAAGGTTGGATAGCTGTTTGCTTGGGTTTTCTTAAGATGGTTATTTTCAGTATTGTGTTCTGTCTGGAGTTTGCTTTGAGGGGTTCCTGGCTTACTGATCGGAAAACTGTGATACGTGGCGGCTCTGGGGTGGAACTGTGGCCGAGAAAAATAGCGACTGCTAAGTTTTGGATTGAAGACATGAAAGTGGTTAAAGAGGCTGTTGCTAACGCGGTAAGTACACGAAGCAGTTAAAACTTAAAAATAAGTTTTCAATGTGAAATTGGACCAGACTAATCAGACTTTTTATTTTTTTTAAATAAGAATGATATTTTTGCAGACAAAAGCCTAGTGACTAACATTAATTATTCTCGTTATATGTCAGTGTCAAAAAGTAGATATTTTGTTTTAATTTGATTTAGTAAGCTACTTTAGAGAAGTCAAACGTTAATGTTTTAGGTAGTGATAAGCTTCCTAATTGTTATCAAAGTATTTATTTATTTCTTTTGGTAAATTGATCTATTAGCTGGATGGGTGGTTGTATAGTTTTCGAATTAAGCAAGTCTTCGTGAAGATGCCAAAATAAGTTGAAAAGACGGGATCCTACAGTGTTCCTAATCCTGAAAGCATTATCTTGTTGCTTACAAGCAAATTCAGCGATACACTCTTCTATGAAGCAAAAGCAGCCCAAAATAAGAGAGATTTTTTTAACATCCCCGTCTTTGATTGACACTAATTGTTGATTAAGATATGTCTTTTTCTTGATTTAGTCTTACTTTGAATGATTATGTGCAAGAATCAAATTGATTTAGCATATTCAACTCTTTGACGTTGGCTGTTAATTAAACGTGGTGCAGACCATTAATGATGTTCTTTTTGGAGTGATATCTTCTGGGTTGTCACGATACTTGGATCACCGATCTCCCAAAGGTAAATACTTAAGCCTTATTTTGCTTTTGGTTTTCGTTTTTTATTTTTGTAAATACAGAAAATCCTGGAATTTGAGCCTTCATTCTCTGATTGCCAGGTCTGTCAGATGGACTTCGATTAACAGGAGTGGCCATGGTCAATTTAAGAGAACAACCAGGTTTGCAGGTTTGTACCGTAACAAATTTTTGCTTTTGTGTTCCGTCGTACTGCAAGTCCAAGTGTTAATTCCACTTGGTTTGAACAGGATATGTCTGAATTGATGAAGAACAAATCAAGATCAAGGTGGGGGAACAAGTTTGGAATGCTTCTCCTGCCTGTTTATTACCAGAAAGCAGGCGTTGATCCTCTGGAGTACGTGAGGAGAGCAAAGAAAATGATAGACAGGAAAAAGAGAAGTTTAGAGGCTCACTTCTCATACGCTATTGGGCACCTGATCATGTCTTGGTTAGGATCAAAGGTGGAAGTGGAATCTTTTGTTTCAGCTGTCGGGAAAATTTGGCTTTATTTTTGCAGAAACTAATGTGGTCTTTGTTTCTTGCAGGCGGCTTACATTCTTAATTACCGTGTAATTTGTAATACCTCATTTACAATCTCCAACGTGGTTGGACCAAAAGAGGAGATCACTATAGCAGGCAACCCGATTACATTCTTAAGAGTGAATACATCTAGCATACCCCATGTAAATGCTCTGTTTATTTTAACAAGGAAGAAAAAAAAAGAAGAAGATGAAGATGGGTGAATATGAACTTTATAACATTTATTGATTTGTTTTTGTTGGTTGTTGTAATAGGCACTCACAATGCACATGGTGAGCTATGCCGGAAGAGCTGACATGCAGATTTTGGTGGCTAAAGACATTATACCAGATCCTGAATTTCTTGCCGAATGCTTTGAAGGTGCCTTGCTTGAGATGAAGAAAGCAGCTACTCGCTCCAAATAAATAAAACTAGATGTATAAATTAAGTGGAAAAGAATGTATTTCAGAAAGAAATGGAGAATTATACGTATAGAAATGAAAATTTACAATTCTTTTTCTAATGTCTTAAAGTGTACCCCCGTTAGGAACAAAATGATAACAGGCCAGCCTCCTTAATAGAATTTGAACTTCATCTCCTTTTTTTTTTTTTTTTTGGTTTTCTTTGTCTCCCATCTGTTATTAATATTATTATAGACGCAGCATTGCAGCCACTAGTGCCGTCCAAATCCTTTTAAAACCATTTTCGAGCATCTTGGTCAAAGAAGCAACAGTGTCTACATCTACAAGTTGCCATTAGAACTTCGATATTTTGTCTTTTTGTTTATTTCCGGAAAATTGACGTTTGAGATACAAGTGAATATCTATAATACGTTATAAACATAAGTGATAATATCTGAATTACAAATAAAAAAAATCAAATCATAAAAAGGACAGAAGCAACTGACCCTCAAGGAATGACACCAACCTTGAACTAGTTAAATAATATTCCCTACCCACGCAATATGCAACGGAGTTTGATTATTGGAGGCTATTTTATTTTAAATATCCAACGTTTTCTAAAGTAGTATAAATAAAAGAGAAATCAATGAAGATGTACTCTAATTCTTTATAAAAAAGAAAATATACTCCAATTATCCATAATTCCATGTCCTTTTCAACCATTTTCAAGCATCATGGTCAAAGAAGCAACCGGGTCAAAATACGGACTCCAATTGCCATAAAATCAAGGCATTAATACATATGTATTGAATATTGTATCGGTATCGATACTGAATTAATTTAAAAAATAGTATTGTACTGATACTGATTAATATTAGTACTATTTCGAATAATTATTTAAAATTATAAATTAATTTTTAAATTTTATAAAATTTATAAAGTGGTTTATAAATGTATTATATTATATAATTTTTAACTCAACTTTAAATTTAAAAAGATCAAAATACAAAATTTTTCTTTTAAAAATTTTAAAATATTTTTTAGGTACTGACCGATATTAACTGGTATCGATCAGTATTTAAATCCAGTATCGATTTTAGATATTTCATACCATTTTTTGGTCGGTACGCATACAAATATGAAACAGAATACATTGATTAATACGGGTTTTGAACTAGTTAAAATAGCAAATGATGATCCTTGCCTACAGTTGAATATTTGAAACACTTTTAAAATCAATATGTTCAATCAATTTATAGTGTTTTTTAATCAAAAAATTACATAATGTCTCACGTTCTTCTAAATTAATAGAATAAGTTAAAGAGAAATCAATGAAGATATAGTCTAGATACATAATGTCTCACGTCCTTCTAAATTAATAGAATAAGCTAAAGGGAAATCAATGAAGACACAGTCTAGTTGTAGAATCCCTAAATTAATGGAGAGAAATCAATCTTCACACTAGATTAAGGGAGAACCTCAGCATCCACATGGTTTGAAAGACATTGCCTCTGTTCTCAAAACAGGGATAGGGGAGCCCACGATTGCAAATTAATTAATTATAATTTATGTCTTCATACCATGCATTGCCATGCTCGAAGCAGAATTTTAAATATCGTATTACTATCGTTATCATTTATCTAAAAAATAATATAGTATCAATACCGATGAATGTTAATACTATTTTAAATAATTATTTAAAATTATAAATTAATTTTTAAATTTTATAAAATTTATAAAATGATCTATAAATGTATTATATTATATAATTTTTAATTTAATTTTAAAATTAAAAAGATCAAAATATAAATTTTAAAAAAAAAAAATTTTTAAAATTTTTTCAATACCACTAATATCGATCGGTACCAACCGATATCAACTAGTATTTGAACCTGGTTCTAATTTTAACTATTTCATACTATTTTTCGGCTAATACGACACGTACTAACTAATATCGACTGATATAATACGAAACTAAATACCTTAGCCACAAAGCTATATGTACGCAAGAGATTTTCCTACAGTCCTCTATTTCCACCTTTAACTAGTTAGTTTATATGCTTAATATAGATATAAAGTAAAATATGTGGTATTTCTTTTTTTAATGATTTCACTTAATTTTAAAATGTACATTGATTTTTTGGTGCTATTTAAAAAATATTCTATGTAATATTAAAAGTTCTAAAAAAAACCTGTTATCAAATTTTTGTTAATTTACTTTAATAAAAATCATTATATAATTCACTATTATACATGTGATAAAATTTATAAAAATTTAATACCGAATTAAATATTTAGACTTTAAACCTGTGGTTCATCGGCTGGATCTAATTTTAAAACATTGATTATAATCAATGGAGTTGCAATAATACATACAGACAAAAAGAGGTAGGTCAGGCGTAATCATGATCTCATCCATTAGGGGAACCTATGGGCTCAAAGGCCTTACAGTGAGAGTTTAAATATTGGACAGCTGCACTTTACATCCAGGAACTTCAATTTCAATCATTTTTATTCCGAAAATTGTTAGAAAAATATTTTATAGTATTAGAAATATTAAAAAAACTTTATTAAATATTTATCAAATTACTGCAGTTCAATTCATTTTATAATTGACTGTTGTATATATAAAGATAACTAAATAAACCCTATGATATGTACAATTATCAATTGCTTGTCAGTTTATACCAAAAATTTGACAAAATTTTAATAATATAAACTAATTTTAATAAATTTGAAAAAATTTAGTATCTTGAAAAATGCAAAAAAGAAAAAAAAGAAGTTAAGTTCATTGTACCGAATTTTTCATCGAATTGCTAAGGTTTCTCAATAAATTTATCAAAATTTTCAGTTGTTAAGTCAATTTTAGATTAAATCATAACGATAATGTTTTTTTTCATTTGTTTAAGTAGGAATTTAAACTTAAAAATAACTTTTAAATTGCAAAGAGATAATAATAGTCACTCCATTAGTCCATGGACCTTAAAATTAAGGTTTCTGAATGTTGCAAAGAATTATATTTTTAAAAAAATGTCTCAAACAGAAGACCATATAGAATCAATGAAAAGGGTTTGAGATAATGAAGATTCCTTAGGTCATATTTATTTGGATTTGGATTTTTTTATTTTTTTTAATATAAAAATAAAAAATATTAATACAGTATAAAAATTAAAAAGATAACACAATAACCAATATAAAAATACAATAATTATAATATAAAATTACAACTTACAACTTAATTAAATACCTCTTTAGCATGATCGGCTTCGAAAAATTTCCTCTATTTTTTTTTCCTGCCATATTGTAAGATTATAGGATATACACGTGTTGGTTAAACATAATTCTTAATTCTGATATAAATTGATTGTTGTTTTTCTGAGGAAACCTTGGATGAGAAGAAATGCTTACAAGTGGAATGGCCATAGATACGAGGGACTTTTCAATATCAAATATCAAGCACTCTGTAGTTAATTTTGGCAAAGTGAACATTGCTAATTGGTAGTGAAATATTTTTAATTATTCTAATTTGAATTTAATCAGTATTTACGCTTATTTTTTAAAAAAATGAATGTTGCTAATTGCTATTAAAATATTTGTAATTTTTTAAACTTGAATTTAAAATATATTTAAATCTTTTTTAAATGCATCACATATATAAGTGCATTTGGTTATTTCATTTTCTATAATGACGGAACTATAATTGTTACGTTGGATATTTTATTTTCAGAAATAGAGAAAAAGAGAAAAAAATGTGTTTGATTGTATTATATTTTTAAAATCAAAAAATAAAAAATAAAAATAGAGAAATAAGAAAATGATGTTTTATGTATTTTGAAAATAAATTTTATAAACAAAATTTTTTACATTGAATAATTAATATAATCTATTGACAAATAATGTATTTTTAAGGTATATAAAAATGTTTTGATATAAGAATTTAAATTTATTTCATATTTGATTATTACTATTAAATTTTTTATTATAAATCTTAAAAAAACATGTTTTTATTTTTCGTTTTTTAATACAAATGTCAATCAAACATATTTTCATTTTTTCTTATAAAACAAAGAAACACAAACAAAAATGATATTAAACAACCCCTTAAAAAATTTTATTATAAAAGAATTTATAGAGTTAAATCACCCAAATTGAAAGTATGTGCTAAAATAAATAAATATTTAAAAATATAATATATCTCCACTCTGAATTAACCACGCTTAAATATTTCTTAACCGAATTTGAGAGCAAAATATGTAAGAAAAGTAAAGAAGATTTTCGATTAAAATTTATAGACATATGTACAAGAGTTTGCAGTGGTCACAAATATGAAAAATGTCCATGACCTGAACTGCTTTTTACAACACAATACTCTCAAACCCTACAACTGGTTTCTGTCACTCTTATCACCCGCTTAACAGCTCCATCGTCATTAAGCTTAGACATTAAAGCTCTCTAACATGGATTTACCTCAAGAAGATCAATGGCTTCTCTCACAGAGCTTCCTAGATTGTCGCTTTAGAACTTTCCCTGAAGATCAGTTGTATGTATGATTAGATATGTGACCATTTTCCATGTACATGAAAGCAGAAATCATGTAAATCTTTAATGGGTCAAGAGCACAAACCAAAATCACTGAAAGACCACTTAGGAACAAGAAAATGGTATCATCTTTTGAAGTTTCAGAAGTAGGTGAAGATGAAAATTAGGTGTGAGTCAATACTCACTGCAACAGCCAACTGGTTAAGGAACAGAAGTTCTGGAGGAATCTGCAGCTTCTTTGGCATTCTTGATAACCATATCATAGTTGATAGAAGCCAGTTGAGACAAGTTCTGGGAATACAAAGAAATGAAATCTCTCAAACAACAGGAAATAGAAATACTTGTTTTAAATGATTATTTAAAGTAATTATCTAGATGGGTAAAAGAACTATACCTCTAAGGTGATTTCATTTATTTATAGAAGTATTTATATTGTTTTAAATTACTTAAAAAAACACCTAATCGTATTATTTTTCATTAGGTTTCTGTCTAGTTATTTTGAGAAAAGTTATATGCGATTGAGTGTGACAAAATTTATATAGTTAGTTTAACCAAATTTTAATAATGAATTATAATAAAATAACTGAACAAAAACTTAATCAAATTCTATTGTTTGAACTTTAATATCACAAAATATTTCTTCAGTAATTATAAACAATAAAATACATTTGTAAATGAGTAAATCTATATACAAGATTTGTCGGTTTACTAGAGATATCATGCCAGCAGAAATTCAGGAGCATTACTATGCAATTCCATGAAATGATTTGAAAACCTTCCCAGTTGGGCACTAAGAGTCCTTAAACAAAAAGGAGGAGTTGAAAGGCACACCTTATACGAGAAATTACTAAATGAATACTTCAGAGCAAGAGCCGGACCGCTGAAGTCAGCTAAGCTACCACATTCGTCTCCCTGGCATAAAGCAGTTGTAGTTCCAATAAAAGACAACATTTTGCAGTAAAGACAATTTTCTTAAACAAGATGCAAAGTGGTATTGGAGTATTGGTCTTTGTCAATTCAGATATGAAGACGCAAGAGATGTAACATTCATTGGTTATTTTGTAACTAGAAAAGTGCACCTCTAGACCATTTAACTATAAAGTCCAATTGCCTTTGTTTAAAGACAAAGGAAGATCATAGTTTCACTCTCCTGCAATATGGACAAAGAGTTATGGGATTTCATTTGGACTCGATTCTTTATGAACTAAGCTGCCATTTGTAATGAGAATGTTCTCCTTCAATCAGACCACTTCTCACACACAGTTTAATTTTTGAAACCTTTTTTTATGTTATCAACAGCAATATTGATAATTGCATTTTATACATACTTCTTCATCATGTGTGTTACTGAATGAGCCGCTACTGCTGCATGTGTCCGTCATGTCATCAAAATCACTGGCTCCATGAACATTTTCTTCTTCTGGATTCCAAATATACCGGCTCATAAAGTAACTTGTGTCATGCGCTTCTACTGATGGTATGAACATAGCCTGCAATCAAAAGAATGTTCAGTGTTCAAGAGATGGTGCTAATTTGCACACAAAAGAACAGGGTATTTGAGCCAAAACAACCTTTTGCCTTGCCAGTGTATCCCAGTTAATGTCCCTAAAGAAAGGGTGCTGCTTCACCTATCAGGAAATGTACCCAGTTAGTTTCAATTATTTGCCTCCTTATGCAAGTCAGAACAATGGTTGTCAAGAATACCTCAGTGGTTCCTGTTGCTCCCAATCTCTGAACTGGATTTTCAGTCAGTAATCTGAAAATTGACAGTTCAGGGATTTCAAGGTCTATCAATCACCTGAACAGCTATCATATCAACAATGAAGTCTAGGAAGTGTTTATAAATCTTACTTATTGATCAAATCATAAGCTTCATAGCTTATCTCATCTGGGACCTTGGGCCAAGGTATGTCTCTGTTCATTATATTGTCAAAAATTTGCTGCCATAAATAGGTGCCATTAGAATGATATCCATTGCAATATTCGATACAAGTATGTTGCACTATAGCATACAAGTATAGGATGACTTAAAAGATTAACATTATGTGTATTTTTTATATAACAAATTCTAATCCATTTCTGAATGCAAAATTGTGCATGGTGTCAAGGGATGAAGAAGAGTTACAGTAAATTGCATTTGACACTAATAAGGGCACAATGGTGAACGGTCTCTGGTGCAACAAGGGATTCCGAGCACAAGTGACCCTACCTGTGGAGTTTCTGCATTAAATGGAGGAATACCAACAAGCAGCTCAAACAAAATGACGCCCACAGACCACCAATCAGCAGTTACACCTTCAAGGAGGAAACTAGATTTAAAGATCAAAAGCCAATTAACAAAAGCCTTAATCAACCTATTAGGATATTAGTTACGAACCATGTCCCATGCCAAGAAGTATCTCAGGTGCCAAATAATCAGGAGTGCCTACAACTGAATGCTTTTGACGCTGTTCTTTCTTCGATGAAGATTGACTTTTTGGTTCATCATCAACAACAAAACCAGCACTACCGAGTGATGGACCAGATAAGTCATCAGTACTCTTGATGAGACCAACCTTTGACAGCCCAAAATCTGTCAACTGTATCAGAATGGATTAGAGAATCTTAAAAAAATGCACAGGAATATTAACATTTTGCTATTTTCATTTTTGTTCCAAAAGGTAATCCATAAGCTGAAGGAAACAATTGATAATGAGAGAAAGATTGATCTTTCCAGTGGTTAGAAAATATTTCCCAAATGTCAACCTTGATATGACCATCTTGACCAATCAACAAGTTGTCTGGCTTCAGGTCTCTATGAACGATATTCAAAGAATGCAAATATTCCAGAGCAAGAACCTGTAAAAAAAAACAAAAGAAAAAAACAAAATTGCCTTTAGTTGATAGAAAAAGAAGAAAATTCAAGGAAAAGCAAGAAAATAATCTATCTTTCCCAAGCCCTTACAACTTCGGCAATATAGATGCGGGCCATGTCTTCATCCAAGCAGCCCAAGTTTCTCAATAAAGAGAAAAGATCTCCACCATTTAAGTATTCCATGACAAGATACAGATTTTCCCTGCATGTGAAGGAGTAGAAAAACCGAACCTGTTCATAATCAATCACATAGTCAGTAGAACAGTAGTTCACTATACCTTGCACATAAAAAATTGTTGAACATTTTAAGGCCTGCATACCACAAAAGGATTCCGAACTGTTATTAGGATGTCACGCTCTGCTAATATACTTTCAACAGCATTTTTACGGATCATGTCAGCCTTCTTTAGAACCTGAAAAATTATCCCCAGGAGATCAAAAAAAGGCACTTGAACATGCCAATATCATTTTATGCTTCTAAATTCAAAATGCATAAATGCTAATACATAAAAAGGTATAGCTCATATTGACTAGAAATACATAAATGCCAACCACCATTTGAGGAGCAAATATTGTTAAGTATATTTCTCATATTGACTAGGAATAAGGGTTAAACAAGGTTTTATATACAACAGTTGTTCTCTAAGAGACATTTGTCTGTTCTCACATAGACCAACCTTTATAGCAAACAAATCACCAGTCTTTCTTTTTTTGGCTAGGAAAACTCGTCCAAATGCCCCTCTGCTGATTGGTTTTATTATCTCAAAGTCTTCTATAGAAGTTCGGTCCTTAGAACATGGATTGATAGGGCTTGTACGCAGACTGCGAACGCCCTCATCTTCCACAGAACTTTCATCATCAGCTAAATGATTTGATGGGTTTTCATCATCTATTTGCACACATAATTGTACATACTTCTCCCTGTAAATTCCAAATAGTCGTATCTTAATAGTAGAATTAGCATAATAAGCCTAATCAATTAAACCACTGAAACTTTAGTATTATTGACAAAGTTTGAGATGAAAGACAACTTACTGCAACAATTTCTCAATACGTCTGCCAAAAGTCTCAATAATGAGAGCATCCACTTTTCTATCCTGGATAGAATATTTCAGGTCTTCTAGACGTTCAATCAGACATTCTAATGTGCTATAGTCATTTCCATTTATCTTTGCAATGGAACGAGCAAGATCAAGTAGCTTGTGTATCTGTCATGCACTGATATGATTGAGAAACGAAGCAAAGAAGAACCATAAAGTGCCAGGACAATTTAGCAAATAATGATATTAAGAGATAGCTGGCAATGTGCTCAATTTCCAGTCAAGCATGAGATACATGAAAATCTTCTGAAAAATACCAACTATAAACAGACGGACCATGACTTAGGACACTGGAGTGTACCATCAAACATTCTTGATAATATCAATAAAGAAGAAAAAAGTATAACCACGATGTACATCTCAGTGCCAAAAATCCCCTAGCATTAGGTTTTAATGGCTTAGTAGCAGTCAATTACAGGGAAGCTTTGTTAAAAATGAAGAATACAAAGAGATGGAAAGATAGCATTGGTGAAAGATAGCCAGATAGATTGAAAAAAGAGCTCCAAAGCATATGGCTGGCTTTCTAGAATTGTTTATTTATACCATCAGCACATGTTTTTGTTTTAGAATCTTTTTGTCTTTGAAAACATCACTCTTGTATCTCCTTTTTATCAAGTCTAATTTTACCTGGTATCTAAAACAACATACAGAAACCAGATCATGAAGAGTCCTTTATAAGAAACCTAAAATTCTAGTGCAATCTTTATGAACTAAATAGATAAACACCTTTTTCCAAATTTAGTTCCTATAAAGATGAGTTTACTTTATATAATGTGGGGAAAAAAAGGTATTTGGTGGTAGTTAGTATATGTGCATTTTAAAGTTCAAATATCTCAGATTTGTCAGAAATTCAGGGAAAATACTGGTAGATGAATACAAACTTGATGCCTAGATTAAGTTTTTATTATATGCATATCATCTGCAAAAAGCCAACTGTACAAAATAATTGAGGGCATACAGTGTAACATCAGTTTCAGATGGTTTTTCAGAAAGAATCTACGCTAAAAGACTACAGACACCACACAATGATGTCCCTAGGCAGCTACATACCTGTTGACTATTCTCAAACTCTGTCATTGTCCACCGTCCACTTAAAAGCAGTTCAATCTGGCTTGTTCGTGGTGTTAATAAGGGTGACCTTGGCGTCAAGCTTCCCCCTGATGATGTTTTTGCTTCTACATCAGATGAAAGAATGGAACGTGTTTCACATAAAATCTCTTGCAAAATGACTTGGTCTTCCCTGACAAAAGCGTTATCAGCATCAGGTGCATCATCAAGTATGGCCTCAGAGCAACAAGGAGAAAAACTTTTCTGCTCTGTAATCTTCTCTAGCTCCTCTTGTATACCTGCTCTTTCAGTCTCAATAGTTCCTCTTGGAGAATCAATGCTTTTTGGTGTGCTTTTTGGTGTCCACAATTCCAATATCCTTTCAAGAGTGTCTGCAACTCTTTCAAGTCGGTCATTTACAGTTAAGCCTTTCAAGTCACATCTGTCAGCAATTGTGCATATCAGAGAATGCTCCTCTACGTGTACAATAGGTATGTCAACTTCGCAAATTCGGCATATCATTGAATTATCATATGCAACATTCTGTTGCTCCCCCCAGAATCCCCAGCCAGCTTTTCTTAAGGCTGAAGATGGGAGATAATCTGGGGTTTCAATAACTTCGGAATGGTCATCCCCAGCAATTCTTGTTGTGTCCTTAGTTTGAAGTGACTCTGTTTTGTCCTTGGAAGGTGTATCAACACTATCATTTACCTTCCGATTTTTCTCAGCAGCAGAAGGAAGTTTCTTCCAAGATGACATCCTATAGCTACTGCTTGTGGAATCAACACTTTTGGCAGTGCCAATCTCCTGAGCCTTCTCAGTTTGTCCGTGCTTTGCAATGACACTGTCAAGTTCTTGACCAGGAACCTCCTTCCTCTGCTTCTCATTTGTCAACTTCCCCCCGGTCAATGGACCACTGTAGTCCTGCTGTGCAATTTCTAGAATTTGTTCTGGATAAACCCCAAGATCACTAAGTTGATGCAGACCCAGAATGTGGACATCTTCATAACCACTCTCCTTCTGGAACTGCACAAGCCTAGTACATCTTGTGAGGATAAAAAGCAGACGTGTATGTGCTTGTTTGAGGATCCCCATTGGTAGTTCTTGTCGCTTGTCATCTAATTTCTGGACAATGGCCTCACATGACACCCAAAATTCACTGGGTGGCATCTTTGAACATTGCCTCGCTATGACCAACAAGTCCTCCAAACACTTTCTCCATTCAGGATGAGAATCAGAGGTCTTTTCAAGTATGCTAACCAAATCTCCGGCAAACATGCCTAAATCTGAATCCACTTCATCCTTTAACTTGTCAAATTTTGCCCTGATTGCCACCATAATTTCCTATAGTGGCAATGACTAGCTGAGTTAACTTTTGTAGACCGTCGAAAACAGGAACAAAACAGAGGACGAATATATATATATATATATAATGGAGTGAATAACAAGAAAACACCTCCATATGGCCAACAGCTCGAGACCTCCAAACCGGAAAGGGCCGAACACCTTTTGAGTTGAGCTCATGAGAGAAACTTTTGACATCTGGGGCGTTCTTCTTTCTTCCACTCGTAACATGAAGTATAGCTTGGACGCGCGGTGACTGCAATCCCGTCACAAACGCTGCATGAGTAATCTATAAATGCGAAAAAATACAAAGCAAAAAACAACGCAAAGCAAAAAAGAAAAAGACAACCCACATGCCCGCATATAAACCTCTAAACAAATGCCTAACAATCCAATAGAAGAGCTCATTCAATGTACCTCCAAAGGTGAATTGTTTGATGATGGGCATTTTAATGATTTCGACTGGCTCCATGACACCCTTTTCCCTATTCAAAAATTCAAAATAAGAGTCCCCTTAATTCAAAACCACACACAAAAAAGAAAAACGATTCTTTCATTTAAAAAATGTCCATCATGACAACACCAAAAGCTCCAAACTTTCACGAAAATACACGAATTTCAACAATCATTACCTTGCTCAATTGGTGGTAAACTGTTACCAACGTTACTATTTCTAGGAATATTCAACTTAACCCCACTTTTCTCCTCTCTACGAACACCATCATCATTCTCAAACTTCGAAGGCGTGCCCAAACCGAGAGGTGAAGGAGACGGAGCGGATCGGGTCCTAATATGGTTCAACCCGAGACTAGACGCCATAATTATCGGCTCATTATTCCCGGCCTTTCGTTTACCAGAATGCTCCTCCCCCTCAACCACCCTTCCATTGCCATCGGCGTCTCTGCGGTTATCATCGTCGGTGGCAGGCCTCTGCGTCCGGCGGATCGGAATGGGAGGGATCTTGCGGAGCTTGTAGGACGTCGGATTCTCGTGGTTGGCAGTTGAAGACGGCGAGTTCGACATGGAAAGACCTAGTCTCTGCGGTGGTTATGAAGAAGTTCGAGTCCTTCATTGCATTGTGAGTGTGAAGATATCAGATTGCAGATATAATAGAAGGAAAATCATCAACAAAGCAAGAAGAAAGAATCAAAGAAGAAAAGAGAAGAGAAGATTGTTCCAGAGAGATTTTCGCGGGAAATGGAACGTTAGAGGTTGGCACGAACTAATTACAGGATTGGAGATAACGGTTTTATTTATTTTATTATTATTCTGATTTTTTTTTATTTCAAACGTGCAAGCAACACATTATAATTATGTTAGTATTACGATTATATTTATTGATGTAGTGCAAGTAATATTTTTATACAGATTAATAGAAAATTATGTAATTGATATTCTTTTATACGGATCATTTAAATAAATATCTGATATCGATATAATTTATGCATATTAAATAAATGACTTAATAAACTAAGATATTTTAATTAGAAGATCTGGATTATAATCAAATAT
>JAOXYD010000007.1:14313817-14324079 GCA_028565735.1 Pinacopodium congolense
CTAAGATATTTTAATTAGAAGATCTGGATTATAATCAAATATTCAAAACTTTCTGGATATGAGGGGCAAATTTGTTGATAAATGAAGTTATTGATAATTTAAATTAATTAATCAATCAGTGCATATTATAACATTTAAGCAAGAAAACTAACCGTCTGGTTGTTTTCATTTATATATTTTTTTAAATAGAAAAATAGAGGAAAAAATATATTTAGTTGTATTTTATTTTATTTTTTATTTTCAAAATCAAAGAAATAAAAAATAGAAATAGAGAAATAAGAAAATGGTGTTTTTCTTTATTTTGAAAACAAATTTTATAAATATATTTTTTATATTAAATAATAAATATAATTTATTGATTAATAATTTATTTTTAAGGTGTATAAGAGTATTTTGGTTAAATAATTTAATTTTATTTCATATTTGATTATCATTATTAAATTATATTTTTTTATAAGTTTCAACTAAACATATTTTTGTTTTTTATTTTTTTATTACAAATATCATCTAAACAGATTTTCATTTTTCTTTATAAGAAAAACAGAAATATCAAAATAAGAAATAGAAATACAAAACAACAATGAAAAAATATAAGTAATACAACGGCCCTAAAATTATGTTAAATTGATTGGAAAATTTTGGAAAATATTTTTTCTTTTTCTTTGTGAGATTTTCAATTTGAACTAAAGGTAGCATTATTATGATATTTTGGTAATGGGTATTCTTTTAATAATAATTTAACATAATCTTAATGAAATTAAAGTTTTGAGACGCAAATTACATAATTTTTCAAATTTTAAAGAGGAAAATTAATATCCTAGATAACATTAATATGATGTTAAAACTTTTTTATAAAATACTTAAAGATAAAATAAACCTTTTTAAAGATAGATATTTATATATGTTTTTATTGTCAAATCCACTAAAAAATAAATAATAATTTTTTAGCCTATCACAATCGCACTTATATATATATATTGTTTTTATTTTTGTTCTATTAAATATCCTTTTAAATAAAATAGAGATCTTATTTTATTAGGTAATATTTTAAATAAGAAGGAATTTTGTATACTTTATTTTAATTTATTTAAAAGATGCAATTTACTAATTATTATATACATCCTTTTTAAAATTAGAATATTCACCAATATATATAGCTTTTTTCGAGGATCATATATTTTATCCATTATTTAAATGCTATTTCTATATATATCAATACAAATGCTACAATATAGAGGCATTAAGAGTCTGAATCCTTATCAGAAAGGATCCAACCTATGTGGAGGACAGGTGCTAAGAACCCTAGCCTACCATTCCATAAAAAAGTAAATAAATACTCCTATACATTATGTAACATATTTAAAAGTACCAAGACATTTGAATCCTAATGATTGTATAAAAAATGTTCTCCGTATTGGAATCGGATCATTGGCTTTACACTTCATGTGAGCAGAATTCACTTTCATTTATCACAGGAATTGCTCTCAGAATATACCTGTTCTGACGTACAAGCAGAAAACTACACTCAAGAAGCTTCGGGACAGGACTTTGCTATACTATAATCAAGAAAACTTATGTACAAGCTACAAAGAGCTTCGTGCCAGGACTTTGCTTTCTGAAGTCACTATCCATTCACGAATTATAGTATTGACTTCTTGTGGCTTCTCATCATGTGGGCAGTGACCTGAAATTTTTAGATCAAGTAGTAAACTAACTCCTCAATCCTGCAAGGAAGGAAGCTCAAAGTAACAGGAACCACACTTACCACCGTCCAATTCCCTGATGACGATGCCGGAACAATGTTCTTTCAGCATAGCCACTTTGGATTTGGAGTCGGAGATTGGATCTTTCATTCCCTAAACACACGTAAATAAATAACGAATCGGACGGAAATTGAAAAGTAAGAATGTATTTCAAGCAGAAAGAGATCCCACCTGTATAATTAGGCCCTTTTCCTCGAAATCCTTCAACAAGAAATTAAGGGGCAATGAAAGATTGAAACCAAAAATACTTTCCAGGACAAATAGAACGCCAGGATCGAAGGACTATCTGTATGTTAAGGGCAGTCCAATAAATAAATAATCAAAAGCAGCATATTATCAATCTGGAAGAGGATACAGCTCTTAGCATTTCATTAATAAGCCAGTCGTCAGCTCTCTCTGTCTCCTATAAGGCAGGCTTCAAAATGAGCATCTTGTAGCATTTATCGAAACATGAAGAAATCCAAGAGAGAAATAGAAGAATACTCACAACTGGGTAGCAACTTTTTACAACACTTTTGATGCTCAGCCTCAAGTAAAACAACAGGAATCGTGCGCCAAGCCATGAGGCTCCTGAAGTCTGTCTCTCCTAAACATTTGAAATGTTAAGAGATGGTCAAAGTTGAAATCTAGGAAGAAATAAAATGCATATCACATGCTTCAAGTCACCTTGAAATCAAAGAAATATAGGTTTCTTAAGAAGTCCTCGGATTGACATTATGTACCTGTATTTTGCCATACCTAATTTTCTACAATCAAAATAGTACAAATAACTTCTCAAATAAAAAATCACAATACAGCACTGAATTGTGTCATCATTGGGATAGATTCCTAGTCAAAAACCAGACTATGAAGCAAAGCTATAACTGAATGGTGTACAACCAGAATATTCTTCAATAGTAGATACATGAAGCAAAGCCATTAATTTTCAGAGGCCAAATAAGCAACTATACAGTGAACTATCAGATTATCAGTCAAATGCAAAATGTTCAAAACTCACTCTGCTGAATTGTAAATAACCATATCCTGGAATAACATCTCCAGCAGTATTGACAAGGATAACCGATTTAGCCAAAGCAGGCCAGAAACATGCAACAATAGCTACTAGGTAACCTGGAGATAGAAACTGATATTAGTGATATCACCATTGAAAACCATGAAGACTGATAAGCTAAGTGAATTAACAACATAGGGAGGGGGGGAGAGAGAGAGAGTTACTCAATGAATAGAGAAAAAGAAAATATACATCTATATTGAAAATATAAAGTGCAGGAAGCAGTAGGCATAAGAAAGCATATTAAGAAATGTAGGTTAAATCTTGGAGCATACCAGCAATAGAGTTCCCTATTAAATGCACGGGCTCACCAACAGCATCAATTATAAAATCTCTTAGCAATTCAGCCCACAAAAGCTCAGTATAGACTACATTTGGCTTCCCTGATTTGCCAAAACCTAAGAGAGTAATAGCCCAGACTTGGTTTCCAGCTTCAGCGATGCCAACTATGTTGTCACGGTAATGCTCCAAAAATGCACCAAAACCATGTACCAGCAGAACAGCAGGACCCTTCTCACCACGGACAGTATACTGAAAAGTAAATCGCTCAATCAAAATCTAAAGTAATCTATGGGAGTCATTCATTTGGTCAAAACATGAGTTTCTCAAAATTAATCCATTTCTAGCTACATACCTGAACTAAGTGTCCTTTCCATCTCCATATCCTAATAGAAAATGCTACCTCATCATTCAGACTCTTCAAAGCCATAAGCCAATACCACTGCCAAAAAGTTCAATTGAAATCCTTCAAAATACTCCTAGAGATGCAAGCGTTATCTTGGAACAAAATAAGGTGAAATTTTGATATTTGATCAACCAAACCTTATACAATATACACAAAATAGATCTAAGTACCTCCATTGAGCAAACAGCATCAGCTGCTGCTGCAACAGTGGCTGTGGAATATCCAAAGGGTGATAAAAATCCAGCATTTCTTTCTTTCTCATATTTAAGGGCTTCAAAATGCACGCTTCTCCTGGATATAATTCCAAGACAAAGAGCAGGGCCAAAGAGTGCATAAAATGAGGCTCCTTCTCGACTTTCAGCATTGCGTAACCTCTCATGTACCCTAAAATGAAATCAAACCAAAAGAAAAATTGTTACCCCGTACTAACAATTCCATCTTCTATTGCAAAGGCCATATGTCTAAGCACAAAATAGTTCCTCTGGAACAAATTAGAAACCACCTACTCTTGCCAGTCATCCCGAGCTGTTCCTTCCAAATATCTTAGGTATGCAGCTAGACCGTTAAGCACACTATCTGTCCCACCTCCCACAATATTCCCACTTTGTGTAACAAAAACAGAATTTTGTGGTCTTTTGCTACGGGCATCCTTGAAATTCATGTCATTACTCTTTGTTCCCCTTGTTTCTGATAACTTCTTTTGCAATATGGTTGCCGTTGACATCTCCACCGAAGACCAACTTTCTTTCAATTTAACATTACTATGATGATTCATAAACTTCTTCACGTCATCCATGGAGGGAAGAGAACCTGATGGATTATTGAGTAACTTCTGTCATCCTCTCCAAATGCAAAGTACAACTACATACATTTCAAACCCTGCCTCTTTTTGTCACTAAGGAAAAAATATCATTGTGTAATGGATGCTGTTAGTAGGCCTCAGTAGTATATCGGTAACTTACCCCAGTCCAAGTTTAACTCTGGACTTGGTAACACTGGAACCAGAACTGGTGAAGTTATCCCCAGGTGGAGTTTGTTAAAGTCGGCATAAGAATTAGGCAAACCCTTTAGATTCTGCACAACATAAAGATGCTCCAGAAGGGATCAAAAGACAGCCTCAAGCAAACACACTACCGAATTATTGTGAAGACGGGTACCTTAATATCGTAAAATGGAGTTTGCCATCGCACAAGCTTTGCTCTCTCGTCAAGGAAAGTTGATTGTTCTACGGTTTCTTCCACAATATCTAATATCTGGCGAAGTTGGTATTCTACCTCTTCTTCAGCAAAGACATTCGTAACTCTAAACTGTTCCAAAATGAATTCAAAACAAAGTGAGTTAGCCTCTGTTCATGGAAGAGTTCAATATATTCTCCATGCATGCAAATATAACATTACAACCTCTCGCATAATGTTTCCAATGACATTCTCTGCACTTCCAAATCTGACCATTAAATTGGATCCCTGCTCCTTCAACGACATTCTTAAATCTTCAAGTGCAAACAGAACCATCTCCAGCATTTCATCATCGAAACCTACACAAAGTTAGAATATTGAGTTGAGGCAGAGAAGGTATCAAATTCCACGTTCCTCCAACACAATCCAGAAATCGAAGAGACCAAGCGCTAGTGATCAAATGGACATTTTACGACGAGAGAGTAAAAAGAAGCTCACGAGAAAGAATCCGGCGATCGAAAACGTAAAGAGGAACTAAAGCATTAAATTTGGCGGCCTCGACGAGGCCAGGGTGATCATCGATGCGAAGGTCTTGCTTGAACCAGAGAACCGCCGCTGAACGACTTCGAGTTCCTCCTCCATTGCTCGGCTGCTTAAGAGAGCACCGGCACTGGGCTCTCCGGCGAAAGCGGAGATTTGGCGGGAAGGGAAAGTGCGGAGAGGAGAGGACCGCCATGAGAAGGAACAGACTGTGTTCCAACAGTCCATTAAGTGATTTGGGGTTTTTTTTTCCAATTTCGCTAGGGCTCAAGTTACACAGACAAAATCCAAATTTGTGGAGTAGAAAATTTGGAAAATCGGAGCTACTCAGTATAGTGGAGAAGAGTGAGCCACGACTCGCCAGAATCTTTCCAGCTGTTCTTTTTGTTTTCAGTTGATATTTTTACTTTAATATTTCCTAAAATGCATAAATTAATTTTTGTATTATTTACTGGTCGATTATATAATAATAATTTATTTTATTTTATTTTAATATTATATATATTATTTTATAATTTACAAGTTATAAATGTCTATAATCTTTGCTGATCATGTTGTCATTCCCTGTATAACAATATTATAATATTAACTACATTCTAAATAAAGTGAAAATGTAATTAAAGAAAATAATGTAGGTTATTAAATCTTTTATGATTAATGCCTTTAATCAGTATTTAAAAGGTTGATACTTAACGAAATTTAGATTCTTTAAATTCAATGTCATGTAAATTTAAAATTAGTTATTTAATTATTCAGAATTAATAAATTTTTAATAAAATTAAATTTTAAGACATCAATAATAACCTTTATGAACGTTGAAATCTGAACTCAAATTTTTATTTGGTAATTTTTAACTCTTTTTGGCTTATTTTATCCATGCAACATGAAAGATTTATAGACAATTAAGTTTTTTTAAGAAGTTGGTATTAGGAAATAAATAATCATCTAAACTAATGGTCTATTCATTAACACACTTATATCACTTTAACAATTTTAATTTAAAATAAAAGAATATAAAAATGAAAATTTTGGCAAACTTTTTTTAAATAAAAAATGAATTAATATAAATAAATATAAGCATTACACACGAGGTTGAGAATCCTAAAGGAAAACACGAATAATAACCCTGAAGGCCACTACTTAAGCAAAAGCAAAACCATTAACATGAAAGGAAAAGGCAACTAAACTTAAAAGGATGAAAAAGAAGCAATATTGTAGCCCTTTGATCAGGCGAAGCCATCTATTCCTAAGCCGACATAAAAAGGCTGGAATTTCATGGTGACCAAAGGAAGACGACGACATGCGGGTAACAATGGGAACCTTGAAACTGAAACTGAGCAGGGATTCACAAGGATGGCAAAAAGCCATGAAGGTTCATAAATCATCTCCCAGGTGCCAAGTAAGCTCCGCTGATTAGATTGTAGTTCCCAGAAAATGAGCTGTATAAGTTATCATGAGAATTAGTTTGATGAACATTAATATATAGTAGTTCTCAAGTCCAGCTGATGATACAATGTAGTAGATGTTCTTTAGTTTTTTACATTCCCTGAAAGGTTCTATAGTTTCTTTCATTCTAAATACGATAGACACAAGAATCGAAAACCACTAGGTAGATTAAATGCTCCCCATTCAGTCCCTGTCTTTTCTGCACAAACCAATCTATAGTCTTCGTAAAACCAATAAAAGGAGGGGTTATATGCCATAACTCTAATAGACAACACTAGAGAAATTTGGAATAAGTACAGTTGAAAAAAAAGATGATCTCATGATTCAGTCTGGTTTTTGTACAGTATGCACCTAGAGGGTAAGTTGAGGAATTAAAGGTGGTTTGGGGTAGGTAGTTTTTCTTTAAGACAGATCCAAAGTAAAAAGGAGACCTTGAGAGCAAGATTTTTGTTCCAAATAACATAGGTCCAGGCCAGAGACTATCACGTCCCCCTAAGACAATGAGACTATCACGTCCCCCTAAGACAATCGTTACAAGTCTTATTAGTGAAATTCCAAGGTAGGAGTATAAGACCCTAGTCTTAGGATAATATTAAGGAAAGATTGATTAAAGCATTTGGGAGGGTAGAGATCAGTTATTTACAAGAATACATTCTATCACCTTTGCCTTGATGGGAAACCATCTTCGTATTTCATGGTACATATCCATATGGACTAGGGGACTTATTGGACTCTAATTGTCGTAGAAGAGTGAAGCCGTCTCCCTATTGTCAATAGTACATTTCATAATAAGAAGTAAGAGATCATTTAATTTCAATAGGTGAGATAAAAAATGTGAGTGCGATGAATTATTATGGGCTACCCATAAGCTCTCTTGCTTGAGAATGTAATTGTTAGTCCATTTAGTCCATAGGGAGCCTTTGTTAACAAGTAGGTGCTAAGTTATCTTTCCCATAAGAACGCTACTAGTAAGTTTGATAGGGGTAATTCCCAACCCACCTTCCCTTGGTAGTTGACACACTTTTAACTACTTATCCTTTGCCAAATTATCTCTTGTCCTGGCTCCTAATCCACAAGAATCGTCTTAATATCTTTTCAATAGTCTTAAAGACCTTTAACCAAAAAGAAGTGTCCAGCCCAATATATGTGCATGGAAGTGAGAACATAATTGATAAATTAAAGTCTCCCCACAAAGGATGGGGTCTTATTACTCCAACTATTCAGTTTCTACTGAACTCGTTCAATTGAAGCATTCTAGTGGTAATGGGCAGCTTTAAATAGTTAAAGGGGGATCCTTGGCAGGAATTCTAGAAACTGTGCTAAGCAAACTTGTTTAGTATTGGGTAGCCTTATAAATAATAACAAAGCTCTTGTTTCTATTCATCTTTAACCCGAATAGGGATCTGAATACATTAAGTGTGGCCATGAGTAGACTAAGGGAATTGTCATGAGTCATAAAAAAGATTAGTAAGTCATCTGCAAATGTCATGCTAACTAATCCCACTTCCTTGCATCTAGAATGGTATTGGAAATCAGCACCCCTCTCAATGTCGCATTTGATTAGTCTAGTTAACACCTCTATAGCCAGTCTAAACAAGTATGGTGAAATAAGGTCTCTTTGCATAAGTCTCCTCCTACCAAAAAAGGAAGAGGAAGCTTTTCCATTGATTAGCACTTTATAAGAGGGTGTAGAGATACACTGCCAAATCTAGTTCTTTAACTTTTTCGAGAAGTCAAATGCTTCGAGGGTATGCGTAATAAATTTCTAGCTTAAGGAGTTATAGGCCTTCTTAAAGTCAATTTTTAAAGTACAATTCCTATGGGAATTCCGCTGAGTATAGCCTTTAAATAACTCTTGGGTTAGAAGGTTGTTGTCCCTTATTAACCTATTAGGTAAAAAGGCAGCTTGAGAGGTATATATCAATTTGCTCATCACACCTGTCATGCTTTGAACCAACAGCTTAGAAATGATCTTATATAGAAAGTTGCAACAAGAGATCGGTCAAAAGTCCTTCATAGATTCAAGATTGGGTAACTTAGGTTTAAAATTTATAAAAGTATCGTTAATTTCTTTCGGTAGGATTTCCTTTTCAAAGAATTCTAGCACTACATCATAAATTGTCTTTCTAATGAGAGGTCAAGCAACTTGGTAGAATTTTCCATTTAAATCGCCTGGACCGGGAGCTTTATTGGGGTGCATCTCAAACATAATGGATTAAATGTCTTTGATAGAAAAAGGTCTAGTCAGCTCTTAGACTTCCTCTCTAGTTAAATCTGCATGCACGAAAGACTTAAGAGTCTTTACAGTAGACATACCAGTAGCTATAGTCTCTAGCGTTTATTGGAAGTATTGGACAGCTTCCATTTTAATCTCATCCTATGTGTAGACTATAAAACCTTTAGTCAAAGTAAGGGAGATGATCCGGTTGTAAATCTTTCTAGCTTGTATAGTTATGTGGGAGAACTTAGTATTTCTATCACCTTCAGTGAGCCATTAGATTCAAGATATTTCTCTAGCAAGAGAGTTATGCTTAAATAATGCATCAACATACCTGGTCAAGGCTAACCTTTCCATATCCAGTAAATTCCTATCCCTAAGGTAAAGCTTTCACTTGATGTCTTTAATTTTGCTATTAGCCTCCTCAATCTCCTATATAGAAGGTGCCCTGTAGGCATCATTTAGCCTATTTAATTGATCCTTTATGCCATGTAGCTTCTTAAAACGTATATATGACTCATATCTTTCAATTGGCAAGTTCAAGCCTTGGGCTTTAGCCTGATCAAACCCCTCCACTTTAATTAGGTAGTTGTTAAATTTGAAAAGAAATTTTCTGCAAATGAAACACTGCATGTTTCAAATCACTATTGGAGAATGGTTCGAAATTGCAAGCTCCAAGAAGGCTACTGTGCTCTTAGGGAAATTTGATAACCATGTTTCATTAACTAAGGCTCAGTCTAATTTCCATTTAATATGATTAGAAGCACGTTGTTTGTTACACCAAGAAAAAAAATTGCCCTCAACTTTAAGATCCACCACTTTTAGTTGTTCCACGCATTTAAACAAGTCCGATTGAAGTGACTATTAGAGTGATTCCCATCAAATTAAAATATGAGAAGAGGACTATTGAAATCCCCTATGATCAGCCAAGGCTCCATAGGTGAGACACCTATGCAGTTAAGATTTGTCCATAGCCCCTTATGAAGGAAAGCCATATTTGAAACATAAATGACAAATATTAGCACTCTAGTATTAGTATTAATAGATTTATAGTCATAACCTCATGGCTTATGATGTTAGAGAATTAGAGGTCATTGTACTTGAAGAGTCTGACCAACTAATGCACTTATAACTTACTTATACTTTTCTATTAATTATTCTTTGCTTCATAAGTATATCATCGACATTGGTTTAAGCATCTAATTTCTAATGATAAAGAGAATTTCAAAACCAATTTTTTAGGAGATAAAGAAGAATATTACTTACTATTCTTTCTTCTTTCTTTCTTTTATATAAAAAATTATTAACATTAAAATTAAATAAAATTATAATTAAATTTAAACTTTAATTGTAATTATAGTTTAGATCAATAGTTAAAAAGGTT
>JAOXYD010000007.1:14324179-14335752 GCA_028565735.1 Pinacopodium congolense
ACACAAAAACTAAAAAAAGAATAACCTCTTTGGTTATGTTATTATGCGTATTATTTTTATTGTAATATACATTAATATTAACATTTAATTTATTTTTATATCATTTTGATATTTTATATCAAATGTGTATGTTATAAACCTAATTTTTAATTTTACATAGATAAATTATTAACAATTATAAATATTTCACTAACTCATTATAATTACATAATAAAACACATTCACTAAGTTACAATACATTAATCAATAAGAACTTCAATACATTGATAAAGTTATAATTAATCAAGTTACACATTTATTAAGTTGCAATACATTAATCAAGCTACACATTGATCAAGTTACAAAAAAGAAATGTTAATCAATGTGAACTTCCATTAACATAATCATTCTACATTTGTACAGTAATTTTATCTCACAATTGAGACATAGTCCAAAATTATGTGAAAATAATATTGTACTCAATTCGTGAACTTGTACCTTCATTTACACTATTGAAACATTAGTCTTCATTTCCTATACAATGATTAAATAATTCATTTATTTGTCCATGTATTATAATAAAATCATGAATAACATAACAAACAATAATAATGCATTTTTACTTCTTCATGTAGTAAGTGGGCATGCTTAAAAGTATAGGGAATCTTATTTAATACATCAAAACATCTTTCAATGACATTTTTCAACAATAAATGCCTGTAGTTGAACAATTCCTATAGATTTAATGGTATTCTTCTTTTTCTAAAATCTTGCAAGCGATATCTCTTACTACAATATGGTAAAAGAAATATATGCATATCAATACATCTTGATTCTACTAAATATATTTTATCTAAACATATAAGCATTTTAATATAAAAAAGAAAATAAATAAACCATAATAACTATCTTAAATTAAAATAATGTAATACTTTAAGAAGGCATTAACAACCTTAAGAATGCTTAATCTCAAGATATGAAGGCTTTCAATGTTTCTTAGATACAAAAACCAGAATGTAAATAAGACATTACAAAAACATTGTCTTACAAAATTTCCATTTAAAAGTTCGAGTATCCAATCATGTCTATTAGTCCTATATGGCATCTAAAAAGAGGGAGGGGGGAAAGGTGAATTAAATGTTTAAAAATTCTTCTAAGTTATACAATATAACTTAACCAACTTATTATAAATGTGAAAGTTAAACAATAACTTTAATTAACCAAATTAAAAAACAATAGTAATTTAAATAATGCATAAAAGTAAAGGAGTGGTGGAAGAGAGGCACAAACGATTTATCATACTTCGAAGTGGTCCACTTGACCCTACGATTAATGTTGAGATTTTTGCACTATTGCAATAAAAAATATAATGTTAGTAATACAATTCTTTTTCAAGAATTATGGATAATCTTCACTATGCCTTTCAAAGTTAAGGAATAACTTATTATACCCTTTTATAAGGTTAAAAGATAATCTCACAATACTTTTCTTTTATATCTCAAGAATGACCTTACAATTTTTATAATATTTCACTTCTCACAAACACCTTTTTTACAATAACACCTTACAAATTATATCATTCTTGACTCACAAAGATATATAAGGACTCACATTATACTTGTGTATGAAACGCAATACAAAACTCACAATAATACTCAAATTCCCCTATATTCAATCAGGTAAGAAGGTTTGCAGATGAAACAAATTTAGTCGGGGATATATGATAGTTAGTTTTTT
Organism: Pinacopodium congolense; assembly: GCA_028565735.1. Classification (NCBI taxonomy): domain Eukaryota; kingdom Viridiplantae; phylum Streptophyta; class Magnoliopsida; order Malpighiales; family Erythroxylaceae; genus Pinacopodium; species Pinacopodium congolense. The sequence goes on from JAOXYD010000007.1 coordinate 14,325,896, forward strand.
AGATGGAATAAATGGGGTTAAGTTAAAGGATCTTTCAGTAGCCTCTAGAAGCCTGGTTATCGGATGTTCGTTAGCTTCTGAACCCTACGCTAACTGTTGTAAAATTTGTTTATTGCCCACCATCTCTTTGTAAATTCATCACTATCAGTTGACCGAAGGTCCGTTGACCGATACATTCAATTCGGTTGACTTACCTCATCCAAGTCGAGAAACTTCGGTCCATCTCAGCCAAATATAATTCAATTTAATTCTTAACCCAATCCCATATACTTTAACATAAACTAATCAATACCTAACATATTTAACACATCTAAACTCATTTAATTTACCAAAATTCCTTAATACGTTAAACTAACCAATTTACATACATAACCAATTCAACCTATACAATTCTAACACATAAGTCATATCAATTTAAACAATTTACTAAATCATTAATCATACCAATTTAGTCATTCATTTAAAAATGACTAAATTAATTGTCACACATACTTTTGTAATACTAAACATGTATTCATTCATACATCAAGAGGATTTTCACACACATCAACCATATATAATACCTCTTAATTATGCATCTTATATGCAATACTAAAGATGAATATAATATGCATGATTAATCTCTTATAACTTATGGTAAAACCATTAGAACACTTATAAAAGAACTTATACAAAACCTATTAAACACTATTCTTAAACTTGATCTTCTTCTATTTTTATCTGCAAGTTTAACTTCCAAAGCTTCTCTTCTATCTTAATTTTTATACCTCTCCAACATACTTCATGAACTCCGCATACATTTCTTATCTTCAAGTCTCATCATACATACACTTTAAGTTTTCACTAGACACTTCATGACTTATTTTCTTCAATTCTATCTTACACACAACAAACAACACAAATATATTAGTAAAAACATTTTATCATCATCAAAATAAAGGTTGAATTAATCCTTGATTTAATAATATCTTAAAAGTGTTAAAGTTTGACTTTGATTACTTACGTAAATGACTCCATATAATGACTATCTTAACCAAATAATCACTTGAATTCGAATCAAAATCCAATTAAGAATCCATGCATCTACAAAATCAAAGCATTTAATAATTAATAAAAAGTTATTACTAAATATTCATACAAATAATTTATACATAACGAACGCAAATTTTTCAAATTGTCAAACAGTTGACAACATAAAAGTTTTCAATTCAAAGATGGCTTAATTCACAATAATATTAACATACAACTACAGAAAATTCACCGAATCCAACGTCCTATCATCTAAGATGTTCATAAAGATATCCTTGTGCATCAAAGAATCATAAAAAGCCTTCACTGCTTTTCTATATTGCGAACACGTAACATCCAAACCATGTAATACCTGCACACATTCCATGATGAATTTCCATCATCCCCCATCCTTCTCTCGTATATTTCTAGTATCTTATTTGAGTTTTCAACCATTGTTTTCAACACATCTTTAAGCATGGTAGACTTTCTTTTTAGCCTTCTTCATCGGAGATTTTCTTCCTCTCAAAGTGAAACTTGGAACTTCATCCTCTTGTCTATTAGAAGAATTGCCTTCCTCATCACCAGATGTGACATCCGCTTCTTCACTAAATGATGGAAATTTAGTTGATGGATGTGCATACACACTTGTTATTTAATATCTCCAAAAATAACACATAAACATTGAAATTCCTTACATCCTTTTTTTTAAAATCTACGAGCTATTTTGTGCTGCTAAAATAATGACAAATATTCATTAAAAATTTATAATACAATAAATGAATAAATATTATACCTTAAATAGATTTTTCCAATATTCATCTTTTACATCAACTTCACCTACGAATAAGAAGTAACAACTTCCGTTTTCTTTGATTAGATTCTTGAAAATTTTCATTCTAACCCTTAGTTGATTGTATTTGTTCTTCAGCTGGAGGTAAGAATATTCTTTGCCAAATTTTGTTCGTATACCGGTCTTGATGTTCTTCCAACCAGCTTTGGAAAATGTGGGAATCGTTTGATTATCCTTCTTCACTTCCTCAACCATTAGTGAGATCAAATACATTTCTATTTGATCATTTCAGACCCCTTCCTTCTCATTTATTGCAACGCCATTGTTAGAATTATTCATATTGCTTATATCTATAAGGCTCTTGACAAACAGTTTGCCTTTGAGTGTCATTCTGGTCCTTATGGACACTTGATTTATTTTGTTTCTTGTGCTGTTCAAACTCGCCATTTGCATTTGCAAGTTTATCATTACAACTGAATCAACAGAAATTTCCAAGGAAGAAATATGATTTAGTCAATTGCATAACGAATAGAAAACCAACATTAATTATATTTCTATTTAGTAATTATATCTCACATCATACGATTTTGATTCAAGATAAATGCCAAGATTGTGTGGTTAAACTCAAAGGAATTCTACTACAATGTTCTTAATCCTTCATCTTAGATTATCAACTTTCAACCCAAGGTCAGCAATGTAAAGCACTCTGTAATTTTCAGGAATCTACGTAGGCCAAAGCTGTCTACAGAAAGTAAAACTGACTAAACATGAAATAGTTAAAAAAATGTAGGAATTACCTCCACCTCTTGGCACAGATGATGAGGGCAACGTTTCAAGATCATCATAATCATCATCATCAAGAATGAAATCATCACCATCATCAAAGCCATCAACATAGTCATATTCACTGGAGTCATCAGTTTCTGTGTCTGTCTCAGCAATATCCTCTCTATAATCACTTAATTATTCTAGTAAGAAGAAAATTTGTACAGAAACTTAAAGTAGTTCCATTCATAGTTTTCAAAAACTACACTTTGTAGATTTAAGAACAGTCTTTTCAGAAAAAAGCATTCGAGAAGAGAGAAAGGGGATGATGAAAATTTTAAAATTCATTCATTTTCAAGATATAAGCAAAAGACAAAAGCAATTGAAAATTTATAAAGAAACTTAAAAGTAATTCCATTCACAGTTTTCAACAACTACACTTAGAGGATTCAAGAACAACATTTTAAAGAAAAAAGGGATTCAAAAAGAGAGAAAGGGGAGGACGAAAATTTTAAAATTGATTCATTTTGAGGGTTATACTTAAAAACAAAAGCAATTGAAAAGGATACGAGTCATATTCATCTCGAAGATGGTCTCCTTCATCAGACACAAAATAACCAGAGAGATGAATACTCCGAGACCCAATCACCGAAAAGCCCACAAGTTCCTCCTTAAATTCAATATTCAAGGAGCAAGACTCAATTTTATCAGGTAACAATGAGCATAAGAAGATTGGAGCCTTCTGCCCAGTAGAACACTGAAGTATAGTCCACTCTTTTGTGGAACCAAGACCAAGAGTCGCCTGAATTACAGCAATGGTAAAGAGAATAAGAACAGTAGAGCATCCGATAACAAAAGAAGAAACTCTCCAAAACCCAAATCGAGCAATCGAAGCTCAAGCGTACCTTAACAACATAAAGCGTTCCCTGAATATTGTAGGAGTAATAGGGGGTGCGGTTTGTTCGGTTTGACCTCAATTCCTAATAGCAAGAGCAGAAAAAACAATGAATTTCACGACCCAATGCCCAATGTAGAAAAATGAAAGAGCATTTGATCACAAACACACAGTAACTTCATTTAACCCAAAACCCCAATTTTGTCCTAAAACCGTAGTCGACTTCCATTTCGGAGCTCCTTACATGCAATTGCATGCCACCGATTGATTTAGAAGGATCATGTCTATATGGGCCGGGCTCAAGCCTCGAAATGTTGTCGGCTATCGCTGTTAGTGAGGCCCAAATATATTGTTTTGAATATAAGGATTTGAATCTTAAAAAGTAAGTTATATTAAAAAATCAATAAAATACATTAAATATTTAAAAATTAGTTTGTTAATTTAAATAAATTTTTAATTAAAATAATTAAAATCTAAAAATCAGATGGAAAATTTTTATTTTTTAATCTTTAGTTTATTATAAATAATTTCACGAGTTTAATTGAATTTTTAAATTAAAGGGATGTATTATACTAAATAATAAATGCTAGACATTTATTTGACAGTATAATTTATTTTTTCAATAATAAAATTTTGGAATATAAGATTGAGAATGTCATTTATTATTTACTTAATGTTTGATTTTTTTTTTAGAAATAAAAAATGTTCAGTTGGATCTTTTGAGATTGTAATTTTAATATTTTGATTTGATTTTTAGTTTGTGAATTATAAAATGTAAAAAAAATTAGCACTGCTTAAATTATAATTAGTTTTAAACTTCTTAATTTTTGTTAACCTCTAAAAATAGCCTGAAATATACATACATAACAAAATCTCCATAAATTAATTATATTACAACCACGTAAAATTATTAAGGGCATGTTTGAAAATGTTTCAGTTTTTAGATTTAATTTTTAAATTTTTTAAACACAAAAATTTTAAAAAATATTATAAAAATTGAAAAAACATATTAATATAATACAAAAGTCGAGAAAAATAACGTAAAAATTTATAAAAATATATATAATTTAATACAAAAATATAATAACTACAGACTAAAAATTATAACTAAAAACTCAATTAGAATGTTCTTAAGATTTAATATAGTTTATTAACTCGAATTAGTACTATAACATACTATAATTTATGAATTTATCAAATACCGTATATATGGGAAAGTCCCTAGATTTCTAAGACTTGAGGCTGCTGAGATTGTAATTATTAGAAACTTACAAAATGTATTGCTATCGTGCTAGTGCAATAGATTGCACAATACCTACCCCGGCCGCCAAGTAGGACAATGTTCACAATTATGAAAAAATTACACATACTCCCAAATACGTAGGGTCCAATTATTTGGCTTTGTCCCATTTTATATTATTAACAATAAAGTAATTTAGCTATACTTCCCTACCACCCTTTTTCTTTTTTCTTTAATAGCAGAATCTATTATTATATTCTTATGCTATGCATTAGATAAATTATTGAATGGATATGTTATAAGTAACGTATTCTATGTAAATTCTCTGGGGGGTATTCAAAATTAAGTGATGAATTTGTTACAACTTTGACTTGCATCCACTTGTCTTTACTCCCTCCCACTTTGTCATCTTTTAAGTCTTAAATTTTTTTTTAATTAGCCTTCTAAATATGATTAAATCTTAAATTTTAAAATTATTAAATACATGATAAATAGTTTCTATTAATTCAGATAATCTCAATTAATTGAATCATCTCTTTAAAATTTTCCATCCATTTTTAGATTTAAGAAATGGATGCCATGTTGATTAATACATATATCCTAACCAAAACATATATTCCTTAAATCAATTATATAAAAAGTTATCTATTATCCTTTTTTCAAATAATTTAAGTAGTTGAAAGAAAATTTTTAAGTGATTTTAAATATTAGATTTTTAATTCAAATTTTCAAAAATTCTCTAAATCATCAAATATTAAAATGTTTGAGTTATTTAAATTTTGATCGTAAAACATATGGTGTATATTTAAAAAATGTTTAGTATGCATATTTATATTAAAGATTTATTTAATACATCTTTAAAAATAGCAATTACAGAGTTTTTATTAATTTTTTCTTATCACAAAAAATTGATAACAAACTAATAAATACCAAAATTCTCCATGAAATGCACTTCAAATTCAAATTATAAGTGTGTCGTTAGCATGATTCATATTAAACAATAACTCACCACTATTACACCAACCAATATGAAGGTTTGCGCTATAATTTTAACTTTTCAATCAATCAGTATTTATTTATTGGTTTTACCCCTTAAGCACAATTTTTTTCCCACGAGTAATTAATCAATCTTCTCCTTCAGCTAGAGTAAATAAATCATTAAGAAGAGTAAAAATAGTAACCACTCCACCAAACGCATCTGAAGTATAAGATAGCCATCATTGTTTCTGGTAGTGGGTATAAATAATTACTGAGCCAAGTCCGTGTGCTAATTACTCGGTTCATTGATATAATTATTGGTATTTGATGTCTATTAATTCAAAAACTTATTTACAATAAATTAATTCATAAATGAGGTTTTAATTTTAAAGAGAGCTATGGATTTTATAAGATATTTCTCATTTATTTTCTTTAAAAGATTGTTAATTATGGAACCCTTTAGTTTGATTGATACAATTTTTATATATTTTCAAGAATAAGTACAATGTTATAATTGAAAAGTTACTTCTTCTAATTAAAAAATTATACTAAATAAGAGACATTTTAAATATTTTACATATCTCTTTTAATTTAGTTATTTTAATTAAAGATTCTTATTGTTTTAAAGATTAAACATTGTCATTCAACTAACTAAATTCTTTGAATCTCTCAGTCACTTCATGTACTTTGTTACTAATTTTAATAAGTGACTCTGCTAAGTATTTTTAATGATTTACAACTTGTACGTCTAGAAACAAGTTTCTTTTAAAATGGAAATTTTGATTTTTATCAATGCAATGTTATTTAAAATATTTTGTAATACCGTTAAATAAAAATATACTTTATAATTTGTTACATAATATTAAAGAATTTAAATCTTTTAAAATTGTAAAATTCAATTTTATTTGTTATTATAATTTCTGAATTTTATATAATATTTAGAAATTTTTATTAATTGATTATAATATTATTCTTAATTTTATTTAATAATATATTTATTTTTATAAAATTTATTTTCTTTGATAAATTATTCTTATAGTTTTTATTTTTCTCAATTTATACAATATTTATTCACAAATCCATAGACTCAGTATTAAGTAGGCCCCACTCCTCACCCTCTTCGCTCTGAGTAAGATCGTGCATTATATCTCGTTGTCACTATCCTGTCTCTTGACTATCTATCCTCCTTTTCAAACTACAAACGTCAACTTCTACTATACGGACTGTTCCTTTACTCAGTTTCTCCGTCCACCTTCTTTCCGCCATCATATCACCGTCCGTTCAGCCACAACCACACCCTTTTCACGCCTTGTGAAGACGCTAAGCTTATTGGTCATGGAAGCCTAAGGTTCAGTGTATTTTGAGCAAATGGCTTCTACAAGTTCGACGCCGACAGATCCTTCTTCCTTTATGGCGGAGGACCCGGCGGTGAGGGCCGTGAACAGGCGGTATGAAGGGTTGATGACCATTAGAACGAAGGCAATCAAAGGGAAAGGAGCATGGTACTGGGCTCATTTGGAGCCAATTCTCGTGAAGAACCCCGACACAGACCTTCCAAAAGCCGTGAAGCTCAAGTGTCTACTCTGCGATGCCGTTTTTTCTGCATCAAATCCGTCGAGGACCGCCTCGGAGCATCTCAAACGAGGAACTTGCTCGAATTTCCTCAATCTTGGGAAGCTTAATTCTACTGTTTCTCCTCTTCCCATATCGTCTTTGCCGTCTCCTGGTTCCACTAACCATCGGAAGCGAAGCTCTCATATGGTCACTCCTTTAAATTCTGTTGCTTTAGTTGAGCCAGTTCGGTTCTGTAATGAACTTGGGTATGCTCATTCTGGGTCGACTCAGCAGCAGCATTTGGTGTTATCCGGTGGAAAAGACGATCTGGGTGCATTAGCCATGTTGGAAGATAGCGTTAAGAAGCTCAAGAGTCCAAAAGCTTCACCCGGTCCTTCACTGAACAAGAACCAAATTGAATCTGCAGTCGAGTTATTAACCGATTGGTATTATGAAGTTTTCGGGTCAGTTTCCTTTTCGAGCCTCAAGCATCCAAAGTTTCGAGCTTTCCTTAGTCAAGTAGGCTTGCCTTCTTTGTCAAGGAGAGACTTCTGTGGTTCTCGGCTTGAGACTAGGTTTCAGGAGTTGAAGACTGAAGCAGAAGCTAGAATTAGAGACGCCATATTCTTCCAAATTGCATGTAATGGATGGAATTCAAACAACTGTTGTGGTGGTGATGAGAATTTGGTTAAGTTCAGTATCAATCTACCGAATGGAACTTCTGTGTATCAGAAGTCCGTTTTGGCTGCAGATTCATTATCGTCATCAAAGCATGCGGAGGAAATCATGTGGGAAGCAGTGAATGAAGTTTGTGGGAGTAGTAGTTTGCAGAGATGTGTAGGGATAGTTTCAGATGAGCATGAGACCAAGGCTTTGAGGAACTTAGAGATTCAATATCAGTGGATGGTGAATCTCCCTTGCCAAGTTCAGGGATTTATCGGTTTGATCAATAATTTCAGCAAGGAGCTTCCACTTTTCAAGACTGTTACTGAAAATTGCTTCAAGCTTGCCAATTTCGTAAACAATAAATCTCAACTCAGGACCATCTTCCAAAAGATCAGGCTCCGAGAACTTGGCTCTTCTGGTTTGCTTCGAGCTCCTGCGAGCAAATGTGATTGCAGAAAGGATTATTTTTTGCCGGTTTATCTTATGCTAGAGGAAATCCTGAGCTGTGCATGTGTCCTCCAGATGGTTGCATTAGATGAGTCTTGTAAGCCGTTAATTTCTGAAGATTCTGAAGCTAAGGAAGTTGTGGGGTTGATTCAAAATGATGGATTTTGGAAGGATTTGGAGGCGGTTTACACTTTAGTGAAAGTTATCAGAGAGATGGCTGAAGAGATAGAAGTCGAGAAGCCATTGATTGGGCAGTGCCTTCCTCTTTGGGAGGAATTGAAAGCAAAAGTGAAAGATTGGTGCGTTAGATTCCATATCCTCGAAGGACCTGTGGAGAAGATAATTGAAAAGAGATTCAGAAGCAACTATCATCCTTCATGGTCTGCTGCATTCATACTCGACCCTCTAAACTTAGTGAGAGACACCACTGGAAAATACCTTCCACCGTTCAAATGCTTGACACAGGAACAAGAAAAGGACGTTGATAAGCTCATAACAAGGCTGGTTTCCAGAGAAGAAGCTCATGTTGCTTTAATGGAGCTTATGAAATGGAGATCAGAAGGGTTGGATCCATTATATGCGCAGGCTGTTCAGGTTAAACAACGAGACCCTTCGAGCGGAAAGATGAAAGTAGCCAATCCACAAGGTGGCCGACTGGTTTGGGAGACTTGTCTTAATGATTACAAGACATTAGGGAAGGTTGCAGTGAGACTCATCTTCCTTCATTCGACCTCATGTGGGTTTAAGTGCCATTGGTCTTTGATGAAATGGTCTCATCGACTCCATAGACATTCGAGGATAGGGGTTGAAAGAGCTCAGAAGATGATGTTCATTGCAGCTCATGCAAAGCAGCAAAGGCTTGATTCTTCAGATGAAGAAGAAAAGGATGGAGAGCTCTTTCGGAATGGATGTTTTGAGGATGAGATGATCAATCAGGAATTCTCAGATGTCTCACCAGTGTAATGGTTTTTCATTTTTAAGTCCAGTAGAATTCTGAAATCCTAGGATTTATTGACTTTCTGCTCTTAGTATTTTTCAGAAAAACATATGTTGAGAGAGGGAATTAGAGAGTGTATCAGTAAATCTTAATTGAAAGAATTCTTTATCTCTTACGTAGGTATGGAGTTTTTGTTCAGATTATGTCTGAAAATAGCTCTTTCCCCATTGTTGGAGGAGTCTGAAAAAGATTCAAGTAGGTCTAACTGCAGATCATGTTTAAAAGAACTACAGGTCCGAACAATTAATTAAGAAATTAATCAGTAATATGTTGTGTAAAAAATGGTGAAAATAAAACCTAAAAAAAAAAAAGAATACATAAGTTTTTCGACAGCTAGAGGCCTAGAAATGAGACTTGCATAAAAAGAAGCAACTTGTACGTCTATTAGGTTTTCTCTATGTAACCCTAACCTTAGATGGTATAATTTACGAAACCCTCATTTTTACCAAATCTAGAGAGTGTTCAAACCCCAACTTAGGGTTTGTTTCGGATTATACCTTTTATTTTTTATTTT
>JAOXYD010000007.1:14335852-14348664 GCA_028565735.1 Pinacopodium congolense
GGATGCCGGTGACTACCTCTGTCACCGGCGTTCCTTGTTTGTTTGAATACAAACATAGATCCAAGATTCATCAAAGCAGACAAACAAAATCAAACAAAAAATCACAATTTACAATTCAACTAAACAAACGATGTATAATAACATAAATTGCATTAATGTATACTACCTTTTGGCTTTTATCTTTAAATTGTATTATATCATGAGAAAATTATATTTCAAACCGTTCTTTCAAAATATGGAATGGGGTAATTATTTGAATCTATTTAAAATTCAAGATATTCAACATAACACTTTTATATATTTATAAAGAATTTCATTTTTTCCTTCTTTAAATGTAGAATTTGATACCTAGGTTTTATCTAGGATGTCACAGTTAATAGATGGATTTTACTAAAATTTTTAGTCAATTGTAATTTTAATTATATGATGATATTTTTTGGTGACACTAGATGAAATACTTTTTTAAATATCTTTTAGTTTATTGGAAGTTTAATATTATTATCAGAAAACATTTATAATAAACTGGTGATGAGTATTTGTGACTACAACCGTCATTATATATTTAAATGACTATACAAACATCATTATATGTATAAAATATTTGAGTGAGAATCCTATTACTATAATTACAAACTCCTGAGGGCACATTAGGTGCTTGACTAGATTGAGCAAATCTTGGAGACAATGACCTCCACTGATTCTTGAGAGTGAGAATGCCCTTTTCAGTTTAAATGAGGCTATTGAGAATTTTCAGCACTTTGAAACAATTTACCTATCAATCAATCTCTTGAGAAATTTCAGCACTTTGAAACATTTTACCTATCAATCAATATCATAGCCATGATTTTTGCATTTCAATTATGTTTCTATCACTCTAATTCAGTTATTCTAAATGATCAATAGTTGTTTATCTTAATTATCATAAGTGCCTTGTTAATTAATGAAAGGAAGACATAAGTTGCAAACAACATGAATGATTATGAAATTATTCTATAAGATTCATAAGCAAACTATATTCTAAGTAACATAATTAAAATTTGAATAGTAACACTTGGAATTATAATTTAAAGACAAAATTTAAATGATAAGCTCGTAAAATTTGTAGTCTCCTGATTCCCACCTTTTTATTTTTAATTAAACGTTCTCTGCTTTCACAAAATTTTAACACAATCATTAATTTAATCACTAATTTAAGGGGGTGTTTGGTTATGCTTTTGTTTTTGTTTTTAAATACAGAAATCAATTAAAACAGTACAGAAACTGAAAAAATAATATATTAATATAATACAAAAATTAAAAAAATAACACAAAAATTAATAAAAATATTACAGAAACCAATACACATATATAAAAATAAAAATTAAAAATAAAAAGAATAAGTGATACATATAACAATTAATCGAAGTTCTTCTAATATCTATTTATTTGTTGGTACTTTGAAAACATTCTATAACAAGGAGATGCACTATTCAACCAATATCACGGTACATGAAACTTGATTATTGAATAATAATTTAACATTATAGGTTTTAAGTTAAGTATTTTTTTTTAAATTACGGATGCTAATTATATTATAATTGTAAAAATTACAGTAATTACAGATATAATCTTAAGTTATGCAGACATAATTATAATAAATTACAATAACAATTTATTAAAGACGGGTCAAATACGAAATGGATTTGAACATCAAATCTTTGTTTCCAGCACTCTTGATTGTACCAACTCTATTCATGAAAACCTAGAGCCCCACTCTTCATAGTGGATGTCCATCACAGAGTTTTGGTTGTCGAAGGTCAATGAAAAGTAAGTATTAAGGGGGTCGTGCTTATTAAAATCTCGAGCCCCGATATTCAACCATGTTTTCATTTTCATGTCTCTTTAGTCTTATGTTAAGCCCTTTTTCAACGTCGAAGGTTGAACTTTGAAGTTGTGCAGGATTCTCAGTAAGCTTTTCACAACCAAACTGATTGATTCTCTAGGTATTCCATGTTGGCAAGCACTCATGACAATCTACATCTTTGCTAGTTGGATGTACTAGGGTAATCCTATTCTTAAGAAAGATGCAATCTTAATTATGCCCCTATTTACTTCACGGATTTAATTAGGTGATCGATGGGTGGTGAGTTTTCATAATTATTATCTGTTAAAAAGATCATAATATTTTTGTATATTATGCATATTTATATATGCGGATATTGGAATTTTTTTAATGAGTGATATCACATAAACTCACCACCTACCAACTACAAAAACGGATTTTCCTTTGCTAATTAGGTCACTGATTTTACATTTTCATAATGATACCGGTTTACTTAGGACTTGCTTAATTGGACTTTAATTTTTTTATTTTGGTTTCATATTTTTTAAAATACAAAAATTAAAAAAAATATTAATATAGTACAGAAATTAAAAAAATACAATAATAAATAAGAAAACACAGCAACTATAATAAAAAATCACAACTCACAACCAATTCACTCGTTAAGTTTGATAACGAGGGAAGTCGGACCAAATCTTATATTTTTTATAGGATCAATTCAAATCTAAAGTTCGATTGAATTTCTATTTAACGTTGTTTGGTTTCGTTTTTATTTTATTTTTTAAAATATAAAAATCAATAAAAATAACATACACAAATTAATAAAAATGTATAAAAATAATGAAGAACCACAAATATTAATAAAACACATAGAATCTGATAAACACAACTTAAATTAATTTCTGTAATTAGAAAAAGGAAATAGAAAATAAAAATAAGAAATTGAACTAAACAGACTTAAAATTAGGGTTCGGAGTGATACAATTGTTCTGAGTGTGTTCAAGTAAAATCTGTTCTCCAAACTTAAAAAATCAAATAAGCTTCATCCAACCCTTTTTGTCAAACATAATTTCAACTCTTTTTGGGGCTAAATATTTGTGTTGTAGAATCTTCAAATCAGGCATAATGAATGTGTACCAAAACATTACTAGTTCAAAAAAAGACTAAGACAAAGACAAGCATAGAGTGAAGGCTAGAATAGCAAATGGGGTCGTTGGTTGGTTATATATCGTTTTCTTATCTCTGCAAAAGAATGTGGTGGTCTTGGAGTACCCTCTCTCTTTATGTCACACCTTTAGAGGGCAATCCTTAGTAGACTTTGAAATCATCCCATCATTTCCTTTGATAAAGAAGTTTGAACTTAGGAGCTTCCCTGCTTTTTCCTCCTATGGCCTAGATTTACCCTTCCTACCTCATGACAGTGGAAATGGAGAACATGTTATTAGACTAGTAAGTAAACCACTGAAAAGGGTTCCGGTTTCTCTATTTTAAGTCTCACCAACTAGAAAGGATACTTCTTTTACTTGTATGGTAAGTTATCAGTGTTCACCCTCACTCATGTTCCTCTTAAAAAGAGGTAGAGTGGCCCCAAGGAGTGGTTTAACTAGTAAAGTATGTATCTATTGGTTTATCGACTCGAAAATTTTAAGATGGAATTGTGATAGAAGGGTGACTAGTCACTTTATTGACATAAAAAAAAGTCGATTTTACTTGATTATAAAGGATTGTTTGTTGCTGCTTTGATTTTTTATTAAAAATATAAGCATATTTAATTGAGATGTAATAAAATAATTGAAAACAAAATTTTGTTTGGTTAAATTTTATAATAAAAAATTAAAAACAAAAACTTGTTTGATTATATTATCATATTCTTCGTGTTTTATAAATCTATTTTTAAATTTTTTGTTTTTGTTTTTAAATTTTTTAAACAAAAAAGAAATCAGATTACAATTAAATAAATTTTCTTCTTTAGTTTCTGTGTTTATGAAAACAAAAATAAAAAATTATAAGGAGTTGTTTGGTATTATTATTGGTTATAGTTTTTAGTTGTAATTTTTATATATTTATATTAGTTTTTGTATTTTGTCTTCGATTTTTATATTGTATTAGTATGTTATCTTTTTTAATTTCTGTGTTTAACAAAATAAAAAATAAAAATTCAAAACACGAACCATACCAAACAAACCTTATATCAAATAAGTTCTAAATTGTTAATTTGGTTTGCAATTTATTACTAATATTCGATATTTTACTTGTAATTTTTACCTATATATAAATATAAAGAAGGTAGAATGATTAAGTATAGGACTAGACCTTTTCTTTCTACAAGAATCTTGATACTTTCAATGCTCCCCCATGATTAAACCTTCCCTTTTATCATATTTCTTTATCTTTCCACTTGCACAAAAGCTTTGATTGTTTTTTAATCCAAAAGATACAGGAATTGATGTTGATATTGATTGGTATTATTTATTGTCTGTGGCCCTTCTGCTAAATTCCTTGCTCATTGCATGTTTCTGTTGGCAGTAATCATAAGATAAACCGGTACCCATCTCTTCTCTTATCATATGTTACCTAATTCACATCCCTTGAAGGGAAGTAACTATATCATGGATCAATAGCAACAAGAAATAAGTATGACTTGAAGAACATATAATACAAAATGGTTCAACCTGCAGACAGCTTGTGTCACTATATGTAGATCTTGTTGCATATGATTGAAACTTATAATTACTATTTTTCGTATGTATATTAGATAAATCGTATACATGATAATCTTGTAAATAATAGATTTTAAATAAAGTACTTAACGAACCAACAAATCAAAATCAACTAACGAATTCGATTTAAATACATAAATTTTGAATTGAAGTGACAGATTTGATTTAAGTACTTAAAGTTTTTTTAATGATTAACTATCTCGGATAATAATTACAATAATTATGCTTGGAGGCTTTTTAAAAGAATCTCTTAAGTTTATAAATAAGTGCATGATAAGGTTAACTTCTCTTTGTAGTTTCATTTATATAAAAATTTAGTTTATAGTTTAAAATATAAAATAATTTATAATATTCTTGAATTATTTTAATAAAATTATTATGTAGTTAAGCATGTAATAAATTGATATTTAGTAGAAAATCCTTTTAATATTCATAATACCATAATATATTCTTTTGATAAATTTAAATTTATTTTAAAAAATAAAATAATTAAAAAATTCACATATTTTACCCTTTATGATAAAGAAAAGAAAAAAGAGAGAGTGGTTAGAGGGTTATTTCATGTACGATCTTACTACATGATTATCCCCACAATCATACTTGAGTTGATAATTAACTTAAAGTTAAAAACGTAGCACTCATCACCAACAAAAACAAAAATAGTAGGCCCTTCGAATAATATCACCAATTATCTCCTCTTGAGAATCATGATGTGTTTTATACTCAATTACATTACCTCATTATAGTTTCCCAACAGTCTTCTACTCTTATCATTACGCTCTTTATACTATGAGCACACCTCCTAGGGTTTTGCTTAAACCATATTTGATATTTCTTTGAAATTAGAGGACAAGGTATTTTATAAGTACTATAATTATAGAAATATGAAAAGTTAAAATTCTTGAATGTGAGATACTTGAATATATAAGTTTGTAAAAATTATTTGCATTTTTTCTTGATATTTAGTGGATTTAAATCACACGAGGTGTCACCTATTTAAAACATTTGTAGATGGTTCGATTTCCTTAGTTGATTTTAAATTATTAATTCACTAAATGACATTTTACAAAATAGGACTTAATGGTTCATACAAATCAAAAGTAGGGATTTTAGATTTTATAAATATAAAAAAAAAACCTTTCCTTAACCATAACATATATACTAGCACTCTCTTTACAAATATGTAAATAATAATAATAATAATGATGATGATGATTGTACTCAATAAGATATTAATTGTCTAACAAATAAGTCATATGAAAAAATTGTGTCAATGATGAAAGCTTTAATGGAAAAGAATAATCATAAATACAGATTAAAAAAATTAATTGTCATTAATATAATGATTAAGATTGTATTACTAATTTAATCTTATATAACAATTTAAACAATCCAATGTGGCATAGGGTTGTAGCTCTCTTCTCTTCTTTAATATCTATATATACATATAAAGATATTAGTTTTGTGGATGCTTTGATACCAATGATGAATCAAAGGCATGAAAAGACTTAAAAGACTAGTTTAGACTTCTCTCCTATTTACTAAGCATACAAATGTATTTTCTTCAAGTTCTTCTAAAATTCACCATCGATGCATGGCTAGCAATCAATGGAACTTTTGCATATAACCATGAATTTTCATAAGATGGCCTATGCTTTATTCCAAGCCAGTTTCCCCCTTCCAAGAACTATCATGAATCTAATTGGTCAAAGCAAAAAATGATATGATCCGAAATATGATCAGATTTATAATCGAACCGACTTTTGAGGTTCGACTGATGTTTAAATAATTATTTGAATTGAATTTATTACTTAATTTGTAAAGAGATCTTTTAGTTCAGTTTTCTATTTTTGTTTTGTGTGTTTTAATTATTATTTTTTTATGTTCTTTTGTTTTGTATTGTTTTTTATTTCTGTATTATATTAGTGTGTTAATTTTTAATTTTTTTACTGGTTTTTCAACCTATTTAGAAATATAGAAACAAAAAACCAAATCAAGAAATAGAACCAAACATGATTCAAGAGTTCGTTTGATTCACTTTTTCGTTTTTATTTTTATTTTTATTTTTATATATTTTATGTTTTTTATGAGTTTTTATTGTATTTGTATGTTGTTTTTTTAAATTTTGTATTTAAAAAAGTAAAACCAAAAAATAAAAACCAAAATCATAAGCAAACAACCCCTAAACAACTTATTTTAAGCTAAAAAAAAAGGAGCAATCGCCAATTTCTTGTTTTCGTGACAGATAGTCTCTTATGTGTTCCCGATTACAAATTCCTTCAGAAAATGATCTATAAACAGTTCACTTAATAGCGATCAATTTAGAAAATTAATGATAAAAGCATCAAACTGAAATATTTTTGATGCCACGGCAGAAATGCATAGAATAAAATTTAGAGGTAGCAAAGCAACTAAGGAGAAAAAAAGGTTATTTGTGGTCATCAGATCACATAAGTAAATGTCATCAATTAAAAGCGATGAATATCCATGAAAGTTAAATTTTAAAATTGATATAAATTAAAAAAGAACTCATTTTATCATCACATTAATTGTATTGAATTTAAAATCAATTAATTGATTAACTATATCTATTTTCATTTTATTAATTTTGCGATAATTATATATATTATTTAACATGACCTTTTTAGTGCAAACCCATAAATTGGCCCCCTGTGCCCATTTAATATTGGACTGGGCAGTATCGTTGAGCAGAACAATAGGGAAGCCCAAGCCCAATAACTCGTTGTCGGAAAGCAATAGCACATAAAACACTGAGGAGCTCTTCTCCGCCAGGCAGCTAGGGTTTGCGGCTCGTTGCAGAAGTTCACACACAGAGGTAAGAGCCACTCTCCTTCTCGCCGTCACGCCGCCGTCCCCGCCGCCGGAATCATGGGTCGTATGCACAGTCGCGGGTGAATCTCTCTCCGTGTCTCTCACTATCTCTGTGCGTGTCTATCTCTGCACAGAAACATCTGAGCATGCACAGTAGGATTTGACGTTTGTAGTGGTTTTGTTGCAGTAAGGGTATTTCAGCTTCTGCTCTTCCTTACAAGAGGACTCCACCAAGCTGGCTTAAGATCTCTTCTCAAGATGTAATATTTCAACTCCCTAATTTTCTCTTTTTTATTTGTCTTATTTTTATTTATTTAATTTTATCTATAATTGTTTTGGAACGAGCTCTTGTCTACAATGTGAGTGATCTTAGTTGTTTTCGGAATGAACTTTGAACATGACCTTGGTAGATTGTATTATAGTAGGTGATATATGATTGAGATTGCGCATTAGGGCTGAACCTTAAATTATGAAGTAAAATGTATAATTTTGGCGTTCTTGTTGTATCAGGTGGAGGATAGCATTTGCAAGTTTGCTAAAAAGGGTCTGACTCCATCTCAGATTGGTGTCATTCTTCGTGATTCACATGGTATTGCTCAAGTGAGAAGTGTTACTGGAAGCAAGATTCTGCGCATCCTTAAAGCCAGTGGTAACTTATTTGTTGTTGTCCGAATAAGTTTTGTTGATCTCTATGATTACATTAAGTGGATTGGAAGCAGGAAATGATCTTTTAGTTGTATTCATTATTGCGGAGTGTAATGAAGCAGACTTAGTTGAAGTCAACAAATAGTGATTCCTGAAAAGAAGTTCAAGTTTAGGTTACATTTATGGTTAGCTTGGTTCACGACATGGTAATAAGTTTTTGTTTGCTTATACAGTGATTATATTATTTTGATTTGATTCATTAGGTCTTGCACCTGAAATCCCTGAGGATTTGTACCATCTCATCAAGACGGCAGTAGCTATTAGGAAGCATCTGGAGAGAAACAGGAAAGATAAGGATTCTAAGTTCCGGTTGATCCTTGTGGAGAGCAGGATTCATAGGCTGGCTCGCTACTACAAGAAAACAAAGAAGCTTCCTCCTGTCTGGAAATAGTAAGTCTTGTTATGTTGATACACTCTTTTATCCAAGTAGCAATTCATTACTCGAGTGCATTGCTGAGTGTAGGCACTATCCTTTGTTCATGATTATAATTTCTCTGTTTCCTCTTTCTTAACTCGGGGCTGAGATGTTCTTCTTTCTAGAAATATAGATTCCATTTTCTGTATTTTCTCGTCCAAACTTTTGTGTGTACTTTGAAATTGTAGCTTAGGTTTTCGTTTATATTACAGAGCCACGGGCTCTCTTTTTCATATAGTTTAACCATGTTTGTGAAAGTTCAAACTAGGGAAAGCATGATATGTACTTAGCTTAAAGTATTTTCTTTCTTGATAATTAAGGATCTTAGGATTCTGTAGGAACAATGCTGGTAGAATTCCATGGTCACACGAACTGTGGGTTTGTTGTCGTCCTGTTTTCAAATAATTTATTCATCTGTTTTACATAACTTTTTGTTATTCTGCAGTTTATTCTTAGTTTGGTTTTTTATTGCTTAGCTACACTTGACATGTTTCTTTTATCTTCGCAGCGAGTCGACCACTGCTAGCACTCTTGTGGCATAGGCTAAATATTGTTTTTCGGCAGTCCTTTCGATGAGACCAGTGTAGTGATGTACCTGCTATCATAGTTCATAAGTACTTATGTTTGTGTTGGCAGTGAAGAGGGACAATGAAACATCCTTTAATACTTGAAATGAATCCGTTTTGAGTTTCTTTGGTAACTTTATTAAACATTTGGGGAATTTTGTTTGTTTGACTATAAATTATGACATTTGCAACTCAAGTAATCTGCTCAAAAGCTTTTTGCATTGCAGAATTCAGACTCTGTTTATTGGTATATGCCACATCTTTTGCAAAATTTTCTTAGCCCCAGTTGGCTTACCTATCTAAAAGTTGGAGCTGGCTCCGATCAGGTCAAATATTGCAATGAAGAAATAGTCCAAAGAATTTCGCTATGTCCATTTTTTGTATTAGGTTTCCTTGTGAATATGCCGTTCAACGATCACTTACAAATGCAATTGCCACTGTAAATTATCCATCTGTTTACAAGTTAATGGTCAACAAGCATTTGCTAATTGTTACTGAATCCAACTAAACACCCAGCGTTCTTTTTAACTCTTTATGTAATTATAATTGAGTTCTGCCAAAATTAACATATCAAGGAGGGTTTTGTCTGAGGTATACTCAACTTCGAAATGATGTAAACGAATATATAGACATAAAACTACACAAGTTAGCACACTGTTCTTGAAAACTTAAGAGCATGCTATCAATAGAATATTGGTAAAGCACCAACTACCAATGAGCAAACTGCCCTTAAAAGACAGAATCTTTCAACAACCAATTTCAGAACATTTTTCTAACAGTCTGGCTTGGGAAGTAAATAAGAGCAAATTCTCATTTTCCATAACAAAACTATTAATTTCAAAGCCCATACTAACCCTACAAGAATTGTCTCAAACGCAAGAACTCATTGTTGTAATTCACCATCGAACCAAAGCTCAAAAAACGTTGTTAACAAGTGTACTATAAGAAGAACATCACATTTACGAATCTGCAATAGTAACTTCAACTTCAACACCAGGTTCAATTGTAATGGAAGTGATCTGCTTCACCACATCAGGGGAGCTGAAAAGGTCAATGACACGTTTGTGAACTCGGAGCTCAAATCTGTCCCACGTGTTAGTTCCTGGAAAGGGAAACAGAGAAGATGATAAAATTAATCTCATCTTAAACTATGTCAGAACCTATCACAGTAAAGGGCAAGCAAATTAAAAACCTTTTTAACCATTATTGGATGGGCTGTTTCTATAAAAAAGGGATGGAAACTAATAGAAAGATGGTGTGACATTTGAATTTAGGGAGACCAACAAAACTACTACACAGACTTTCATAAACTACTCATTTCTTAAGCAATGAACTAGAACTCAAATCTGTCACAAATGCTGGTTCCTGGAATCGGAAACAAAGAGGATGAGAAAACTAATCTCCTCTTAAACTGTAACAGGATCCACCATACTAAAGGGCAACCAATTAAAAACCTTCTTATCAATTATCAGAAGGGTTGTTCTATACAGAAAAAGATGGTAACTAATAGAGAGATAGTGTGAATATTTGAATTTAGAAGATGACAACAAACTACTACAAAGACTTTGATAAACTACACATCACTCAAGCAATTCTCATTGGTTAATTATCATAACATTCAGGCGTAAGATTAATACCTTCACCGCAAGGGGACTTCCTAGTGGTAATGTGAAGAACTTTGGTAGGCATTCTAACTGGTCCCTTAACCCTCAATCTCTTATCCTTAGCACCACGAACCAAATCAGCACAAACTGCTCATTTTAAAAAAGTACCACCAATTACAATGAAACCCAACAAAAAGAATACAGCATCTCAAATATATCATTTGGTTTCTCTAGACATCACAACTACAATAAAGCAAAAATTAAGTGATCAATGTGAAATGGGTTTGATCCAGCAAAATTACGCATTCCATCTCAAAGTTAAGTTCTTTTACAAGCGTAATCTAATACGGATAGAGAAAGAACAAACCTTTCTCAAGGTTCTTAACATTCTTAGATGAGAGAGTGATCCTGATCTTATGAATCTGCTCTTGGGGTTCCTCCAATCCCGGCTTAGTTGGTTTCATAGCTCCGTAAGCTGCCGCCATCTTCTAGTACTGTTTCATTCACAAAGGGAATTCGAAGACATTAATTTTCACAAATTATGCATGAAAACGTGTATGAGCAAAACCAAATAGAGCAAATTGCTGATAGCTGAAGAGCTTAAATCACGAAAACAAACCCAGAAAAACATTCTAATATTGAGTCCAAAAGTTAAGAAAACGGTACCTAATAGAAGAAGTAGCCGGAGTTCGAGGGGCCGCTTCGTTTCTGCGTATTCAGTATACTAGGGTAGATCGGGATGTGCGAGTTTAGGGTTTATATATGTGGAGATGTTATCATTCATAGGGCTAGGGTTTTTGTTCACATCTAATTGATGGGCCGGGTTATTTGGATCTGTATGGGCCGGGTGGGATTGGCTTCATACGACTAGATTCTTCAACTAATTGAAATTTTTAAAAAGAAATAAATTTGTGACCTTCGGATGAGTGTATTAAATATCGTACCGATATCGGTACTAAATTTATCTAAAAAATGGTATTGTACTGGTACTAGTCAATACCGATACCGTTTCGAATAATTATTTAAAATTATAAATTAATTTCTAAATTTTATGAAATTTATAAAATGATCTATAAATGTATTATGTTATGTAATTTTTAACTTAACTTTAAATTAAAAAATAAAAATACAAAATTTTTCTTTTAAAATTTTTTAAAAATATTTTTTTCAGTACCTGCTGATATTGGCCATTACCAATCGATATTTACTTCTGAAACAGAATTTAACCATTCCGTTCTAATTTCGATCCAGAATGGAACAAAATTTGACACTCTGCTTAGGATGCCAAAACTTCTTTATAATAATATATCTTTAAATCGTAGTTTTAAAATATGAATTGAGTAAAAAATTGAATATATACTATTTTGTAAATGATTTATTTTAATTTAATAATTTAAAATTAAAGAAATTTAAATTTCAATGATTATTTAAAAATCCAATTCATTAAAAAAATTATGAGACTTGAATTTAATTGAAAGGCCATACTTCTAATCTAAATATGAGTAAATAAAGGCATTATGCCAATGTTTTTAATCCCATGTATTGGATTTGGTTTTGGCACGGTATAATATCAAATTTTGTTTGAAGTAATTTTTTTAATTTTAAATTAATTTTAAATTTTATAAAATTTATAAAATAGTTCTTCAATAAATTGTATTATATATTTTAAACTTTATTCCAATTATGTCTTAAAAATTTTATTAAAAAATTCATATTAGTAAATGTTAATGAAATAAGGATCATTTTTGTTTTTTTGGTCCATTTGATAGTTAACTTGATTAGATTTCACAATGTAGACAAATATTTTAAAATTTTAAAAAATATTAGGACTAAAATTATATTTTAATGAAAACTTAAAAATCAAAATATACCTTTTATCAAATATAATCCTCATAACGTTATAACTCACAGTTAAATAATAACAATAAAGAAAACAAGATATATTGTGTTATTTTAGCAAAGCTTAGATAACAATAGGTTTTTTTCTAAAATAAGGACATTGAAAATATTCGATAATACATTGGATATTATTAAATATGTAAAACTTAGCATCCGAAGAAGGGAGCTACACATGAATATGAGTTCAACTTGTCGACGGAAGTCTTCTTTCGTTTCTCGACGGTGAAGTAAGACCACGCTCATGAGCTT
>JAOXYD010000007.1:14372705-14388187 GCA_028565735.1 Pinacopodium congolense
CTTTTGCAATTTTTATGAGATATATATGATTTTTAGCAGAAAATTTTATCTTTTTACTTTAAAAGATTAAAACTTTTCATGAAAATAATACTAAATTAAAATTTTGTTTAATTTAATTTTCTATTTCTATTTTCTCGTTTTGTTTGTATGTGTTTTTATCTATTTTAAATTTTGTGTAATTTTTTTTGTTTTTATACTATATTAATATATTATTTTTAAAATTATATACTTTTTTTATTTTCGTATAAAAAATAAAATAAAAAAATAAAAACAAAATTAAAAGTGCCTCTCTCTGGCCCTTGAGTCTATTTATTCAACATAGTCATGAAAATTTCCCATTTGTTCTTTCTGTTTTCTTTTTCTCAACACAAAAGTTGGTTGCACTCTAGGAAATATCAATAGTAAAAAAACGTGAGTTTGATCAAAATTTGATCAAGGAAACAACTTTAACAACTTAGTCTGCGTTAGGTTCAACGTAGACTATTTACATTGCAAGAAAAAAAAAAAAAGGAAAGCCAATTGCAATTGACTTGTACCCTAACAAACATAGTCCTGAAATCATGAAATGGTATGAATATCCCAAATAGAGAGGCCAAGATATGATTCAATGACACAGATCTTTGATTCAAGTTCACCTAAAGATTAAGAATATGAAATCAAACTTGTATTAGTGACTTTATATGAGCTTTAGGAAGAACAAATCTGGCTCTTCTTTCCTCAAATGAATATTCAATCTCTTCTTCAGGAGGGTCTTCAACCGGATAGGTAGTAGCACCATAAACTGGTTGGGGAACTGGGGTGATAGCAGTCTGCATTGGGATTGAGACTGTTGATGGTGTTGTGGGCACAGGAATTGGCATGGTCTTTGGAGTCCTATTCTCTTCATATGCAGCAGAAATTGTCTTTGAAGGAGTTGTGAGGGAGAGATTATTTGGAGGAATTATCTTGTTTAAGTCACCTTGTGTTATGGCTGCTTCTTCCAACATATTGGATTTTGATGACGTTGTGGAAGATATGGGTGAGAAAGGTTTCCGAATCAATGGCGACTCTGGTTCATGACCATTTGGAGTTCTGAGAGAATGTTTTTGAATGTTAAGGCAAGCAATGTCTGACCCTCTTCTGCCTGCAATTATCAGGAAAAAGAAGTTGCATCAGTTGAGGACTCTAAATACACTACAAGAACAGAAGGCATCCAAACATTTCAAGAAGAAAAATTTCCAACTATGACCATAGACTCGCCTGTTTTCCATCTCAATAAGACCACCAATAATCTTTGCTACTTAACATGACAATCACACAAGAGGCATTATCGACATCTCAAAATGAAAACATTAAGGTTTTTTGTGATAATAACTTTTGTTACAAACATTATCTAACAGAGCCAACAGAAAAAACTCAAAGAAATAGAACCTACTTCTTCAACAATTAGTAAATATAGTGAAGAACCAGGTGATGTTCTTCCCAGACCCCGAGGGAGATTGGCAAGCTGTTATTGCTCAGTTTCAATTATATCCTCTTCAACAAAAGAAAAAAATAAGAAGAAAAATGAAAGCAATTTAGCAAAAATAACTTGATTCCAATTCCTCTGCACTGTGTAACTTTACAGATTGACTTACCAGTTGACGTAGTGGAAAAAACATCATCTTGGCAGTAATTTAGATGGTCATTTGGATGTATGCGCTCCCCTTTCTTTCCTTGGCGGGAAGCTTTAGGAGTTTGAAGCATTGTTCCACCAACAGAGAGCCGTCGGTTGCTTGAAACTCCAGTCGAAAGCCTAGGAGTTTTTTTCACACTTTGGGACTTAGAAGGGCTTGGTTTTGAACCATAAAGTGCTTCCTGCTCTGCTATGAGTTGTACCTGTAGTTTCTTCTGATCCTATATTAAAAAAACAATAGTGACCTTATTAGCATATTTTCCTCCCTCCTCTTTTTCTTCTTTTTTCTACTTTTATCTTTGTAGGATTGAGAAATGTGATTAACTCAAGTGAAAGTTTCATACTCGTTGCCTTCGCTTTTCTTCTTCTTTTTCCTGACGCAACACTGTGTACTCTTCAAGCATTGAAAAAAGGCGAACCTGAACAATGTTAAGTAAAGAAAGTTAGCAGCCAAATACGAAAAAGAACATGCATAAACCAAAGGGGCTAACATTCACGTGCTAAACCTCAAGAAAGGAAATTTACTTACACCATCATATAAGAACTCAATCCCTCTCTCATTTTCCCATGCAATGGTTTTGGAAGCCAAAGCCTCCACCATACCTGAGACTCAGGAAAGCATTTTCTTAATTATTTAATAATCATACAATCACAATGGCAGTTCCATGCAGAGAGCAAGTAATTATCAGGATTCAAATAAACAACTAAAATTATATACTGGCAACTTTAGGAGACTACGTAGTCACATGGCTAATCCCCAAGTAACGAATCATATCATCCAAACTAATTGACGATGTAAAACACAGAATACAACATGTACCTGGAAGCTTATTAACTAAAGATCGGGCCTTCTCAGCACGTTTAAGGGTAAGATGAGCACCTTTTCCAGCATTATAGCGGTTATCGTCCTGTGACAGCCACAAGATGATGAGCAGGAGAAAAAAACAAATAATGTTGCAGGGAAAAAGACTAGGAAACGAAGGAGACATTTTACCCTGTTATATTCTTCAAGCCAAGATTCCTCCTCACAGGCAGCCAGCCACTTCTCAACCTTTTCAAGTATATCTTTCCTGCTGAAAGCTTGTTCTTTAACATCTGCAATTTGAAGTTCTATCTGTTCAAGCACACTGGCTGGGTCCACAGTCCCTGCAATGACACAAATATCAAGAAAATGATAAAGAGAGAGTAATATTTACGTGCTTCCAGCATTTTGATTTGTCAAGTGTAATACCAGAGTCTATGGCTTCAATAGCATATTCTATTGCAGTATCTGCTTCTGGAACCAAATGTGTCTTTCTACAGATTTCCTCTAGTTCTGATCTCTTTTTCAAAACAAGATCTTTCATCTTGCTAGATTTTAACTCTTCCAGCCGAGATACTTCTGCCTCGACCTATATATATTTTCACTTATTCTTGTAAGATCTTCCAACTTTTTGCAAAGCTGAAGCAAGGAACTGAACAGTAATAAACACGAGTAGGTCCAGCATGTTACTCACAAATTTGATAAAGTCCAAAGAAAGAGTGTTGGGTTCAGTTATTTCAGGTTCTGATGCGGCTATGTTACAAGTAACATTCTGAAATATTTGCTGTTCTTCTATAGGAGTATCCATCAAGTTCCACAGCTCCAACATTGTTGTTGCAAGATCTTGAAGCTGTCATAAACAAGGACACATTCAATGTAGAAAATGTTGTTGTTTATCATACATACGAACAAGGATTGAAACTAAAATTACCTTCTGCATTCTATGTATTTTAATCTCCCGCAGTTTGCATATTGCAGTAGCCAAATGTTGAATTGTATCATTGCTTATGCTCCTAAATCCTTCCTGGTCCCCATAACTTGGATGAATTTCACTTATGGTTTGCTTGAAATCCATGCCAAGAACTAAGCAAAGTGAGTTCAAAGTATCCAGATGTTCTTGAATCTGCTTCAATCGATTGCTCTGTAAAAAAGAAAAAAATAGACCAGTCAGTCAGTGACGTCATCTGGAAGCAACAATTCAGCTTGGAAGATTTCAGTATGAAGAATAATCCTACCTTCTCAGTTTGCAGTGCATGGAATTGTCTGTTTAACTCTTCAAGCTTTCTCAAGGATAGATCAGTTTCATCCACTTCCATATGAATGGCAGATCCATGAATCTCGTTGGACAGCTTCTCTATTTCTCCTAAAACTTCATCAAACTGACATTTTCTGTCTGATTTCCTCTTTCGCATCTCCTCCAGTTGTGGAAATATTCTTTGATACTCTTCCTTCAAGCTTCCATCACTTTTATCAGCCTGCTCCAGCAGCAAACTTATTATATTGGACTCAGTAAAGTAACAGTCATATGCAATTGTCAGATATTTACTAGGTCACTTTGCTTTCAACTCTTTTTTGCACACATAGTTTTCATGATTTATAACCCCCATTAATTAGGTGCAAGTCTGAAATGTCTTCGAAGCAATTACTGTATGAATTGTAGTTAACAAAAAGTTCGTCATTTGTTCTAATTATTTGTGATTTTTCAGGTGAAATGTGATTCTTGTACTTCCAATTTTTATAATAAAAACTACAAAATTTGTAGGATTACATCAAATAGTGAAATCCAACAGTTCTAGAAGCAGACGCTACAAGTTACAGAAACCGAAAAAAAGTTTTATTTCCATTTAAGCTAACCTGTCTGGTATGTACGGGTCTTTCCCCCATAGCAGAACATATTGCTGCAAGTTCTGCTTCAAAATCAGCAATAGCCTGTCTCAGCTGAGCTCTATTCTTGTTTGCCAGATCGACCTTTCTTCTATACACTTCTAGGCACTCTTGTTCAAGCTCAAGCAGCATTTTGTCTCTATCAGTATCTGACTCCCCAACTTCATCCCAGATTATCTGAATTTAGCAATATAAAATGTAAACAATATTGAATTTGTGATTCTTACTTGCCAAAGGATATGGTATGCATGAGAAAGAACATAGAACATAAAAGAAATAATATATAAGGTCACAAGGCCTACAAACCTGCAATTCACAAAGAAGAGATCCACAAGTTGTTTCCACTTGCAGAAGTGGATCACTTTGGTGACTAGACATGCCGACGCACTTTAAGCTGCTCAAAAAAGTCTCTGTACACAATTCACAAGCAACAAAGCACACAAGATAAGAATAGCAAAACACAGAATCAGAATTCATTAACAAACACTTAGACTGGATATTTGAAAGATGGAAACGATTTCATGAACTCATTTCCTAAAATGCACAAATTTAATGGATTAAAAATTTATGGGACACTCATAAATGAAAACCATATCGCGATCATAAATGGCAGTGGACAATGGAGGCCTTAGATTACTTATTCAGTTTATCATGGGAAGAAATTAAAATTGGATCAAACTCAGCTGCATGTATGATATAAATCATGCCCAATTCTACACTAAACCCAATTTCATCGATTTCATTTACCCCATTGCGATTGAACAAAACGCTGGTAATAATAGAACAAGCAACCAATCTAATCTCATCTAAATTATTGGGATTTCGACGCTAGTGAGAAAACCAAACCTTGAATATTCAATAACAAATAGTTAAAATACAGGGGAAAAAAAGGGTCTTGTTCTCATGTGAAGTGCTTAAACGGATGCAGAATCTCAAAAAGTTCCTCCATTTGTGAAAATTTTCAAGCTTCCTGCCTTTCGAGAGAATCAAACACAGCATTTGAAGGATCAGTGAAGCGGGTTGTGTGAGGACTAACCTGAGAAGAAAACCGAGAGATAGAGAGAGAGGTGAACGGCGTCAGGTGGGTCAAAACTCAAAATGCTTGAATATGTTGTCTCTTAGGAAAGATGAGATTTTTCCTAGAAAATTGAATCTTTCCGAGAAAAAAATTGTATGGTTGAGTGATTCTGGTCAAGACGAGAAATAAGGTCTGATCTTTGATGCGAAATCTTCAAAGAGAGATAGAGAGACAAGAGGACCGTTAAAGTGCGTTTGTTAAGGATTTTGCTCCTCTGATGGATTTGAATTTCAAATTGCATATCTCGATCCCCTGCAACCGATCCTACAAACTCAAGGCTACATCTGAAGATTCCACGGTCAAAGATGAGGAAACATTAATTGTTGATCGTTTTGTTATAATCGATGGCGACCCACTCATTAATTAGGCAAATGGAGGGGGACCCACAATAAGACAAAACGAATAGATTTCAATTGGGATTCAAATAATTATTTTATAAGAAGATTTATCACTGATTTAAATTATCAAGCGCGTTAAATAATTTAATTAGAATATACGCATTTTCATTATAATTTATTATGAATATTTGACAATTAATTTAATATGTTCAAAAAACAATTATTTATGTACATTGAGAATATAATGTTTACATACTTAATCTAGTTTTATGTAATTGGGTTGAGCTTACGGCCCCTGAGACTTGACCTTGAAATATTTAGATTGAATCACTTGATATAAATCATTGAGCATATTAAGTAATTTAATTAAGAGTATATACTAATTAAAAGTTATAATTTATTACACATTTTCAAGAACTTATAATTTATTATATACTTTAAAAATTTTATTTAATATGTATACAAAAAGTAATTATTTAACGTGTATTCAAAATATAACAATCTAATTTTATTTAAAGTTGGTAATAACCGAGTTAGGTTATGTCCCTTAGATTCAGAATTGAAGTCAAAATCGATCAAACATAATTTAGACCGCTATCAATTCTTCCTTCTCATATTTTATTAATTCAATCTTACCTTTATTTTTCAAAAAAAAAAATCAATCGTACTCTTAAATTTTATTCTTGATATTTTTAAATATTTGTATGTATTCTTTTAATTTTTATGTATATTAAGTTATTATAGTATGGTTAATTTTTTAATTTTTAATTTGAATATTTAATCTTTTCTTTTTTAATTGTTATCATTTTATTTCTTTTCCTTTAAGATGAATCAGAAAATTTAAGAAATCTGAACTCAAATTCAAACAAATCCAAATTGATTCATGGACTAGAATCACACACTAATTGCATGCACATTAGTGCAGGAGTTCTATGTGGGGTGATGGACAGTCAATTGGTGAATTGTATGAACAAGAAATGACTAACCAAAATTCAACAACTTTTATTCATTTTCAGACTATATAACCGTAATATTTTAACAACCAGCTCTGGTTTCTCTACTAAGTACTTATTAATTAAAAGAACGCCTAAACATACACTGATTTATAGCTTCAAACACCTTTTTGCCCTCAAAAAATTGCAGATACAAGGAACTTCTCTGATCTATAATTTACAATATAAATTAATGGTCACTGCATTAAGTTACCCATTCAACTAGGCATATGCAAGTATGCAGGGTTGCTTGGAACATGAAAACATTCAGCAAACCTTATGATTATGATGATGATGAGCTTTTGCTGCCACCAATTTCCCTCTGTATGATTTCAAGCACAAGTTCATTCCAGATATCAACTGGTCCTGGCATGCACCAGTGCAAGCAATCCTGAGGTGGAGGTCTTCCGTCAGGACCCCGTTTCGTGATCTTATTCGGGTCAGGGCTTCTGTACGGACCCGGATGCCCATCGTGACGATAACTGAAGGCATCAGTGATGTCCATCAACTTCAGCTTCGATTTATTGGTCTTCTTCTTAATTGCACGATCATAACCTGCTACTTGCTTCTTGTGCATTATATCTGTAAAACCATTCTCCACTAATTGACCAGCTGCAAGAGGCTTAACCTTCCCGGTGCATGATCCACCCGTGTTCCAGGCACCACCTTCGTAATGATCAGGCGAAAAAGAGCGTACGATGGCAAGCCCGGTGTAATTCGGATGTGTAACAAGAGATGTGAGAATTGTCTCAACAGATATCCCAAATGCTTCAATGTTGTTAACCTTCATTGGAGGAGAATTTTTTGGCCACCACAATTGTCCTCCCACAATTTCATTATTCAAGATGTAGACTGACTGCTTGGCAAACCAGTGGCCGGAAGAAAGAACAATTACATCAAAACCTCGGATGAACTCCATAAAACCCTCATCTGGAGCATCTAAATGGAGTTTGGTAACACCCTCTGGAGCAAAGTCAAATTTCTCTGATGATTGGTGAACAAGCCAAGAGGACCATATCCGAACAATCATAGTGGATGTCGATCTGAAGTAATACCGCTGCATTTTTCGGTTACCTCGGTTTTTTGGAGTTTCCACCTGTAAATAAGAAAATCATTATCAGGAACATACCCAATTATAATGTGTCAATATGCTTGCTGAAATTGTAAAGGTCTACCATGGACACAAATCAGTTCATTCATGATCACATTTATTCAGAAGAAATTAAGGTACTGGAGGGACAACTAAGAAAGGGATATCAGGAGTATAAGTCTTGCTCCAAAAGGGGTGGTGCAAGTTCACTAATGACCAGTTCTGGGGATGCGACCAGTTCTGGGGATGCTCATCTTACAGAAGTAAAATACCATTGGATTAGGTTCTAGTTAGCAAAGAAGCACTAATGATACAGAACTGATAGGATATACTCAGAACATGCCTGCCAGAGAAGGCATAACATTGATTCCATTTGATTTCGAGCTACAGAGTCGCCAATGAAAGCTAGTGTCTTCCCTCTCATCAGCTCCAGAAATTTCTTGGCATCAAATCGTGGAAGATCACACTGAAATGGCTTCCATCGCCAATTCTCGTATTCTTTGTCAGGTCTCCCATTTCCTTGGCAGTTTTGCATCTGTGTTATGATAGGGCACGTGTTGTTTGTGTAAGTCGGTCCCAGTGGATCATAAAACCAACTTCCATGAAATAGATCACAGCCTACATGTCAAATGGCAAACCAGCCCATAGGGTTAAACGATAAGAACATAGGAACAAAAAGAGAATTCATTATTATACAATATCCGAAATCTCTAGTCTAAACATTCTCCTGACAATAAATAAAACTAAACAATTGTTCCATGCAGTTAAAGACTACAGAAGTTCAAAACCTAGAAGCTCCAAAATAAAATGCTGTAAAGCTGGTGAAAAACAAAAGGCAAAGTCATCTGTAAAAAGAAGAAAAATGTAAGCTACTCACAAAAACATAGATACAAAAGGCAACTTCATATTATACTCTCCATATCTCTTTAAGATGCGTCCAGTTCCTAAATCTATAATCACACAACAATGGCCCCTCCCTTAACCACTCTCATCCTTTGAATATGCAGGGAGCCCTTCAAGGCGTGCAAATCTATTTAGCACATAAATATATAACGTCTTACAGATTCTGGTATATGAATGTATTTAAATAATGATAGATTGCAATAGTTATCTCCTTTGATTGATAAACAAAAACTGAAAAATAAAACAAAGCATGAATATCAGTTCTCTATTCCTAGGGTTGTTAAGTGCAGAGAAAACCAAATTAATGCAATAAAATGTTTCGAGTCCCTTTTGTATATTTCCATGCATAGCAGCTAAATGCAGAGGAATCTTCCTCAACTCCCCAGTGGAGAAAAGTAAAGCACAGAAAATACGTCAAAGAAAGAAAAACATTACATAATTTGCAGTTCAATTAAATTATCAGAAACAAACCTGACTCATCTGCAGCATTCTTGGTTTCGTTGCCGATCACAGCAGAGATAGTCGGTTTAGTTTGAGTAGTAATAGTCTGGTTACTGTCAACTAATCCTTTGTCAATGCTACCAGAATTACTGGGTAAGGGATTCTCTGGAGCAGAGGAAATAACTGAATTACTTTGGCCCTTCTCATCTTTCTCCTGTATGGTATCAGTAGCAGTAACATTCACCTTTAACTCAGACTGCAAATTCTTATCAGCACCATCTGCAATACTATTAACGCCACTGGAGCTTACAAGTGTTTCTGAATTAGACTCAGATGGAGAATTAACAGTGGCCACATCTACATTAACATCTTGGTGTCGCTCAATCGAGCTAAGATCCCCTTGATTTGTGGTCAAAACCAATTTATTGGAGGTATCAATGCCATAGAAATAAGTATGAAACGTGGTCCCTATAGGGTACGAGACAAGAAGCCAAGAGGCAAGAAATAAGAATAAAGCAAGCCCTCCCAAAGAGACTGCCATGGAAGAAAGAGACCGTGGGAAAGCAGCCATTGCAGCTGCACCTTTCGGAGAAGCCAGTGTCATGGCTTCTAATTCAGTCCTCTATATAGACATATGAAACATAAAGAAGTCACACATAAACAAAGCAACTATGTCCCTTTCAATAGATTCCAAAACCAATCTTGAAAACGACCCAGAACCCAAAATTTAGTCTCGAATCTAAAATTCAGAAGCCCGAAGATCAAATCCACACCACCAATCTGGAGAAAAAAAAAAGAAGAAGAAGAAGAAGAAACGTGATATTAATAAAAAAAACTAATGCATAAAAGGTTTTCGATTTCTAATATAGGAATATGGATCGCGAACCTGAATAAAACTAATGTTAATCCCTTCGCATTCTGTACTTTCCTGCGCCAGAATCCACCTCTGAACGCAACTGAAACCGGAAAATCCCTTTTAGCGCGAGATTTAACCAATATCCCGACTTTGCCGCTCTAATCATCCTTTACCATTCTGAAAGAGGAAACAACACAAACATTCAACAAACATATCCAATTTAATGTTACATGTAAGGAAAAAAAAAAAAGACAACGTTTCGGATAAAAATCTTCAAAGGAAAGTGAAAAGATCAGGAAATAAAATCTGTGCCAAAATCCAATTTTAGCGCAATAAAAATCCAAACTTTTGGTTGTTGGTTCCCAAGTCGTCGATGATGCAAAAAGAAACAGAATCACCACTAACCAATCAAAGTTCATCCATTTGAGATCATTCATAAGACGACAAAATTCTTTTGCTTTCAAATTTTCATGTACTCTTTTTTTTTTCCAGCATTAAAACGCAAAAGCTCTAATCTTTGAAAAGTAAGAGAAAATTCGTGATATGGTATCCAAATCGGACCTGGGAAATTCGGGAACTCGGCGAAGGATGACGGTGATTATAATGATAATAATTGACGTTCACTTCTTTGCAGTGGTTATGGAGGAGAGTAAACAATATGTCATGGTAAGATCTTGGATCGGGTGAAGAGGATTTGAAATTATTAGTTGAGATTTCGATGAAAGAATGAGGAATTTCCGAGAGTTGCGCTAATTCTGACGAATTTCGAGTACTCTTTTTCTCTCTATATCAATGCGGAGACAGCAGCCGATTCTTTACTTTACTTCTCCATTATTTTCCTTTTCACACAGCGGCGGAGAGAGAGAGAGATATATTAAAGAACGGTGCTGCAATTACTGAAATACCCCTTTCCGGCAGGATCCTCCGACTCTTTGGCTTTGACGGTCCTAATTATTACACGCAGACAGCCTTGTCCTTTCCGGACTTTTTCAAATTTTCAATTTTCAATTTTGAATATCATAAATTATTTTTTATTTTAAAATAGATATTTCATCAGAATATTTGTATTTTAAAAAAACTCCAGATATTTTTTTCAAAAAAAAACTCCTGAAATTGTTATGATGTTTATAAAGTCATTATCATGTCAATATTTTTATTTACAAATTTTTATTTACTTTTATTAAAAATAAATATTTTGAATAAAATACTTTTATTTGTAAATAATTTTATTTAATACTATCAAAATTACATATTTTTATTTTTGTTTTAAATGATATTTTATTTTATAAATTATGCACCGTATATTTAATTTTTAAATGTAAAGAGAAAAATAATTAGAAGGATTTGTACAAAATAATATAGTCATAATTCAATATTTAAGATTTTGAAATTGGGAGAATGTTTGGTATTAATGTTAGTTTTGATTTTTGATTTTGTATGTTTGTACAAGTTTTTGTATTTTTAAATTTTTATACAATTTTTTTTATTTTTTATTGTATTAATATATTATTTTTTTAATTTTTTATTCCTATACTTAAAAAACAGAAATTAAAAACAAAAATCAGCATAAATACTAAACATGTTATGAGCTTAAGACTCTTTATATACGAACCATTATTCTCTAAAAGAAGATTTATAAAATTTAATAATTAAGATCAATATGTTCTACACTTGATGCTGCTAAATAAAATAATACCAAGACGAGTTTAATACATTAATAAATTTCATTTTTCAAAAAAAATATTAATAATTTTTTCTTTATTAAAAAAGACAGGAAAAAGACATGTGAATTATCGAAAAGCGGGAAAAAGTAGCTTATCACTAGAGACA
The DNA here is from genome assembly GCA_028565735.1 of Pinacopodium congolense. Lineage (NCBI taxonomy): Eukaryota > Viridiplantae > Streptophyta > Magnoliopsida > Malpighiales > Erythroxylaceae > Pinacopodium > Pinacopodium congolense. Next base: position 14,384,574 of record JAOXYD010000007.1, read on the forward strand.
TCAAAGAAGCTGGAGGTCCACGTCAACACCTCGGGCGCGGTAAAACCTAAATTACTTGGGTTTATGTCCACTGAGTCACAAGCTTATAGGGTACGATCACACGGAGAGTGGTAAAACAGTAAATAAAATAGTGGTAAATTTTAATTATTAAAAGGTTAAAAACAGGCGCCGGCGTGGAACATACTGCATCGGTCGTTGGAGCTCGCGAAGTGCGTGAACCTTTGTGTTATCTCTGGAACTGTGCGACGTAGTTTTGCACTTTCCAGCTAAGAAAAATGCGACATGGCTACGTATAAAGTACACTGTATCATTGCTTGCCTGGCTGTCGGTTACTGTGTGGGCCGGGTCAAGCTGAATTTTAAGCTCAAGTCAATTTTTGAATTAAAGGTTAAAATTAAACTTTAATACCTGTTACAAAATTTAATATTTAAATATGTTTTAAAATTTTAAAATAAAATATTTAAAATTTATAATATTTTATAATATTTAAAGAAAAATTTTAAAAGAGTTTAAATTTCTTAAACGTTTTAAAATATTAAATTTTAACCTAAATTTTATTGTAAATATTATAATTTAATTTAGTCTTTTTACCTTCAAAATAATTAAATTTTATCCTCGGTAATTTGATCATTTTTATTTTAATTTACATTAGACTTTTTTATATTTTTACTTACTTTAACTCTCTAGATTTAGTATCTATTAAGAAATTAAAGAGATCATTTAATATTACTCATTTCTTTGCATTATATTATATTTTTGAGTTTCTATTTTTTGTTTTAGAAAAAGAAAAAACATGTTTAGCTGAGAATTTGAGATTTTTAGTAAAAAAAGAAAAAAAAAGTAAAAATCTATAACAAAAAACAAAAAATAAATCTGCTTTGTTGTATTATCTTGATTTTTATTTTATTTTTATTACGTTATTATATTTTAATTAATTTTATTTCTTATTAAATCATATTGTATTAGTTAATAAATTATTATTTTCATTAGAATAAAAGGTTTAAAGATTTAATATAGTTAAAGAAATTTAATTATTAATAAACTTTATATAAGAGGAGTCAATAATAAAATATAAAAAATTAATTAGCTCATTCTGATTAAATAATGAAAGAGATTCATCAAGTAATAATGCTTTAGTCCTTAATAGTAATATCACTTAGAAAAAGAAAAATACATAAATTACGATTACCATTAATGTAATTATTTCACATTTGTGTAGCAATTTCATCATGTACTTAAGACATACTCCGAAGTTATATTAGTATTATATTATACTCCACTTGAGAATTTGCATCTTTATTTGCACTTTTAATAATATGATCTTCAATTTCTATACAACTGTCAATTAATTTATCAATAAGCCCATGCATCATAATAAAATTATGTATAGTACAATAAGCAATATCTTCACATCACAACTAGGTATGTTTAAGAGTATGGGGAATCTTACTTTTAAAACGTCAAAACACTGTTCAATAACATTTCTTAATGAAGAATGCATATAGTTAAATAATTCATATGGACCCAATGGTCTTCCTCTTGCTTTATAATCTCGCAAATTATATCTTTTACTCTAATATAGTGAAAAAAATCCATATATATTAGTGTAACCATCGTCCACCAAATAAAAATTACCTAACTATGGAAAATATATAATACTAATAAAAATAATAAAATTTAATCATAATTACTTTTTAATTGAAAATAATGTAATACCTTTGGGAGATATTTGAAATTAGTTCACTGGATTTATGACTGTTTATAAAAGAACTCTATAATCATTTGCAGTACCTTTCTATCCAGTTATTACATATGCGAAACGTATGCTAAATGAGTAATAACACATAATATTTTGTATTTGATCAATTCTTTGACCCCTATATGACATTTATTCATTTGTTGGGACATATGCATTAATATGTGTACCATCTCTTACTTCAATATAGTCATAAAAAATGAACTAATATTGTTAAAATAAGTAATTGAATATAAGGAAATAATGAATCCAGCAACGAAATATATAAAAGTAGTACATGAAAATATGGAAAGTCTTTTGAATTATATTGAATTTATTGTGGTGTACTAGTAAAGGAATATGAGGTGGTAAATTTTTTTGCGAGATAAACAACTGTATATAAGATTTTACAAATTTATTTTGAAATTATCTAGGTTGAATGTTAAAAGTGCTCTGCATTAACTTTAGTTGTTTCACTATACCTAATTGTCATCAAGAAAATTGCAACTCATTATTCTACAATCATATTTTTTGTTAGTTTTAGCCATCTAACACTTTTCAGATCATCAAATAAATTCAAGAATATTGTTTTAGACATTATTAAATTCTCGTAAATCCTTGTAGAATTTCCATTCAAAAGTTCCAATACGTAATCATGACCTGATAATGAAGAAGTTCTATATGGTTGCTCATATAAATGAAAAATACTCATTTTGTTCCTCAATATGCAAAGTAACAGAGGCTTTAATCAACTCCTATTCTGAATATGAAAATCTAATAAGGAATCCATGTATCTACAATATCAAACATTCATTGATTAATAAAGGATTCATATAAAACATTTCTAAAAAATATTCATACAAAACACGCACTAAAAATTCATTAATTAATAAAGATTCACATCAAACATTCATATAAAATATCTATACAAAACATCCACTAAAATGTTCAAACCATGAAATAGTCAACAATATAAAGTTTTTAAATGAGTTCAACTCATAGTAACATGAAATAGAACTACAGAAACATAAACCAATTCAGCTTTCTTACATCTAGAATCCTTATAAAAATATGCCTATAAGTTACAAAATCATGAAAAGCCTTTATTACGCGCCCTTAACGCCCAAATAATGCAAGACAACCACATATTTCATTATTGCATTAATCTCATTGGCTATTGAAGCCCTATTATTTGCATTAGATGAAGATGCCAATTTTTCAAGTAATTATAACTTCTTCTTCGAATTTTCAATGATTACAAGTAAAATATTTTTAAGAATGGTTGTGTTTAGCTTATTTACCTTCTTCTTTTTGGAGATTTCCTTTTCTTTGAAACAGGACCTGCAACTTCTTCTTCTTCTTCTTCATTGAGCAAATAGGTTTATTCATTGATTTCATGCTCTCTCTCGTCACTCTTTAATGGAGATTTAGTCAATGGACGTGCATATAATCATGTTGCAGTAGTATCTCAAAAAATAAAACAAAATTTTGAAAACTCCTTGCATCCTTTTTTTTAATTTATAAGTCATTTTATGCACCTATAATTATAAAAAATATATATAAGAAAAAAATCATAACTGATATTTGAATAAACAAAAACAAATGACCTTAAATAGAATTTCCCAATATTCATTTGCTGCATTTACTTCATCAGTGATAGAGTTGTAACTAATTCTTGTTTTCTTGAGTAAACTCCTAAAATTCTTGCATTTAGCCCTTAATGTATTATATTTATTCCTCAACTGGATATCGGTAAAGGCTTTATTGAATGCTGCTTGAAGACCTATTTTAATATTCTTTCAACTAGATTGGAAAAAAGTAGCAGTAGTTTGATTTCCCTTTTTCACTTCTTCAACCATTAATGAGATTAAATGCATTT
>JAOXYD010000007.1:14388287-14402089 GCA_028565735.1 Pinacopodium congolense
TAATAATAAGTAGAAAATTAATAATAATAATAATAATAATAATAATAAAGTTTTTATTGGGAGGTATGAAGAAGACACTTCGACAAAAAAAAAAGTAAACAAAAAAATAGGTATTCTTGGAATAGCTAAAGACAACTGGAGATAAATAATACATTTTCCTAAAAAATAAGGAATACCTATTATTGTGAATTGTTATTTCGTAATCTTTTTATTAACAAAAAAAATTTATATTCCTTAAGAATGGATGGGTAATAGAATACCCATTCCTATAAACCAAACATACAATAATTAGTTTTAGTTTTAGTTTTGTATCTTGTTTATGTAATGTGGTTTTTTTAATGGAAAATTTGTAGCTAAAAGGTAGGTATCTAATTACACATTGAATACAAAATTTAAATATATGTTATAAATATTACATTATATATTAAACAAATCATTTAAAGAACCTTATGTCTAGGTGCTTAAAAAGAGTTTTTAAAAACACTTAAAGACACCTTAGAACTAGTTATTCTTTAAAAATAAACTAGTTATTTCAATTTAATTTACACATTGTCATTAAGAAATTAATAAATGAATTATGAAGATTTTCATGATAAAAATTTATCAAATATCTTTTAGTTTTATTAGAAAATCTATGTACAATATTAAAAATAAACTCCAAAATATGAAGTAACATTAATAAATGATATATTTGAGCATGAGGTAAGTAATTAAACCGAGATAAAGTTTACAGAAGAATTTCAAATATATATTTTTTGTAATAGAGAAATTTATCATCATTATTTTTTAAGTGTATCTAAAAAATTTGTAGAGTTATACAATGATTTATCAATTATATAACTTAAATAAATCACTTAATAAATCAATAACTCAATTTTAAGTAATAAATTTGATCTAATTGACATTACTACGATAAAGAGTTTCTGGCCTTCCACCAACAAGAGAAGATTTATGAAAGAATTATAAAGAACATGGTTAATTTATGATTAGAACCCTTAATTTCAAGAAGGTAATTGAAATCCTCTAATTAATAATCCTACTCCACTAATTGGATTTTCCTTTAAAGTATAAAAAACTAATGTGCATTGTGCCACTATTAATTTCATCCGTTATTTGGCTGTACTTATAAAAAACTAAATACATTAAAATCTTTATTTAATTTTAGTCTAAAGACATGTTTTAAAATTTTAAATTCATATAAAAATTTTAAAAGGCCTTAAAATTTAAGAAAGTTTGAAAAAGACTTTAATGAACAAAAATAGTTTTATCGTTTGTAAAATCTTAAAAAATATTTAAATTCTAAAGCATTAAATTAAACTCAAAAATTAAATTCAAAGCTTTATATGGGTTTTTAATATGATTTAAGTCCATTAAAAACTTATCACATTAATAATTATAATTAAATTTTAATTAAAAAATTAGATGTCCAGCAATCTTATAAATTTTTTGAATGTTTTATGAATATCAAAATCTTCTTTAAACGTTACTAAGTATTAGGTTCTTTTTTAAAACTTTGTAAACATGTTTCAAACTAAAACTTAACTTTAAAAGATCATTTGGTTTCATTTTTATTTTGTTGTTGTTTATTTTGTTTTTGTTTCTTATTTATCTATTTATATTTTTTATAAAGAAAAACAAAAGCATATTTGGTTAACATTTTTAATAAAAAATTGTTTGGTTGAGATTTTTTATAAAAAATTAGTTTAATAGTGATAACAAAAAAGAAGATAAATTTAAATTCTTATACCAAAATACTCTTATACATTTTAAAAATACATTGTTAACTAATAGATTATATTAACTATTCAATATAAAAATGTGTTTATAAAATCTGTTTTTAAAACGTAGAAAACATAAGTTTTTTATTTCTTTATTTCTATTTTTGTTTTTCTAATTTTTAAAAAATAAAAATAAAATAGAATACAACTAAGCATATTTTCTTCCTCTGTTTCTTTGTTTTTGAAAATAAAAATAGAAAAACTAAAAAAAAAAGAAATACAACCAAACATGCTTTAAGCTTTAATTTTTATATATTCTATCCATAAAAAAATGTTAACATAAAGGATCTAATTCAAAATGATTTTCCAATTTAGTTTTGTAATGATTTATATAGTGAATCAAAGAAAGTTTCTTTGAATTAAGTTATAATTTTTCACAAACTAGTTAACAAAAATTATTCAAATAAAGATTATATTTCCTTTTCATCTAAAATTTTGGCACAAATCGAAGTTAAAATTTTTTTCATCTTCATAAAAATCAAACTAATTTTTTTTATAGAATTAAAAAAATTTTCGCGAGATGGTATCCAATGATGAATACCTAATTAAGTTATCAAATCATATCAATTAATATAATAAATTATTTTTATAAATCCCTTTCCTTTTTTCCCCGCAATCATTGATTATGAAGTAATAAGTTAAGTTTGAATCAAATTAATAATTAACTTGATTAACATTTTTTTACATAAATTATAAGGAACAATGTGATAGAAACTAAAATGAACAATGCAATAATAATAAATACGAGAATATTTACTTTTATAATCTTATTCGTTTGTTTGTCTTTGCTTCACAATAACTAAGGATTGAATCTCATAAAGATGATAACGTTTATAAAATCAAGGGATGAATTTCATTGTGATGATGTTCAATTAAATTAATTACACGAAATCTTTTTTTTTAAGCGAGTTAAGAAGTAGGTATTGTTAGTGCAAAGGAAACAGTAATTTAAAGATTATTTAGACTAATGTTACGAACTTTTGAGGAGTAGTAGGATTTTTGTAAAGTTGACTGTTACGAGTGCTACACTAAAATGGGCCTATTTGTTTAGGCTTTTTTTTGTTTTAGTTTTTGGTTTTTCTAAATATAAAAATTAAAAAAAAACAGCACAGAAATCCAAAAAATCAATACGCTAATACAATACAAAAATAAAAAAATAATATAAAAATATAAAAAACATACGAAACTTAATATAAAAATACTATAACTACAACTAAAAATCACAATAAAAAACTGAATCAAACGACCATTTAGTGACAAAAAAAAAAGATGATTTATTAATTTGCTATTTAACAGGCCCTTCCATTTATAAGTTGGAATGCTTGGATTCTAATTTATGCAAAGTAGGCGCTTTTGCACAAATTTCCTCGTTTGATATCTCTAATTCCATTATACTCTCAATTTCATTATATTTCATGACATAATTTATCGCACTACAATGTTAATTATATTTTTTCAATTGTGCATAAAATCACAAGATAACAGTGTTATATATATTTTATAAAGAAAATTAGATAGTCATATGATCGTATTATGATGTTAATTATTTTTTTCAACTGTGTATAAAATCATAATACAATGGGTGTTAGGTATATTTTATAGAGAAAACTCGATAGTTATCTACTGATGACTATTTATAATCACTTATATATAAAATAAAAAAATATTTTAATAAGAGAAAAAAATTAGATGACTATCTTCTCATAGTCATTTATGACTATCTCCAATATTAGTCAAAACATTTTAATACCTCTTTGTCATGTTTTGGTCAAAATATTTTAATACCTCTTTGTCTTCTACTCAAAATAGCTATATATGTTCATGAGTAAAGGTCATACGGTTAAACTCTTAATCAAAATATCAAAATATATCTTTATTTTATATAGGGATAACTATGCATGGGCAGGCGTGATGGTCAGGTAACCAAACCATACTTTGTACCAGCCCTCTTCACATTGCTGCCTCAACAGCCATTTACGACAGCGTTTCTTCCAAACGACGTCATTGCAATCAATTCGGAAATGTTCACGACCATAGACGCGCGTGCTTTAAGTCAAAGAGCAAGAAGCCAGCGACAGACGCCATCCATGAAAGCAGAAGCTACAATACTACCAATTCCTCTCTAGAACCCTTAATTAAACCCTAATTTGCCACCGGAAACTTAGATTTTCTTGCGGCTGATTCTTCATGGCAAGTCGAACATTGACATTTCTTCTATCCTCACTCTCCATCCCCCAATTTTCCGGCGAGACGCCTCAGTGTTCGTTTTTGCTTTCCTCGAGCTCGTTCCGCGGAATAAAGCTGGTGAGCAGACCTTCCTGTTCAAGCAATCTCGCTCTCAAGTGCCACCGCTCTGTGCTTACTACCGTATTGTCTACTCTTCCAACTAAGTGGGTTTCGGTTCACTTTTAATCTTCGATTTGTATCTTTTTTGAGAGTCTTGACATAGGATTACCATTGTTTTGCTATGCTATTGTAGGAAATTTACATCGGAAAAGATCCCAAAGTGCGTAAGTTGGTATCGCATATTTTGTTGTGATATTCATTTTAGTTCCTTTTATTTGGAAACGCATTTTAATTTCTGGTTGTGCTGATTTGTTGTGAGTGATTAGATGGTCGGCGAGGGCGATAAGGTCGTTTGGATTGGGAGAATTGGAAGCGAGGAAGCTAAAGTACCCCAATACTGGAACTGAAGCTCTTTTGATGGGCATTTTGATTGAGGGTCTGTGAATTTCCTCCTAGCTTTTGGTGCTCCAATTGAGTAACTGTTCCTTTGTGGGTTTTAAGGTTTTTTTTTTCTTTTTTGTAAACTATTAACCTTCAATTTAGCTCTTGGGTTCGATGTTATATCCATATAGCTCTTGAAAATGCTTACTAGCTTGAATATGTACACGTCTGTTTTCTTGTAAGAGTAATTCTGAATGGGAGCAAAGTTAATGTGCATGGACTCGTTGGGATTTTCTGAATTCTGAATGCAATAAAAGCCTAGGACCTGAGCATATATCTATGGTGTTTTGCTTACCCATTTGGGATTTCTCTGAGCTTAGATGTGATCATTCGCAGGAACAAGTCCAGCTGCAAAGTTTTTGAGGGCCAATGGGATAACTTTCAATAAGGTTAGAGAAGAGATTTTGGATCTACTTGGGAGATCTGACTTATACTATTTCAGCCCAGAGCATCCCCCATTGACTGAACAGGCTCAAAAAGCTCTCGATTGGGCCGTCGAAGAGAAACTAAAGTCAGGTAATTGCACCCCATTTTTTCATAGACAACTTAATTTGATGAACTTCTGGTATATTTCGTCAGGACTATGCAGTCTTATCTGAGTTTAATGTCTGATTAGTTGAACGGGTACACTGTAAAACTAGATACATCACAAGTAGCATAAATGAAATATAATAATGAATGTGAAGCATGTTGTTTAGTACAAACCTTTATATTGAGTTTTCATCCACAGCTGGACACTACATGTTTAGTATCCATTCATGTTTTGGTTTTGAGTTTCTGTTTTTCTAAATATATAAACAAAAACAAAAAAATAACACACTAATACAGTAAAAAAAACAGGATAAAAATTGAAAAAACACACAAAAATAAAATTAAAAAATCAGAACTAATAACAATACTAAACATCCTCTAGTTTATCAGCTATCTTACACTAGACAGGTTATGCAGATTCCTGTTTTCTAGTATCTGTACCCTTTGTTAGATATTTCAAGGCTAATTCTGGAGATATGTATATATATATACAAACATATATATAAAAGAGAAGAATGTCTGTGAATGGCATAGTGGCAAGGTTGCAAAAAAATCTGCATTGATTTGGTTTAGTCATGTTGCCGTTACTAATTAAGAACGCAAGCAACCAGTCCCCTCTTACATGTAAGATGTAGGGGAAAATGTGAGAACTTGCGGATGAATTCTACCCTCAACATCTGATGCCAAGATTTTCTTCAAAATGATCTAAATCAAAGTTGGAACTTGGCTGGAAATTGTACGCCATAGATATCTCATATTGATATCTTTTGTTTACGACAAATTAATGTTAGTCATATGTACCTAATGGATTATCCTCAGCATTATATCTGGTCTTTGCGTTAATTGCAGGTGATAGTGGGGAAATAACCACAACTCATGTAATCTTGGGAATTTGGTCACAAATAGAATCTGCTGGTCACAAAATTTTAGCAACTCTTGGTTTTAACAACGACAAAGCCAAAGAACTTGCTAAATCTGTAAGTTTTAACACATTTAATTGCTCAACAGAGTTTGCATGGTGTTGCAACTTATGTCCATTCGTTCATCATCTACGCAGATAAATGGAGATAAAGTCTTGATCCCTAGGTAGGGAGCTTTGGGTTCCAAGGACTTCTACCCAGCTCCATTATGTAGACAGTTGATTCTTGAAGCGATTAAGGAAGGTCTCCCATTATACAGTTTGTTTTCAATTTTAAATATAAATTCCTCTTTGACACAACTGGCGGTATTGAAAATCACGTCTTTATGTAAAAGCAATTTGTATAACTTAATTTGTTTTACTGATATCTGTTTGTTAATGAATTTGTTCGATTTCATAAAGATTACTTGCTTTTGCTTGTTAATTATCAAAACCACGGTTTTAACAGATGAATTCTGTCCTGATTTCATCATGAACAGAAAAAAAAAAGAAGAGAAAAGTAAATATCGCCAGATCTTATTCAACTAAAGGGTAAAGTCATCTGTCTATTTATACAGTCAACTAGAACTAAGTAAGGTCAGTAGAACACAACGACCTTTCTTTACTAAATACAAATACAATTAAAGTTAAATGCAAACTATATATAAGATAATATCTCCTCCTCAAGTTAGAGTTTGGTGTGGAGAATATCAACTAAGCTTAACTTGAAAAAAAGATAAGTAAATGTAAGAGTTGCCAATGGCTTTGTGAACAAATCGACTAACTGTTCTTGAGAAGAGATATACTCAGGAGCAAATTGCATGACAATCAATATCAAGATACTTTGTATGTTCATGAAAGATTGGATTAGCAGTATTATTATTGCACTATAAAGGAATAAGAGTAGGAAAAGAACTTTGCAAATCCTGTAAAATATAGCAAATGTAAAATATAGGAAACTTAAAGTAACTCACATATAATCGCCAAACTTTGATATTCAGCCTCTGTTAAAGATTTAGAGACAGTAGGCTGTTTTTAAATCTTCCAAGAGACTAAAGAAGAGCCTATAAAAATGCAAAAATCAGAAATAGATCGTCAATAGAGTAAACAAGGAGTCCAATCTGCATTATAATAAGTTGCAAGTGAAAAATTAGTAGAAGCAGGAAAAAAATAAACCTTTAGAAAGACAGGCCTTCAAGTAATTCAATAAATAGACAACTGCATTCTAATGAGTTTGGCTGGGAGCATTGAGAAATTGGCTAAGTTGTTAGATTGCATAAGTGATATCAGGACGAATAAACTCCATATATAACAACCGACCAACCAAACGTCTATATTTTCCTACATCGTTAAGCAATTGACCAAAATTGTAAGATAATTTCAAACCCTTAGGCAATGGGGTAAGAACAGGTTTGGCACCTGTTAAGCCAACATCGGACAGTATGTCTAGAATATATTTCATTTAATTGATATATAAACTAGTAGGTGACTTAACAATCTCTAACCAAAGAAAATACTTGGCATGACCAATATCCTTGATAATAAAGGTAGCATGAAGAAAATGTTTAACATTCTTCAATCTATCCTTAGAAGAATCAACTAACAAAACATCATCCATATAGATAATAAGAGCAATAAAAGTAAAATTGGATGATTTAGTAACCAAGTAATGATAATGCTTGAGTTACAACAAACCATAAGAAATTAGATATTTAATAAACTCACAATTCCATTATCTAAAAGCCTACTTAAAACCATATAAAGAGCAGGTCAGCTTACATACCTCACAAGGTGTGACCTTGGTATACCCATTCGATGTCAACATGTAAAATTTTTAATTAAGAAAGTTATGCAAGAATGCATTATTCTCATTTAGATGATGTATAGGCCGAGCAAAAGATGCAACAACAATTAATAAGAGTTTAACAATGATTATTTCAACTACAAGTGAAAAACTTCCAATAAAATCAATGCCTTCAACTTGATGATGGCCCCTGGCAATTAACTAAGGCCTTATAACGATCAATACTACCATCTGACACTTAAGTTTCACTTTATTAACCCAACTTGAACCAATGGCCTCCTTGCCATATGATAAGGGAGTTAAAGTCCAAATCTGATTAGACTTTAGAGCAGCAAGCTCTTATTACATGACCTTTATCCAATGCTCGCTAGAATTGGCCTGATGATAAGATTGAAGTTCTTGAATATTTGAAACATTTGCAAAAAATGACATGTATATGGAAAAGTGGGAGATGTATAGACAAACACTTATGGTGGTGGTATGAGAAACAAAATCATTCAACTAAGTTGATTTATATGAAACCCAAGTACTTCTAAACAATTGAGGGGTGGAAAAAAGAGGATATTCAAGTAAAGAAGGAGAACAAGAAGCAGGTGCAAGTGAAATAGAAGGAGGAATGGATGAACTGGAAGGTAAAATATCAAGAAATTCATAAGATAGATCATTATTAACTAAAGGAAGAGGAATGTCAAGTTGAGAACTATGAGGAGATTTATAAGAAAATGCAGTTTCATGAAAAACTGCATCTTTATAAATAATAAACAGTGTGAGAAGCAACATCAAATAATTCGTAAGCTTTTTGCCTATGGCTATAACCAAGAAAAATATACTTATAAGTTCTTTGATAAAATTTATCCGTGCAGGGTTGAATATTTTTTGCAAAATAAAGACAATCAAAATATTTAATATGATCATACTTGAGTGGATAACTATATAAAATCTTATAAGATATTTTCCACCTTAAAAGAGATGTAAGAAGCCTATTTATAAGGTAGGTGACAGTAAGAATGTAATCACCTCAAAGCAACATATGCAATGAAGCTTGAAACATTAAAGTTCGGACAATTTTTAAAAGGTATCTATGTTTTCTATCAACTATCACATTTTGTTGAGGAGTATGTTTACAAGATTTGTGATGTAGAATACCTAACTCCCTAAGTAGTTTCTTACACTCGCCGTCCAAGAACTCTGCACCATTATCAGTTCTAATGATCTGGACAGACTGTTTAAATTGAGTTCCTACCATCTTAAAGAAGTTGTCCAGTATATGAATTACTTGATTTTTATAACTTATCGGGTATATCTAAGTTGCCTTACTAAAATCACCTATTATAGTGAAAAAATAGTGCCCACTAGATAAAGAACACTGACTATATGGTTCCTAAATATCTACATTAATAAATTGAAAAATACATGTAATGTGAATGATATTAGAAGGAAAGGGTAGCCTATGTTACTTAGCAAGTGGACAAATGGCACAAATATTATCTAAACTAGCAACTTTATTATTAATGGAAACAACATGTTTAAGTACAGTATCAAAAGTACGGTCTAAACTTTGGTGCCAAAGTGTGTACATAGATATGGAATTAACAAGATTGGTATCACTACCAATTGTATATAATGAACATTTAGCTATTGTATCATCACAAAAAGAATTCTTATTTGGCATACGCAATCTGCCTACTACTTTACCAATTGCCAATATACAAAATGCAGTAGTCGGGATAAAATTTAAAAATAGTAAAAGTTATGGTTGCTAATTTATTAACTGAGAAAAGATTATATTTGAAATTAGATATATGTATACTTTTTGTTAACACAAGATTTTTGGGTAATAAAACATCACTAATGTGATGTACATAGTTTAAAGATCCATAAGTAAATAGATTGATGTAGGTATAACAGGCTTAGTCAAAAAATGAATATCCGCACACATATGATTTGAAGCTCCTTTATTTAATGTCCATGTATCTGAATTTATTACATCAATACAAGATATAGCGAAATAAGAAAGTGTACTTGCAAAATCCATAAAATGTGCGGGTTTACCATAAATGGATCAGAGATGGCTTTATTCTTCATCAACTTCAGTAACTCTTGTTTGATCTCTAATAATGTAGGATGTGTAGAACCCTTGATGGTTGTATCTGCTGCCACTAGATTGCCTTCTGTAGCTATAGAATTGATTTTATTAATTACATTTACCGAATAAGATTTCCCAGTACTCTTTCCTCTTCTATTCTGCAACTCCCTATACCAATCAAGTATGCTATTAAGTTTGAAGCAATTGTCCCTTTGATGACCATTCTTCTTTCAGTAAGTATAGTACAACTCATTCTTATTGCTATTTCTCCCTTTTTGTTGCTTAAAATTTTCCCTCCTCTATCAGTAACTCTCTTGTTACTCAGTGTATTCACTAATATAGCATTATATTCCACTCCTTTACTAAACCCTATTATATCTCCCACTGCTTCTGATCACTTAACATCATAAAATATGCTTTTTTCACAGTCGACAAAGGCTCCATTACTAGTATTTAATTCCGCGTATGATTATAATTGTCATTTAGATCTATTAGAAACTGCATCAATTGCTTCAATGATGTCAAATTTGCTAGAGTCTTAAGTGCTTTACACCAGTATCTTAAATATCGATACGTTCAGATAGAATACCGTTGATGCGTATTGTACCGAGTTTCATTCGGTATAAGTTAGATTTATACTATATCGGGCTAGTATATCAGTCCGTGTCAAAAATACCGGCTCGTATCAGATTATATTGGACCAGTACCAAAAAATCGAGGGATGATATCGAAATACATAAAATAATTGGTTGATCGATTAACAAAATATACATTGATCAGTCGACCGATAGTTGAATTGATTAACCAAATCAATCGATCGATGGTCACTATGTATGGAGCAAAAATTGGTCCATGCACATTGGTCATTTCACAGTTAGCAAAAACAAAATACACATGTCACTATGCATGGACCAACACAGTGACATGCATATTTTATTTATAATTTTATATGCATGTATTAATTTTTTAAGAAATACATGCATGAATTAATATTTAAATAATTAATAACATTTTATATAATTAATAACAAAATTATCTAATTAATAAAGTTAAAATTGATATAAAATAATATAATTTATAGAAATACTATATTATTTTTAGTCTTATAGTTGTATTACTATATTATAATAGTATTAATAAAAATATTTATTTCTATTAATATAATATTTATATTAATTAATAGAAATTATATTACAATATATTACTATAAATTAAATTTTATTTGAAAAATATGTGAAAATTAACATTAATATATATGTGAAAATTATATTATATTTATTGTATTAATTAAATGTTTGAAACAGATTGAAATTATGTTTATAGGAAATACATAATTTATACAAGGACTATTTTACAAATTTTATAAAAATCATGAATTATTTTGTAATTTTAAAAAGTTGACCGATACTGGTACCAATACTGGTATTAGTCGATATTGATGCAATACTATTTCTATGGGAAAGTCGGTATTGGTACGATACTGATTTTTAAAATATTGCTTCACAAACACATTATACTACTGCTCCACATGTGCACTGTACAACGGGCATAAAACACAGAAGTTCATCCCATAGTTTGTTAAGCTAGTATAGTATTTAGCTATAAATATATTCCCTTGTGATATTGAACTAATTTGTGTTTATAAGTGATACGCAATGAAACTATTACTTTATCCAAGTATCTCTTATAACTCTAACCAAACCTCCCGGGCAAAGTTTGTATAGATGAAAGCTTTAACTATTTCTTTTGACGTTGAATTCATAATCCAAGATCTAACCATATAATTTGTCCCAACTCACTTATCATACTTAATAGACTTTGAGCCAGGTTTCAGATATTTCCCATTGATAAACTTTAATTTCATCTTAGCTCATAAGGTTATCTTAATTGATCTACTTCAGCTCAAAAAGTTGTTTCCAGTCAAAACAAAGGTGCCTAAAACCATACTTGGATGATAGAACCCTTGTAGGTAAATTGGATTCCCTTGAAGTTGAACTCTCGATCTCGGGTCAAACGTCGATCCAGTAGGTGATTCATAAGATAAACCTTTTATCTTCACAATATAGTCTAAACTCTGCTACTTAATGCGAGTAGAATGAAGAATCGCGACAATCCTTAACTTAGTAAGTTGAACCGGATGGTACCTTATGACATAAATTGAAGATTCACGATACGATGATTTTCAATTGCCTCTCGTCAAAGAAGCCCGCCACTGTCGATTAAGAATGAAGATGAATATCGCTATTGAAAGCTTTGTCGATAACTCCGATATCATATATCGATTTCATCATAAGCAGAGAAAAATAAAAGTAAATATCAACATATCTTCTTCAATCAAAGAGTAAAGTAAAGTCGTCTACTTATATAGTCAACTAAAATTAAGTAAGATCAATAGAACAAAATGACCTTGCTTAAGTAAATACAAATACAACTAAAGCTAATTACAAACTATATACAAGATAACAAAATCTAATTTACTTTAGTATAAGCATTCCAAACTTGTGTACTACTTTAGTACATATTGTATCATGTCCTTATGCATTTTTTGATAAATTAAATAAATTAATTTAATAAAAGGTAGAAATATACACACTGTTTTTAGATAACCAAATAACAAAAGAGACCTAAAATGTTTAGACAACCAAAGCATATACAGTAAAGCATATGAGTCATCCACGTACCATATACCACTTTTTTCATTTCCAAGAACAAAAGAAAACTCTAGAACTCCAACACTTCGTTCTCTATCAAGCTTGACCTAGGCAAACCTTCATCGATCTGAGACAGCGATCTGTGCAATATCACTCTAGTAGTTCACCTTATAGTAATAATAGATACTTAGCATACAACGACGATAGAAAAAATGTACCTTTTTTGCAGGTAACCCTTTAGCCATTTCAGCCAGACAGTTAGTATTCTAATCCAAGAACTCTAAATCACCAGAACTCCACTCTCTGTCAAGTTCGAGTTAGATTGATCCTTCACCGATCTAATCGATTCGTGCATTTTCTCTCTAGCAATTCACGTTCCAGCAAGAGATACTCTTCAGGTAAACTTTATGGTTTTTAATTTATTACTTTTCCACAAAATGTGATTGATTCTTGTAAATTTTTGTAATAGATATAATATTGTAAAAAAGTCATATTTTATTAAAGAGATATGAACACTTTTGTATTTATAAGTTTTTTAATAAAAATTGATAGAAAGAGTTTATGTATTTATTTAACAAAATATAAGAATTAAAAAAGAATATTAAGTCATTGGGGATTATTTTAAAATCAAGGAAAATTATAGATAAGTATTATAATTTTTACCTTTTTATTATTTTCATGGCCATTTTATGAGTTAATTTGAATTAAATAATAAAATTTTTACAAAGAAAAAAAGAGGTAAAAATTAGCCGGGAATCAAGTAAGAAATCATTAATTTGATGTAATCATTTAGAAGTAAAAAAAAATCTTTAAATTTATATTTTTAAAATATATTTTATCAAATTTTTATCAAATTATTTTATAAAATTTATAATTAAAATCAAATAAATTATATAACTATTTCAAACTTAACAATCAAATGATTAATAAGTTATATTAAAATAATTCTTCATAAAAAATTTAAATAGTTTAATTCTATAAAATAAAAAATTGAAAACAATTAAAGTTTTTTTTAAATTTGAAATTTAATTAAAATTTTAAGAAATAGAAATGTATAGACGATTATAAAATAAGGGAATTAACATTTTTTAGTAGATAAATAACATAAATAATAATAAGGCATAATTTACGAAAAAGTAAGTCAAAACAATTTTAAGTTTGAAAATTTTCCCGTAGTTTGAAATCATTGCTATTTTTTATTATAAAAATTTCCTCAATTATAAAATTTTATTTTATATAAAAATAAAAATATTTAATTAATATTTTAAATAAAATTTAAAAATTATTTAATTTTATGATAATAATTAAATATAAAATAAATTTAAAT
>JAOXYD010000007.1:14428599-14438735 GCA_028565735.1 Pinacopodium congolense
CTGTTTTTTCTATTTTCATGTTTAAAACATCAGAAAATAAAAAATTAAAATTAAAATTAAAAAAGAAAGCTCTAAAATTATAAATTTCTTTTTGCACATAAAAGCTTTCTCAGAAGAGTTGGTATGAGAGGACTTCATGTATTAATTAAACAAATATGGAATGCAAATTTCAAGTGATAATTTGTTGGAAACACTTGAGAACTAAAACTACAGTGGAGCATTTTTTGAATTGGATGTATATATATACATATATAAATACCCAAAAATTTCTACTTACTATTTAAATTGAATATAATTTCAAAAGTGTAACATATAATTTCAAAAGTGTACTATTGAATCCGTGTTCTTTAGAAGAATATAATCATTCATAAGTGATTATCTAAGTCTTAAAATTAATGACGCCTGAAACAATAGACTCCCAAATAACACCGTTTTAAACTTTTAAAATTATATTATATGACGATATTTATATGATTATCTTGATCGACCGCATATTCATAATTTACTTATACCTTAATTTAAATTAAAATAATTAAGGAAAAATTTATCCAATTATCTTTGGTTATTTTCATAATTATATAAAATAGATGAGCCAAATTTTAATTAAAGGACGATATGATCAAATTAAATCTCCTACTTTGAAGTGACTAGACGCAAATGAAATAAACTCTAAAAAAAATCTAACATCTCATACGACAACAATAATTAACTCCTAATTAATTAAAATATTAAAAATACCCTTTCAATTTTTTTCTTTTGTTTTATTCCAAGAGTACTAGGAGACATGAACAAGGACTGAGTCTAGGGATGTCCAAATCCAAAAGATGGGCCTAAATGGAAAAAAATTTCCCTCTGCTCACAGACCAGAAAGATTATAATATTTTAGAGGCTTCTGCTAATTTCCTGATCCCTTTCAAGACTCCATGAATTCAAGTGTTGTGTGAACCGATCACTTGGAACTTTAAAAGCATACAAAACAAGCTCTGTAGGAACTCAAGGGATTGAAGGTTTACTACCATTTCATTCAACCAACTAATAAAAATTCTGATCTCTACGAAATTTAACACTTTCAAGTGACCATAATATTGTTAAAAACCTCATAGAAACATACTGTAGTTTGCAGCCATAAAAATGTACATAGTTAGGATGTGCCACAAAACATTTGATATAAGCCAAAAATTAGAACTTCCTATAACCCTGTTCACCAAATTTTTACCTGACTGTGATGAGATGATTGAACTTCCTATAATCTCAAAGGGTATTGTTAGATATTACTTCTCTAAATTTCACAAACCATTGTGCATCAGATGTACTTTTCTCAATCTGTGCTTGCTGCTGATGTTGATCCAACTTCTGCTGCTGTCCTCTGTCTATCACAAATTTGGTGTAGTCAACAGCCTTGGAGGCAGCTAAAGAAGGTTTTTTGGAAAGAACTGGGAGAAAGGAAACCAGCACCCGAGCAACTTCATGCATGGTCGGTCGTTCTGAGGGGCGGCGCTTAGTGCATAACAAGGCAAGTTGGAAGGTCTTTCTTACGTGAGTTAGATCCAAGCAAGTGACAGAAACCTCAGGATCTACAGCTTCCATCACAGTATTATCATCTGCTTTTGATAGTATCTGAAACAGCACAACATAAACAAGTATGCATGTTACTCGAGATGGAAAGAAGTTAAACTGATGTGCAAGTTGCATTTTCAGACATGGTACAACGAATGAAGATCGCAACGATTCTGCATATCACAATTCTAAACACTTCATTGACTTGGATTTGATACTTACCAGATGATGTAAATTTGACTCGTTGTCCACAGCCTTCTTCCCAGTCAAAAGTTCCAGCAGAACAATGCCAAAGCTATAGATATCGGATTTCTCATTTAGACGAGAGGTGCGAGCATATTCTGGATCTATATAGCCAATAGTTCCAAGGACGTAAGTGGAGGCATGAGCTTTTGCAGTTGGAATGCACTTAGCAATTCCGAAATCAGAGAGATGAGCCTCAAAATTCTCATCCAGGAGTATGTTTGAGGACTTGACATCCCTGTGGATGATTCGTGGGTTGCAATCATGGTGAAGATAAGCAAGTCCTTGAGCTGCTCCAACTGCAATTTTCAACCGTGTTTCCCAGTCAAGCTTGACCTTTTTTCCAGGGCCTGTAATAAGGATTAGTTATTAAATAAAATGGTTGACAGAATTTCATAAAAGGCAATATAGAAGAGTTCACAGCTATCTATTCCATTAAAAGAAATTAATGGAAAGAAAGGTGGAAAGTTCGATTTACCAACCATGAAGGAGATCCCAAAGAGAGCCATTCTCCATGTAGTCATAAAAGAGAAGGTTTCCAAGAGGAGACAATGCATAACCATGCAAACTGACGATATTCCTGTGTCTGATGCTGCCGATTGTCTCGAGTTCAGTTTCAAATTCTCGCACATTGTATGCACACTGATTGTAGATTCGCTTGATCGCAAGAGGCCGGGAATTTTTCAAAGCACACTTATATACTGTACTGGAAGCACCATAACCAATGATGTACTTCTCACTCAAATTCTCAGTGTTCCTCATTATGTCATCAAAGGTGTGGATTGCCATACCCATATGAAGAACCACAAGTTTCGGTGGACCTGGAATGGAGGAGACCTTAAATATATACATATAAATGAAAACTTAATTGGGGAAAATTTTGAAGAACATGCATACCTTCAATTTCATCCATAGATCCTTCTATTAAATGCTTCGGTTGCTTGGATTTGTAAACTGCAACTATAACCATAGAAAATAATATGATACAGCCCAGTGTCAAGCATACAACTACAGCCCTGGAAAAAACTGTTGAAAAGGAAATGTGTAAGATGAAATCCCGAATCCTTCCATCGGTCATAAAACATAAACATTGGATCAGAAAGGCCTTCGAATACCTCTAGACTTGGGCACGTAAGGACCACATATTGATCCCAACCAATTGCCACACAAGAGAGGATTTCCAATGAAGCTGGCACAAGAAACATAACATCATCACCACATAACCTTAGAAGAAGCAAATTGCAAAATTTTCAAGTACCTGTCGGGGGAAAATCTGGAGAAGTTTTTTATAGGAGGAAGAATGCCGGATAAATTGTTGTATGAGACATTCCTATCATTAGGCAAAAATTATATTCATCAATGTTCCATGGAATTTCACCCTGACCAAGAAGAGAAGTAAGAAAAAGGCCTACAAGTTTGAAAGACTCAAGCAGTTCGCAATCTGATCAGGAATTTCTCCATGCAGGTTGTTGTTGTTCAGGATCCTGCCAGACAAGTAGGTCAACAAGATGCTACTGTGACCGAGAACCCAATAGTGTACTGGTAAAGTAGCTTCCAAACTTACAGTGAAAATAGATTTTGCAGCTGACCCAGTTCTACAGGAATTGAACCAGTTACATTGTTGAATGACACATCACTTCAAAATCATGGTTCAGAAGTTTGGGTCAGGAGGAAAAGAATTGACATCATAATTGCAAGAACAGAACAAGTAAAACTGCACCAATCAAAGGCTTACATAATCTGAATGCTTCTGAGATTCCCAAATTCAGAAGGCAATGACCCATCAAGAGAGTTCCTGCTCAAGTTCCTGAGAAAATCCAGCAAGAAGTAAAGGGAACAGCATGATATATGATGACTTAATATTTAACAATTAGTTATTCAAGAACGTGACCTACAAAGTAAGCAAGTGCTCCAGGTCACCAACAGAAGCTGGTATTGGTCCTGAGAAGCCATTGCTTGAAAGATCCCTTAATAAACCAAAATAAATGTCATTCTTATTATTCACTAACATGCTATATCCACAAAACAACAGATATCAACTTATTCTTACAGAACTTATTCTTACAGTGTATCAAGATTGATAATATGCCCCAGTTCGAGAGGCACCCTGCCTTTAAAATGGTTCGATGAAAGATTTCTGGTGCGTAAGATCACACGGTCAATATAGAAGAAAGGGTTCAGGCAAAAGCATGTCATCAGCCAAGAATTTAAGGTGTAGTACTCACAAGTACGTCAAGCTTCCCAAACTTCTAAAACCTGATGGGATCGTTCCACTCAAGCGATTACCATGCACGTTGCTGGAAAAAAAGAATAAAACATTCACAGCTTCATTACACTATGTTCATGTAAAGATATAAGATCACGTGCAAAGATGACTGGAAACAAAGAACCCCTACAATTGGTTCAAAGAAGTACAGGAACTGATGTTTATTGGAATGGGCCCTTCGAGATCATTGTTGGCAAGATTCCTACCAAAAAAAAAAAAAACAAGAAGATAAATATATTGAACATGAAAATGAAGAAAAAAAAACTGTAACTCCAAATACTCACAATTCAAACAATTTTTCTAACTTCCCGAGTTCTGGAGGAATGCTGCCGATCAAGTTGTTATCATTAAGTTGCCTGCAAAAAAAAAAACAGTTTATGAAAACCAAAAGCCACAAACCAAGCAAGAATTCATGACTGTTGAAAAGTAGAGATACTACAGAATTGAGCAAAGGATGGAGCACCGTACAGATAACTAAGCTCAGACATGTTTCCAAGCTCTGGAGGAATTGTACCAGTAAGTTTGTTTCCATGCAGATATCTGGTCTACCAAAGATTAAGATTAAGAGGCTAAATTTATATTAAATTAAACAAATGAGTCATAAACAAAACTCACAGTTTTCCAGTGAAGGACAAATTCCCTAAGATTGGTGGGATTGGACCAACTAGCTGGTTTTCACTCAGATCTCTGTGAAATGGAAAAAACTCAAGTGTCAAACATAAAACAGACTCCAGGATTGAAAATTCTTTTCTGAAATTGAAGAAGAATACTTACAACACTGCCAATGCCTGCATTAATCCTATCACCTCTGGGATTTTGCCTGTTAGCTTATTTCCTTGGAGTGATCTACGCAAAACATTTCATATAGTATTTTCCATCATGCAATTTGCTTACAATTTAAACCCAAAAATTAATACCCAACAGCACAAAAGACCACACTTACAGAGTAGCCACTTGTAAGAAACCGATGTTGTATGGAATCTCTCCTGTGATTTGATTATACGATATGTCCCTGGAATCAAAATCTCACAGAAACTTAACATCTATATGATCCATATATTAAAAGACTAAAACTTGGCCTGATTGAAATGCTCAAACATACAATATCTCAAAGCTTGTGCAGTTACCAATGCCATCAGGAATTGTACCAGTCAGATTGTTGCCTCTAACATCACTGGAAACAAAAACCAATAAGATCATAATTGACCGCAACCTAAGGAAACAAATAACAAATAACAAAAAGGCAGAAGGTGAAGTACTTACAAGTACCACAAGCCGGTCAGCTGGCACATATCAGGTGACAAGGTTCCAGTCAAATTGTTACCTCGTAAACCACTGCCATGCATACGCACTCACTTAAGCAAATCATTGTCACACAGGCGATTATAAGCACAAAAAAAGAGCCATCTAAAGGGCAAACATTATCGTCCAAAAAATAAAATAAGAAGTAACTCATGCTTGAGCATCAAATGAAAGTAGACATGAAAAACACTAACAGATACTGCAGCACTTCGTTCCAATAGATTAATCTTGGTATCCCTCCGGTGAGCTGGTTTCGGGCTAGGTCTCTAAAACAACGATACATGACCAAAGAAAAAATAGAAATCAGATGGATGAATAAAACCATGAAGGCATTTACAAGAAAATGCATGAAAGCACCTCAATGAAAACAACTTACAGAGTTTTTAAGTTTGGAATCTGAGTTAAGGTTGAAGGGATAGGACCAGTGAGCTGATTGTTCTTCAAATTTCTACCATGAGAAAACTCCAATCTTAAATCACTACCTTCAAAATTTAATAACGACCAAAACCAAGTACTGAAACAGAAGAATTAGAAGGTATCAATAAATAGTAAAAACTTACAGGAACTCAAGTTGCTTGAGTTTGGATATGGAAAAGGGTATATCTCCATAAAGCAGGTTATCCGACAAATCTCTGCATTTTCACAAAAGTTCCACATGAAAGCCACCCTCAAAACGTCAAACACTAAACTCATGATGGAAAAAATATAATATCAGCCATTCCTAGCAATCCACTCAAGTGAATAGAAAGTTACAGATGAGTTAGGAAAGAGCAGCTGCCGATCTCATCAGGTATTTGTCCCGTTAACTTATTTCCCTGTAAGTCTCTGACACATCAAAAGAAATTTAAGAACACGACAATCATCAAATGAAATTTACGGTAGTAACGGGGAAAGAAACATACATGGACTGTAAGTTTCTCAAATCCCCGATTGCTGTAGATATCTCCCCTCCCAAGTTCAAACTTGACAGATTCCTATGGAAACACAAGAAGGAACTCAAGTTTACGAGAAACACAAGCTACTCCCACAAGAAAGAACTTCAGAAAGACAAACATAAGATAAGGGAGAGTGAAGTCGAGTTTTACAGAGAAACCACAGTGATGGTGACATTGTCACAGAAGACTCCACGCCAAGAACAGAAATCGTAGTTATGAACATCATGCCAGTCAAGAAGTATGTTAGCCACATTGCTAAATGAAGCCTTTAGGGACATCAACGCTTTGCCTGCAAGAAATACAACTGATTTCTTTACACTTCAAAATTATAAAGACAGAAGCAATGGCAGCTTTGATAAGGTCAAGGCAATGTTTGACTTGCAAGACTCGTTAAAAATATTGGGTAGTAAGCCATCGACGATATCTATTATTGGACGAGGCGAAATAGCTCATCCAATCTCAACGTAAAACAACCATGAAATGCTACAGTGTAACGCACTACATTCATGCTTTGAAGCATAAAACGAGAAAAAGAGATCAAGCTCGAAGCCTCCCAAATATGGCAACACGAGGAAGCTTAAACCTCCTAGAAAAAGCAGAACGTAAAAACAGCAAAAAGAACTAAAAACAGCACGACCTTCGTCGTTGAGCGGTGAAGCTAGAGGACAAAGAAGCAGGAGAACCGCCATTAACACCATCCTCTTCCTCTGAAAGTCCTCCTCCATTATCAAACCAACAAAAGTACAGACCAAAAACTGAAGAAACCAAAACAAAACGAGCAAACTAAGAAGAAAGACATGAACTTTAGGACGAAACAAGCATTGCCACCCTCTTCCTCTGAACCTCCTCCTCCACTATCAACCCTCCAAAACCACAGACAGAAAGCGTGCCAAAAACTGAAGAAACCAAAACAAAAGAGCAAACTACGAAGAAAGGCATGAACTTTGGGACCAAACAAGCATGGCAGACATGAGAAGGGAGCGGGCTTTTGGCGTGACTAGCAAGGAATGACTTAAAAACAGTCTTTATGAGGCGAGAGAGCAGAGGCCAGAAATGGGTTTGATGGTACAGTTGTAGTAGTAACAGTAGGAGTGGACAAAGACAACGTTAAACGGCGGTGAATTGACGTTAAAAAAAATTTTGGGGCTTTATATGTTTTGCGTTTTTGTGACTTGACAATGAGAGAGAAAGAGAGTGTTGGCCGTCATTTGTATTACCGTTTGCCGAAGTAGTTACGGATTTCGACAGCTGTTGAAGTATTTTTTGTTATTGTAAAACCACGCGCAGTACAGAGGCGAGTGGAGACAGAACAGAAGCTCTGGAGTCTGGTCGGATAATGACCAGAGGCCGTTTGCTTTTGTTCGAATGTAATGGGATTGTGATGAAGGGAAGGAAGGGGTTGGATTTGTTGACACGTGTCTCTCTTTTCTTGCTCAATGTGCTTGAAGATAAAAAAGGAAATAGTTGATTTAAATATAATATCTTCGATATTATTTATATTTAAAAATTTTAATATCATAAAAATTTTGAAAATGAAATAAAGTCATAAAAAATTATATTCAATCTAATTTATTTATTTTTATATAATAATAAATTAACAATTATTATGTTGTTAAATTTATACACT
The DNA here is from genome assembly GCA_028565735.1 of Pinacopodium congolense. Classification (NCBI taxonomy): domain Eukaryota; kingdom Viridiplantae; phylum Streptophyta; class Magnoliopsida; order Malpighiales; family Erythroxylaceae; genus Pinacopodium; species Pinacopodium congolense. Next base: position 14,436,530 of record JAOXYD010000007.1, read on the forward strand.
ATAAATAAATAGATTCACATAGTAATTAACAAATTATATCAAATTATTCATCAAACTTAATGACTTAAAATTAAGTGATAAGTTCAATTTAATTGAGATTTAAAAAATTCTTTTATTTTGATTATATGTACCTAACAATCCATAAATCACATATCTTATATAAATTATTTAATAAATTAATAATTTAGAATCAAAACAATACTTCAATGATCCTATATTTGTATAATTTAATACATTTTTACTCTTGACATTTTCAAGAAATATCTTGTAAATCACATTATTAATCAGTACTTAAAGTGAAATGAAGATCTCAATTTAGCTCCTATTAATAAGTGAATTATAATTATTTTTACTAATTTCATATCTAATCTTTTAAATTAGGATATTAGAGACTCTTAAAAAAGTAAATTTCAACTTTTTATTTATGTTTTTTATTTTTATTTTTTAAATATAAAAAGTAATTCAGATTATTTTAAAGTGTTTTTGTTTATTTTAATATTTTTCATCAGTTTTTATACAGTATTTTCATTTATTTTTTGTGTATTATTTTTGTTAATTTTTATGTTTTAGAAAATAATAATAATAACCAAACCCAAATAAGCCTTAAAATTTTAATAAAAATCAATGAAAAGAATGTATAGTTGTTTAAGCAAATAATAGGGCATATATAGGTAAGGCCTTGTTTTATTTCAATTTTTTTATTGATTTTAGTTTTTTATTTTTTAAAATATAAAATAAAAAATAACATACTAATTTAAATAAAAAACAAAAAATAGTATAAAAATTTAAAAATCACATAAAATTAATATAAAAATATAAAAATTACAATTAAAAATTACAACTACCAAAATATCAAATTAGACCTTAAAATTGTTTTAGAAAAAAGCAGTCCTCGTCGCCACCGCAACTTTAAAACAGAGTACCAAATGCTGGGAAGAGAGGAGGCAGTCTCTGCAGCTGAAGGTAATCAGTAAATAAGAGACAAATGCTACTCTTCGTTCGTTTAAAGCTGCTCTTGCTGCCGACCTACCCTCCCGTCGTCCCAACTCTACTTACTTTAGGTACTAAACATCTTTGCTTTATTACTTCTGGGTCTGCCTATAAACTCTGTCAAGTTCCAATTTTGATCGACTTTTCTACTACCCTTTTCAGTGTTTATTAAATGAATGACTTTTGCTCGTTGGGATTGGCTCGACTTCTTATTCAATTTTGGGTTCTATCCCCAAGATTCAACCGTAATCGCTGATCATGTTTTTCTAAAAGAGAAACCCTTGTTAAGATAAAATTTAGGGACATTGGAAATTTTTAATTTTAATTTTAATAATAAATTAATAAATTTCAAAATTAATATTAAAATAATAAAATTTTTAAAATAAATAAAAAATAAAACTTTGACCTTGTGATAGAGATTTGTTTGGTTTAATTTTTTAATTTTAATATATTTTCATACATTTTATATATTTTTTGAATTCGTATATTATTTTTTAGTTTCATATTGTATTTATTTGTTATTTTTAAAATTTTTATACTATTTTTTATTTATATCTTCAAAAAATAAAAACAAAAAAGTCCAAAAGTTATCATTTTTCTTATATCAAAATATATTTTATGTGAAGTTCTACTTATTTGGAAATATTTTAAATTATTAAAATATTTTATTTTAATTTTTAAAAATATGTATCAAATTATTTTTAAAAAATTATCATATAAAAAATTATTACATGCTTAAATAAGTTAATAAATAAAAATTCATAAAATTTAAAACTGTTAAAAAATATTTTTAAATAAACAAAAATTATAAATTTTATATCTTTTATTTTAATTGCTCCTTGTTTAATTAGAGTAAATTTGATATTAATTCTCGTTTTTATTTTTATTTTTGTGTATATATATTGATTTTTGTATTTTTTTTGAGTTTCTGTGTTATATTAATATTTTTTTATTTTTATTTTATTTTTATTAGTTTATGTGTTTAGAAAAACAAAAAAATAGAAACAAAAGTGATAACAAATATAGTCTTGAATTTTAATTTCTTATTTTTAAAATATATATTTAAAAATATACTAATATAATATAAAAATATAATATCTAATATAAAAATACAATAACTATAATATAAAAAAATTATAATTTATAATTTAACTAAAATTATTTTTCCTAAATTAATTGCGCAACCAACCAACCACCTAACATTAATTATCCAATA
>JAOXYD010000007.1:14457850-14468427 GCA_028565735.1 Pinacopodium congolense
CAGTAAAATCTGATAAAGGACTAGTGATTGAAAAAAAATAAAAGTTTAGAGACTAAAATGATAGTTTTCAAACTATAAAGACTAAATTAATAGTTTGAAAAATTATAGGGACTACCCATGATATTAACCCTTATTATTATTATGCGGGTTTTAAAATGTTTATTCCTTCAAAATAATAATAATAATAATAATAATAATAGACGACACCGTTTGGTTGATGAGGACAGAATCCAACAGATGCTCACGCTCTAGTTGTGAACCCCTTAGTTCCTTTTTTTATACACGTGGCTCAATTACGTCATTAGTCAGGGTTTTCACATAATATTCATAAAGTAATGGTTTCAAATTTAGGGTAAAACGATTTTTCTTCGTATTAATACAAAATATGTGAAGTACATTTTTAAATAAAAGAATTAAAGCTAGAAGTATAAAATCACTTTTATTTAAAAAAATTAGTTATTTTATCTTAATTATACAAAAATTAAATATGTAATAATTCAATCTATATTATACTAATATTAAGATCCGTTTAATTCAACTTTCTATTTTTATAAGTTTTTATTAATTTTTGTATTTTTATACAATTTTTATAATTTTTATTTTATAATTTTTTATTTTTATATATTAAAAATAAAATAAAATAACTCAAACCAAAATAAGAAATTTGTTTAAATAAACGGTTGGTTTTGAATTTAATTTTTTATTTTTTAAAATATAAATATTAAAAATAATGGTAAAAATTAAAAAATACTCTAATAATATAAAATAATATAAAAACTTAAAAGATATAAAAGTAAAAAATATAAGAAATTAAAAATAAGACAAAAAAACAAAAAACTCAACAAAATATGTTTACTTCAGAGTTTTAAGCTTGCCGAAGTGTAAGATTCCGTTTGGTGGCCCTTTCGGTGGATTTCATATTTTGTCCAATCACCAAAAATCATACAATTGGTTTTACTCTTTTCTGCAATTGATGTTGTAAATAATATCCACACCAATTTTTTTTTTCTGTTACCTTCTCCTTACAATATCTATTTTAATAATTTGGTTTTAAAAATCATGTTAACAGGATTTATTTTATTTTATTTTTTGATCTTTACTCAATTTTATAGTACTAGCAAAAAATAGTTAAAATGTAAATTAAATATCAAAATTTTCAATTAGCTGTAAATGTAACTTGAGATTTAATTGCGTTAATCCTTATGTTGACATTAATAGCCTCAAACTTCACATAAGTCAAATTCATCTATCTTATTATATACGTAAAATTCTATAAATATATTATTATACTTTAATTTATAAACATATAATTAATATAAAATAATTAATCACATATTTAATTTTAGAAAACCTTATAATTTTAATTTTAGTTATTAGAATTTCACGTTTTATCTAACATTAATTTATTTGAAAGTTAATATAAAAAAGTAACAAAAATTAACAATAGACTATATTTATAATAAATTGAGAATTTTAATATTTGATTGAATTTTTTAAACTAATATTTTAGATAAATATAAAATACAATTTATCTTATACAATATTACAACTCGATATGTTTTTATAATTTGTCGCTACACCATCTAAAATCTTGTCTATTTGAGAAAAAAAAAACTATGAAATTTAATGTTAGAAACTTGATCTTAGAAAATTATCTGAAAAAATAATGAAAAAAGGAAGAAAAGACCCCAAATTCCAGCATAATGTAATAAATATTTACCAATGTAAGAAACTATAGATACGCACGTCAGCACGTGCCAATCACCCTCGGGATAGCTTCTCTGTCGGTCACTCGAGTAAACTCTAATCTGACCCACACGCGCCCTACCATCTCCTATCACTCAGTCACCCTTTCTTTTCCTCTTTAGTTTCGCCTCAGTTTCTTCCATTACAAGAGGTTCTCTAAAATTCCACAAAACTCGAAACCTATACACTAAATAATAGAAACCCACCATTTTCTCAGGCTTATATACTCACTCTTCGCCGGGAAGTTGCACAGCGAGCAGAGTGGCTCTGTTTTTAATCTGATGCTACCGGTAACCAAATCGCCGTCACCGGAACCCTACATCAGAAAACCCAAAACGCCTCCGGACGACCTTCTTCCTCGGAAAAACTCGTTCAACTCGCTGAATTCCATCCTTTCACATCCCTATTTTCACCAACCTCGTTCATGGCTTGTTCTCTCAATCTTATGCCTCCAGATCCTTCTCCTCCTAGCGGTTCGCTCCATTCCTTTCTCTTCCCCTCGCCACACCATCCAAACTCCGACCGCCCCCAATCTCATACCTTCCTCAGACATCACCGAATTAACGACGACGAGGACGACGGCGGCGGCAGTAACCCCCACAGTCGTTAACACCACAGCTGGCGATCAATGTGGATCCGGGAGAATCTTCGTCTACGACCTCCCGAGCAGTTTAAACTCCGAGATTGTTCGAACTTGCGATGAATTAAACCCGTGGAGTTCGAGCTGCTACGCGTTATCGAACGACGGTTTCGGACCAACGGCCACCGGAATTTCTCGCGTTGTCCCTGAGAATTTGGCCTCTGCATGGTACTGGACGGATCAGTTCGTGACGGAGATTATATTTCACAACCGTATGTTGAATCATCAGTGTCGGACGACGGAGCCGGACAAAGCGACGGCGTTTTACATACCGTTTTACGCAGGACTGGCGGTGGGGAAGTACCTGTGGTTCAACGGCACTGCGAGAGACCGTGATCGTCACTGTGAGATGATGTTGAATTGGGTTCAAGATCAGCCGTACTACAAGAGATCAAGCGGCTGGGATCACTTCCTTACAATGGGCCGCATCACATGGGATTTCAGAAGATCCAAAGACGAAGACTGGGGTTCCAGCTGCATTTACATGTCAGGTATGAGAAACATCACTCGTCTCTTGATTGAACGAAACCCGTGGGACTATTTCGACGTCGGTGTGCCCTACCCCACGGGATTCCACCCCCGTTCGGACGACGACGTCGTCCAGTGGCAGGAATTCGTCCGAAACCGTAACCGCACGACGTTGTTCTGCTTCGCTGGAGCGACGCGTCGCGCTTTCAAGAACGACTTCAGGGGACTGTTACTGAGCCACTGTAGCAACGAGCCGGACTCTTGTCGGGTCGTGGATTGCGCCGGGTCGCGGTGCTCCAATGGGTCATCGGAGATTCTCAAGACCTTCTTGAGCTCCGACTTCTGTTTACAGCCCCGAGGCGATAGCTTCACTCGTCGGTCCATCTTTGATTGCATGGTAGCCGGTTCGATCCCGGTTCTGTTCTGGAAACGAAGCGCGTACTACCAGTACGGGTGGTTTTTACCGGGTGAACCGGAGAGCTACTCGGTTTATATAGACCGGAATGAGGTAAAAAACGGGACTTCCATAAGAAAAGTCCTTGAAAGTTACAGCAAAGAAGAGGTAAGGAAGATGAGAGAAAAGGTGATTGAGTATATACCCAAATTTGTGTATGCAAGACCCAATGAAGGTTTAGAGACCATAAAAGACGCATTTGATGTGGCCGTAGATGGGGTTTTAAGGAGGTTTAAGGAGCAAGAAGAATGGAGTTTCAAGTGGTAGATTAGGGGAAGTTAAATTCAGTTTTTATCAGTTATTACCGTTGGTTGGATGGTTGCTTGCTTGGAGGGTATATCATATAATGTCTTTCTTTACTAGATTAATCCTATACAATTATACTTGTATTCTTTATATATCATTATCATGTTTAGTAATCTATCTTTCTGAATAAATTCCTGGATACACGTAAGAGTATGTAGAAATTGCGATTTTGCGGCGATCGGGAAAATTAGGACCACCATTGGTGGTGGCGGTGGTCCATGGTATTTATCTGGTTAGGTGGCTACTTCGTGGCCTTTTGTTTTTGGAAGGATGGAAGAGTAAATGAGAACAGATTCAATAATGTACAAAAACAATTTCATGTGAAGGAAGTTAGAAGCTCAGTTTCTATTATCTGTTTATTTTTTTGGTCTTTATATGTTGTTATTATGTATAGAATGAAACCCCAAATATGGCAGTCTGGAAACAAGTAATTTGTGCCCTTTTTTTCTCATCAGTTTACCTTTTATGGGAGTATTCGTTCACTCAGTTTGAGGATATGCAATTGTAGCATTGAATAAATTTGGAGCTTTATACAGTGTATTTAGTTTTGTATTGTATCGACCAAAAAAACGGTATGAAATGGTCAAAATTGGTATCGGATTCAAATATTGGCCGGTACTGGTCAGTACTAGTACTGAAAAAAATAATTTTTTTAATAAAAATTTTAAAGAAAAATTTTATATTTTAATTTTTTTAATTTTAAAGTTAAGTTAAAAATTAATTTATAATTTTAAATAATTATCCGAATAGTATTAATCGGTACTGTACAATATCGATTTTTTATCAATCCGATACAAGTACGGTATGATATTTAATATTTATCTCATATTTTGTGTGGAATGGGATAGGGAATGCCAAAGTTTACATATTGGTAAGGGTATTTGGTGATTATAAGGTTTTAAATTGCATAAAGATACAAATATAGTTGAGGTAAATTGCTATAAATTATTAACATATCCCAACTATAATAATCATTCTGATTTTGTAATTATAATTTGATATGAAGATGATATGTTCATCTTTGATTATGTGACAGTAAAAGGTCTATTGTATTTTGTAAATTTTTAAAAGGTTTAACATTTAATTTGATCCTTAAATTCTAATTTTATTAAGACTTTGTTAGATACATGTATATATAAGAAATCAATGTGGCATTGTGGGAGTTTGAGTCATTGTTTAGGATTATTTCTTTTTCAAATTTTATGAATTATCTTTTTTTTTTAAATGTCACATTAGTACTAATAAAAGTGTAGATTGTTAAGCTAATATGTGTATAATTAATGATAATTTAACGGAATATTAACATATTTATGATTTAGGAAACATATTATATCATATCTTGCAAATGTTAGGGGCAAGTCAATTTTTTAAAGGCCTTTTTTGAAAAGTAAAATTAGAAAGCTACACACTACATAATAGTTAAAGTTTGGTCCGTTTTTTATTTTCGTTCTACATAATAGTTACAGTTTGGTCCGTTTTTTATTTCCGTTTCTTTTTTATTTTATTTGTTTTATTAATTTTTATATTATTTATATTATTTTCATGTTATTTTTTAATTTCGTATTAAAAAAAGAAACAGAAAATCAAAATACACAACTCATTCAACTAATTCTTGAGATTAAAATAAATATTTTTTCAGTACATGAATTGTGGGGAGTAGTTTATGGTTTAACCTTTAGGGCCATTTGATATTGCTGTGGGTTGTGATTTTTAGTTGTAATTTTAATATATTTGTATTGATTTTTGTGTTTTGTCCTCGATTTCTGTGCTATATTAATGTATTGTCTTTATCGATTTTTGTGTTAAAAACCAAAACTAAAAACTATAGCCATACCAAACAGGCCTAAGATCAAACTATTCCGAGTTGTCGTTAGAGGCAACGATGTTGGTGGGGTTTGTTTGGGTGTTTAACGAGGGTAAACTAATGTAGTTCCCAGTTGGCAGGAAGGTAGTTGGACTATTAGTATTACTAAATTACGCTTCACTTGACGCAATCCAAAGTGAAGAGAAGGAGACGAGAACAAGAGTTCGGAGTATATGTCTTTCAATCTGAGGCAGATTTTAATTTTATACGTAAATAGATCGTCCGAGCAATGCCTTTTTCAATGAAAAGATCGTAACCGATTGCTTACTTTATTTGTGGGCCTCATAAGAGATAAAAAGAAATGCAGCCTTAGGAATCTTGCCGTTTTCACCTCTTCTCTGTCGGATGGGGATTGGGGACAGTTAGTACATGGGATGGGAATTACCAAACGCCCAAGTGAACCTACTTTAGGATAAGCATATTTTCTTAATTCAGTGCTTCACTTTTAATAAATTTTTTAATTTAATTTTTTACCTTTAATTTTTTTTATTGGAGTACTCCATTTTTTCAATTAGGCTTAAATAAGTTATTCCATCAATTAAGACAGTTATTACATGGGATGAGAATTACTAATTGCCAAGTGTGAACCTATTTTATGATTAAAGATAAGTATATTTTCAGTCTTTCACCTTTAATAAATTTTTTAATTCAGTCATTCACTTTTAATTTTTTTATTTGATTACTTTACTTTTACGATTAGATTTAAATCAGTCTTTCTATCAGTTTAAATTAACGGAAGGCTGATCTAGATAAACAATAATTTCATTTATTAGACTATATTATATTAACCAAAACAACGTCATTTTAATTTAATAAATTATATCAACCAAAACAACATCATTTTATTTATAGAGAGAATAAAATCAGGGATTTTACTGTAAATTTTTTTAAATAAAACGATGTCATTTTGATTGATAAGTCATTAAACTAAAATGGTGTCTTTTCTTTTTTTTGGTAATGTGGCTCAATAAATAAAGTTATTTTTTATCCATATCAGCCTTCTGTCAATTTAAACTGATGGAAGAACTGGATTAAATATAATCATAAAAGTAAAATATTCAAATAAAAAAAATTAAAGGTGAATGACTGAATTAGAAAATTTGTTAAAGGACGAGGACTAAAAATATGCTTATCCATTATGATTAAAGCATTCCACTTTTTATTTATATTTATATATATTTATATTTTTATTAATTTTATTAATTTTAAATTTTTATTTTAAAAAATAAAAATAAAAAAACTAAAACTCACTACTTTGCCAAATATATCCTTAATGAAAGGATAATAAATTAGTGGGTGGCTCATGTTCAGTATTAAATTTTAAAATTTTTAAATTTAATGATTAAATTCTTAATTCAATTTAAGTTAAAAGGTTAATTTCATTGCCACTAATGTAGTGAACAAATATGAATTTATATACCACACATGCAGGTATGAGTTTTTTAGCAAAAGTACGTTTGTAATCCTGAATTTAAAAATAAAAGTGGATTTGCAATCGATGTGACATACATTTATACTTCATTAATTATATTATTAAATTAAAAAGTTTAAAAGTTAGATCCTAAAGCTTTAAAAAAATCATTAAAAAAATTAGATACTAACGAATTTGATGTCCCTTTAATGAATTGCCCAACCAAATAAAGGATACAACAAGACATAGTCCTCTAGGGATTTGCAACAAGTCCTCCTCTGATGTCAATAAAAGAATAAAATTTACTTTAAAAATTTGAAGAGAATGAATAATTTTGAGAGAAGACACGTTAAAATTTATTTTATCGAACTGGTCACTTGAATTTCAATCATTAATTTATTAAATAAAAATTTGAACTAAAGAGAAAAAATATATAGCTAATGTTAAAACTTTGAAAATGATGGTCAAGAGTGGAGATAAAATTTGTATATTTTAATTAGATTAAATCTGTTACTTGAATTTGAGTTGCTAGCTTATTATATAATCTATTTGTAACAAGTAATTTATAATAATTGCTTACTTTTGCACATTTAGAAAATAATAAGATATTGTATTCATTAAAGGTTATTAAGAATTAATTATATTGAATTTATTATTTAAATTTGTAATTTAAAATTAACCTAATAACTAACTCATAACATAGGATTAGTGAATTGTCTTATATTTTAAATTTTTATTTAATAAATATTTGAAAGGTGTCGGTTCATTATTGTTAAACAAAATAATAATAATAATAATAATAATAATAATAATAATAATAATAAGATATCTTCTTTGCTAACATAAACTCCTAAAAGGTTATTGTTTTGAACTTAAGATATTCTTAGAAATACGACAAATTGATTAAACATGGACTTGTAATAAATTTAGGGCTTGTTTGGGTTGATTTGTAGTTTTTGATTTTGTTGATTTATAGTTTTTATTTTTTAAACAAATAAATAAATAAATAATAAAAATAGACAAATAAACAATGAAAATTGAAGAAACGAAATAAAAATTGAAAAAATACATAAAATTAATGAAAATACAAATAAAACACAAACAAAAAACAAAACCGGAAACAAAAAACTGAACCTTAGTAGTTATAATTTTATGAGCATATATATTAATCGATGAGAAATTCAACTTGTTAAAAATCGAAATTTAGTGCTAAAATTAAGTTCTTTCTCGCGGAGATTAGTCATGCTTTTAGCCAATGTTTATAAAATTGGACCAGATATCGAACTGGTGAAGAGGGAATTTAATGTTTAGAGGTTTGATTGCTATTAGACTGTTATAAAACTGGTATTGAACCGGTATAAAATAATAAAATATACAAATAAGTAAAAATATATGATAGAAATTGAATGTATGATTAAAATTAAAATAAAAATCAATATCTATTAATGTGTAATTAATAATAATAATAAATTTAAATTAAATTAAATTTAACATAAAAAATTAAAACAATAGCAAAAATCAAGATTGTGTTTCTGAAGGAGGTTGTGTCTCATCTTTATTAAGAATTTCAATTTCTCCAACGCTATATAAAGAGTCGTAAACCGTACTTTCATCTAACGTATTTATATCAACATCTTCTGTTACATTTAAATAAATTATATATTAGTAATGTATAAAATTATTTCTAAAATAACATATATTTTAAAAATAAGATATTAATTTACCGTTAGTATATGTACCTAATTCATTTATCATAATAAATGCATTATATTCATATATTACATTTTCAAGTTCATCATAATCAAGATCAAACGATAGTTCTTCTTCTGCGATCAAAAAATCAGTATATGCAATGCAGTCAATATCAATTGGATCATATGTTCTCTTCTTATTAAGTAATCTGAATAAAAATAATTAATAATAATAAGTATAATTACTTAAAAATCAAATTTAATGAATAAAATACATGTTCTTCATCTTCAGATTATAAGTGACATAAACAAAGTTATTGAGTCTTTGATGCTCCAAACGATTTCTCTTTTTTATATGAATGTGTTAAAAAACGCTCTAATTGCTTTCATAGCTTGATGCAGAAGCTGTTTAACTAAGTAATCTAATGGCAAGATTTCTTAAAGTTTGAGCACTTTCATCAAACAATCTCCATCACTCATCTACATTTTAAATTAAAAGTTATAAGAAAAATATTAAAAGTTATAAACGTCAAATAAAACTTAAATTATGAAAAGTTACCATGCTACATTTTTTTCATCATAGGTTCCCTCTTTATAGATGATCTAGAAAACTCTCTGAACTTTCACGATATAATTTTATTTCGTTAAATACTTTTGATTGTTCTTCTAGAAAAAAACATACCTTTGCACTCAATGACATTAAAAATACCATTCATTACCACATTTGTGTATACATCTTCCCCAAATAAGCAATAAGGATTGAGAAAATAAGCTACCAAATGGATCATTTGAGTAAGATGCTTATCTCATTGTTTATCAATAATTTCTATACAAGGCTTGTATAATCTCTCATTCCCTTTGAAAATATTCATAATTGTTTCGCGAACCCTATACATGCCATCATATATATAACCTACAGATGGCTTCTCCTCTAGATCATCAATTCTAAAAAATCTTATCAATTGAGCAACGATCTTCACAACACTCAAGCATGCATCCCAAAATTTATTATCCAATACAATAGTATAAACTTCTTTTTTTTTCTCACCCTTTGATAATTTGTGACTTAAAAAGTATTTACTAGTAACAAAAGTCTGAAATACTTATTTGTGATCATAAGCACTTTTCAAGATTATAAATGTAGTTGCAAATCTAGTAGCAGACTAGCAGCAGGACGTACTATCTCAACCTAATCTTCTTGCTTTCTCAACCAAGACAAAAAAAAACAAATGATTATATACAAAAATTGTGATCTTAGATGCACGTGAAGTAAGGTTATAAATATAAGGTATAGATCCAATATCCTTTAAAATAAGATTAGCATAGTGAGCAAAACATGGAGACTAATAAATATTCGTATACTTTGATTCCAACAAGTATCCAACTGATACATAATTAGCTACATTCAATGTTTTAGATACCGTACCGGTACCGTTTCGGATAACTTTTTAAAATTATAAATCAGTCCTTAAATTTTAAAAATTTACAAAATAATCCTCATATATATTTTACTATATATTTTTAGTTTTGCTTCAATCATATATCAGAAAATCAATAATAATACAAATTTAACATATTAAAAATTATATTTTTATTTTTATTAATTATAAATATAAAATAATCAAATATAAAAATATATATTATAAGATAAAAATAAAAATCAAATCATAAAAAGGGTTTGGTATAATTAATAAGTATAAATTACTTACCAATTATCATAGTTATTAAAGGAGTCTTTTAATTATTTTATTATAATTAATTTCAAAACTTGAATTATTTTCTTTTAATAAAGTCCAAATTATTTCACATTAATATCAGTGTATTAAATACCGTACCGGTACCTGTACCAGATTGGTCCCGAAAACGGTATTGTACCGGTATCGGTTAATACTGGTACCGGTTAATATTGGTACCATTTCAGATAATTATTTAAAATTATAAATTAATTTCTAAATTTTATAAAATTTACAAAATGGTATATAAATGTATTATATTAT
>JAOXYD010000007.1:14468527-14480878 GCA_028565735.1 Pinacopodium congolense
TTTTTGAAAAGCATCAAATTGGAACTTCTTCAAAAAGCTGTTTTTTAGCTTTTAAAAAAGCTAAATCTACTACAAAAGCACTTTTGAATGTGATAGCCAAACACTCATTTTTTCAAAAAAATACTTTTGCGTTACAGAAAAGCACTTTTGACCATTCCAAAAGCTGAACCAAACAGAGGCTAAGACGACACGCCAATTACTCTTAAATTGATAAGAAAGAGACTTTTTGTCCGGACAGACATTATTATTTATTAATCACACCTTCCCTGCCAAGTAACGTAATTCTCAGGTGCATCGAAAAAACTGTTTCTTGTCGATTTGGGTATTCGGAGGAAAAAAAAAAAATGATCAAACAACTTTCCCACGTTGTTCTCTGCTTCGCCTACTCGGTTTTCCTCCTATCGAAAGCTGACTCCACGACCCTCAAGCCTCAACCTCTAGACTCCTTCAATTTGAGCTTAATCCAGGTACCCTTTACGGTGTTTATGATTATTATTGTGTTTGAATTTCGGTTCTTCGTTTGCGTGTGATCTGTTTGAATTATGATTTTGTGTTTATTCTTATGAAATTAGAACGTGGGTAGCAGTTGTTCGTATACGGTGTATATAACGACAAGCTGTTCCTCTACCAAATACACTCGAGATCAGATCAGTCTTTCTTTTGGCGATGCCTATGGCAATCAGGTATTTTTCTTCTGTTCTTTCTACTGATTTCGTTACTGGGTTTTATTGTTTACAGATTTCTAATTTCCATATTCCTGTTTTATAAGAATGGAAAATGTCTGATTGTTTGGAGCTAGGAATTTCTGATTGGCTTAATTAGAAGCTAGAACCAGAATCATAACTCGTTCCTGATGCACTCTGTTCTAGTAATTAAGTATCCACCAAAGTTTTAAATTAGGGATTATGGATAATTTCTTTATACTTGCTCCTGAAGTAGAAAAGGGTCCATTTATTCCTAAATATTCAGATTCAGTGAATATTTTTGCAGAAGATATGATTTCTTAATACTTCAGTTTATTAGTTTTTAAATAGATACATAATTCCACGAGAAATTTCTTTATTTGGCCATTTTTTAAGGTACAAATAGTCATTGTTGTCTCCTTCTTGTCCGCAAATGGAAAATCTTGATCTCCACACTTCTGGGAAAAAAGATTAAAGCTTGAAGCTTTTTTGTCCTGTAGCTCCAATTTTTAGCTCATTTGATATGGAGAATCATACACTAGCCAAAGGAGAATCATACACCCATCAGGGGTTTTCCTGTCATTTATTATGGATTAACTACTAAGTGTAGTTAATATTTTGAATTTACATATATAAGACTTTAAATTCAAAAGAAAGATAAGTTTAGCCTGTTTGAAAAGGATTTGGGTTTTAGATTTGGTTTTCGAATTTTCTAAATAAAAAAATCGATAAAGAACATCACAGAAATTAGAAAAAAAAAATAATACAACACAGAAATCGAGATAAACAACACAAAAATTTATAAAAATACATAAAATCTAATATAAAATAACACAACCACAACAAAAAATCATAACTAAAGGCTCAATCAAACGGTTCTGTTATGTAGAAAATTTTCTGTAAGAAGAAGAAAGAAAGAAAGTTTTCTCAATTATAAAAAATAGTTCAAGTACGGGATTATTATTTTTAAGATAATCTTTGTAATTATTGAAAATTATAACACTGCTTTAACTTCAACTCTGTTAACTTTGTTTCCTCTGAATTCTCAAGTTTCTTTCCTGATGGGGTAATGTTGCAGATATATGCACCAAGGATAGACGATCCATCGACTAGGGCATTCGAGCGATGTTCTTCTGATACTTTTGAGATAAATGGACCCTGTGCATATGAGATATGTTATGTCTATTTCTACAGAACAGGAACAGATGGATGGAAGCCGGAGAGGATTAAGATCAAAGGCTATTACTCAGGGACCGTCACATTTGACTTCAATACTTACATTCCTGAAAATATTTGGTATGGCATCAACCTCTGTGGCAGGGCCTCTTCTGCTAACCTGCAAACAGTTTCAGGATGGTTTGCATTCGTGATTCTGAGTGTTGTTGCCAGTCTCCTACTGTAGTTGGGGGTGTCAGGTAAATGCTTAGTGGAGAATGGTGAAGCATTTTATATAGTTTTATACAGTAGAATAGATTGTGGAAAATGATACCTAGATAAAGATAAAGCGGTAGTTATCCATGATCACAGTATAACATATTAAAATATTATTAACATGTAAAAGATAATTAGAACATTTCCCGCCACCATTTACCGGCCAGATTCTCAAATCTATAGATTATTTTACCAGTTACCATGTTACAGGAACAAGGCACTGAAACTTTGTATTAATCAAATGACTTGTGTTTGTTTCTGGAAACGAGTTGATGAGGCCTATTTTCATATTAGCAATTGTGTTGTGTATGATTTTTCTTTATAACAGGAAGCCATTGTTTGCTATTACTAACAGGAAATGTTCTTTCCACCACCATTTATCGACTCCATAAATTATGTTACCAATTAATAGCTATGTCGTGGAGAAAAAGGAAATTGAATTCTCTTTTAATTTATTATCTATGACTCACTCGCTACTTTAAATTATTGTAGGTCATCCTTTCCTGTCATTTTATAATGAAGAAGACTATTGGTAGAAGGTTTGAATTAAGGGATCTTTATATTTTGGAATCACAATTGTCTTGACCCATTACTTGTTCTAATGTCCTAATTAGGATTTTGAATTTCGTTTCGTACCAATACTAGTCGATATCTGCCGGAAAACAGAAAAAAAATGATCTGTATCGTACCGAATTTGAAGACTGATTGATACCGACAGGAACACGCCTTACCGACCTGTATCGGTCGGTACTGGAAATAGAATTTTTTTTTGTATTTTAATCTTTTGAATTTAAATGTTTAATTTTTATTTTTTATTATAAATATATTTATGAACTATTTTATAAATTTTATAAAATTTAAATACTGATTTATAATTTTAAAAAATTATTCAAAATATTGATACCGGTACAGTATTATTTTAAAGATAAATATAGTATAACTACAGTATTCAAAACATTGATCCTAACTCTTTTTTATAAACTTATTTTTGATTAAGACATTCCTTTTTACTTTTATTGAAAGAGTTATGTCCTTAGTTTTTCACCATTTGATGAGACTTATTTTCGTGTTAGAATTTGTGTTGGGTATGATTTTTCTTTATAAAAGGAAACCATTGTTTGCTATTTTTAATGCATATATTGTAAATCATGTATTTCAATTAAATTATCTAACAAGTTAATGAATTAAATTAATTGATAAATTTTATTTAAGTAGTTATTTAGGGTCTAAATATAAATGATTTAAAAGGGTTTAACATTAAAGGATTTTCAAAAATTCATGAGATTCAAACTTGACAATGTGAGACTGTTTGATACTGTTTTTATTTTTTTAATTTTAATTATAATTTTTTAAAGAAAAACAAATTTTTATTTAATAGTGATTTATAATAAAAATAAAAATAAAAACAGATATTTTTAAAAATAAAAATAAAATAAATTAAAAAATTTAGATTAAAATATTCTTATAAACCTTAAAATGTTTCCTAATTAATAGATTATGTCTATTTTTAAATATAAAAAACTTGATTATAAAATTTGTTCATTACATAGAAAAAAATCAAAGTATTTTATTTGTAGTTTTTTTTATTTTTTAAAATTATAAATTTATTTTATAAGTTGAAATAAAGCAAAAATATTTTTGCTATTGATTTCGGTGTTACAAAAGATAAAAAATAAGAAGCAGGCCTTAGAATTATTATTTTGAAAAATTATATTGTGTATAAATATCTTTTTATCATATAACTAAATAAGTAACAGTAGTAGTAATAATAATATTATTATTAATACAAATAAAAGGTTTATGAAAAATTATAATTTTTAATAAGGATTGTAATATGTTGGATTGAGTTTACCATTACCCTTACAAACGACGACGTATGATTCTCCGCACAAATAAAACATGCCTAATCTAACAGCCACAACCGAAATTGCGTAGGGTTTAACAATCTAACGGCTAAAGATGCGTCAACCGTTAAACCGTAAATCAACAAACCCTAATTTGAAATCGTCCTTTTTCTCCCCCTCTTCAGAAAGGAAGAGAAGAGAAACCCACCAGACCTAATTGTTCCATTGATTCCTTATGCCATCGTTAGTTGTCGCTGTCAATTCAGAAAGAGAGGAGAAAAAGATGAAAAAAAGGATCGATCTTGGAGCCGCAGAGACTGATTCAGTGATCAACGCGGCGACGACGAAGAAGAGGAAGGAGAAAGTGATGGTAGAAGAGGAATTTGCCGAGGAGGAGGAGAAGAAGAAAGACAAGAAGGTGAAGAAGACGAAACGCAAAGCTGAAGAAATCGAGCCCCAATGTGAAGAAGAAGAAGAGAGGAGCGAGACCAGCTCGGAGCTGGTGGAGCCTCCGGGAAGTGTTGAGAGATCAAAGAAGAGTAAGAAAGCGAAGAAGGAAAACGACGACGTAGAGGAGGGCAAGAGCGAGGACCCAAATTCTATAACTAAGTTTCGCATATCGGAGCCGTTGAGAGAGAAGCTCAAGTCCAAGGGGATCCAGACTCTGTTCCCGATTCAAGCCGGGACTTTTGATGACATTCTCGACGGTTCTGATTTGGTCGGCCGGGCTCGGACTGGTCAGGTAAATTTTGTTTTAGCTAGTTATTATTTGTGGGTTAAAGATGTGTTCTTTGAGGATCTTGGTTGGGTTAATTTTGCAGGGTAAGACACTGGCTTTTGTGTTACCTATTTTGGAGTCGTTAACAAATGGTCCTGCAAAAGCATCGAGAAAGACGGGCCAAGGCAGGCCTCCGAGTGTTTTGGTGCTTTTGCCCACCAGAGAATTGGCTTGTCAGGTATTTACGAACGAGTTAATCTTCTTATCTATTAAATTATGGAGTGTGCATAACTTTTCATGTCGTTATTTGTCGCGTTTGTAGGTTTCTGATGACTTCAAACTTTATGGTGGGGTGATGGGCTTGACATCTTTCTGTTTATATGGAGGAGCCTCCTATAATACTCAGGAGTATAATTTGAGGAGAGGGGTGGATATAGTTGTTGGAACTCCTGGTCGCATTAAGGTGCCCATTTGTTGCAATTACCTTCAAAATATTGTTTTAGAATTTGATAATTTTGTCAAAATTTTCCAATACATCTTTTTTATTATCCTATTTTGACTTGAATGCAAACTTTGTGTAGGATCATGTTGAGAGAGGCAACATTGACTTCAGTGTGCTGAAATTTCGTGTCCTTGATGAGGCTGATGAAATGCTGAGGATGGGTTTTGTCGAAGATGTTGAATTTATTCTAGGTATGTTGCTGTGTGAGTGATTGTGTGATCCATTATGATGTAAGACTTTCTATTATGCGTTTGAGGCCTGATTCTGTTTCTTTTGCACTCTTAGTTCTGATGTTGCAATCATGTTTCCCTGGATTAATCTGTGAATTGTGAAGTAGTGTTTTGTTTCGTTAACTGGGTATTATGTGCAAAAAATGTCAAAGGTACTAAGCTTATGTTTGAGAATGACTATGTTTTGTTTTGTTAACTGGCTATTTTATGCAAAAAAATGTCAAAGATACTAAGGTTATGTTTGAGAATGACTAAGCATTTGTCAGAAACTTAGATAATAAGAAGTTCTTAATCCGTTGTTATAGGAGAGTGAAGGAAAGGTGTTCTCCTCGTGTTTGTAAAGGGTGCGCCTGTGCTAATTATTGTTTGGCATTTTTGTAGATGCTCCTTACTAAAATTTAGATGTTCTGTTGTATTTTTCACTGAAGGCGTTACTGTGTCAGTAGAGGACATGCACTATACAAGTCCCTTTTTTGCCTTGTTGGATTGTGCAGTCTGTTTAGAGGGGTGGTCTATGTTGTTGTGTTTTGTAGGAAAAGTAGAAGATGTAAGCAAAGTTCAAACACTTCTCTTCAGTGCTACCTTGCCAGACTGGGTGAAACATGTTTGTTTCTTAACCATGATGCTGTTTTTGTCTGAATTAAGTATCTTATAATATCTCTTGTGCATATACTGATAATTCCTCTGCACATTACTTTTGCTTTGTATTTCTAGATTGCTTCTAGGTTTCTAAAGCCATCCAAGAAAACCATAGATCTTGTTGGTAATGAGAAAATGAAGGCCAGTACCAATGTCAGGCATATTGTAATGCCTTGTTTGACTTCAGCAATACCTCAGGTTATTCCTGATATAATCCGTTGTTATAGCAGGTTGGTATGTGCTGCAACTCTTCCGTCTATAACATTTAAATCCTTTTTTTTCCCCCCCTTGTAAGGCTTCCTTTTCCTTTATACGTTGGTTTTCTTTCTCAGTGGAGGCCGGACAATAGTTTTCACAGAAAAAAAGGAATCTGCAAATGAGCTTGCAGGGTTGCTGCCTGGAGCACGGGCCTTACATGGGGACATTCAGCAGTCCCAACGTGAGGTAAATTGTTCTTGTACGGTGATGCACTTGCATTGTTTGAATATTTGTCGGCAAGTAAATGTAGCAATGCAATTCTAGTGGAAGCTTAAATCTTTTACATTTGCTTCTTATCCATCCTTGAGTAGCCTAGGCAGTGGTTCCCTGGTAATATCATCAAACCCAGTCTAAGGTCTATATTTTATTGCCTGCTAGGACAAGCATTCCTTTATTCAAATTAAATATCTGGGGAAAATATTTATTTATCCTAGATGAATTTGCTGATGGGACTTCCTATGAAATTTAAAATTTTCAGGTACTTTTATTTCTTTCATTGATTTTCTTTCTGATGTCAGATGTGATTCCTGCAGGTTACTCTTTCTGGGTTCAGGTCGGGTAAGTTCATGACATTGGTAGCAACTAATGTAGCTGCACGTGGATTGGATATCAATGATGTTCAGCTAATAATTCAGGTGAATGCTTGTCACTCATTTGTTAATGTTATGCATGCACATTGCAGTTAACTTGCTGTGTTTTGTTTTCTTCTGATGTGCTTGCATCATAACCCAATTTTTAGTGTGAACCTCCACGTGATGTTGAAGCTTATATACATCGATCTGGACGCACAGGAAGAGCAGGTAACCATGAATTGATGCAATGTATATCTCTTTAATGTATTGATTCGAAACGTACTAACAAGAATTGTTGTTCTCAGGCAATACTGGGGTTGCAGTTATGCTCTATGATCCCAGAAGGTCCAATGTATCCAAGATAGAACGAGAATCTGGTGTAAAATTTGAGAACATGACTGCACCTCAACCTGTTGACATTGCAAAAGCTGTTGGCACAGAAGCGGCTGAATCAGTAACTCAAGTTGCAGACAGGTGGACTTGCTATTATTTGTCCTATGATACATTTTAGTTTCCCTTCATTTCTTTAGTGGAAAAGTAATCCTATGGAGCAATCTTTGCAGTGTAATTCCAGCATTCAAATCTGCAGCAGAGGATCTTTTGAATAGCTCTGGTTTGTCACCTGTCGAGCTACTTGCAAAAGCACTTGCCAAGGCTTCTGTAAGTTCTTTATCTGGTTCTTCCATTCACTTATTGGGCTTTAGGATTTTTAACCCGGACTGGAGATATTATTGTGTTATTGGTGCAGGGTTATACAGATATAAAGAGCAGGTCCCTGCTTACATCCATGGAAAACCATGTTACCTTGCTTCTTGAAGTGGGAAGACCCGTCTTTGCACCCTCGTGAGTTTCTCCTTTTTAAAATTTTCAACTCTTGACATTTTACTGCAATTATGGTCTAAGTATGTAAACACTGCTGAATGAATAGAAAGTACGGTCCTCGAGTAAGGGGCATGGAAACTGTGGTCATTGCCACAGGTAATTAGACTTATCTTTGAGATGATGGTGCTAATATGATGTTCCCAGGGGGGAGGGTTGCTGTTAAACTTTGGTTATGGACAAGTACCGGACTAAGACATATGGAGAATCCTATATTTGTTTTTCCTATTTGGCTTAATTATCTGAATCTTTTGTAAATTTGCGTTTTTGTGTTTCTTTCAGCTTTGTTTTTGGTGTTCTGAGGAGGTTCTTGCCAGAGGATAAGGTTGAGGCAATCAAGGGATTGACCATTACAGCTGATGGGAAGGGTGCAGTTTTTGATGTCGCCAGAGAAGATTTAGACACTTTTCTAACTGGTAATGTTTGGCCTGCTGGTGTCAATAATTTCATTTTTATGTCACTCTTTAAGTTGACTACGACATACAGTCCTTATTCAGTAAAAGTTCCTTAAATAGTTATTGTTCTTCCTTCTTCCAACCCTATATAACACTTGTTCTAAATCTTTTACTGATAACTTGGGCTGCTTTTAAATCGACCTTTGTTTGTTCCTCTTATCCAGGTCAAGAAAATGCAGCTAATGTCAGCTTAGAGGTTTTGAAAACATTGCCTCCATTACAACAGAGAGACCAATCTAGGGGAAGGTTTGGTAATGGTGGTCGCAGACAGGGTGGCTTTAATGATAGGAATGGCGGCAGCAGGTTCTCTGGTGGCAGAGGTAGCCGCGGTGGTAGAGGTGGTGGATTTTCCGGTGGGAGAAACGATAGGTTTGGTGGTGGTGGCGGTAGAGGGCGAAGCAATGTAAAGAAATGGTGAAAGATCACAAATTTATTGCAGTAATAGAAGTTTTGAGTACGATTGTGAACATATAATGAAGAAAAATGCAGAAACACTGCCTTGGCTGCCTAGCTTGAGAGGATTTATACACCATTGTATCGAGTTAATCATGCCCCCAATTTTTAACTTATTTTCTTTATAGTTATGATTTTTTTTAGGGGAATTTTACCGGCTCCCCCATTCTAGAGTTCTATTTTTTGTTGGAAATGTAAGAACTTGATTACAAGACAAGTTATATTATATTCTTTAGCAATTATAGAGAAGATTATGTCTTCATTCTTTTTTCGGTGAAATTAATGGTCCATTTGACTTAATTTTTCTTTTTTTCTTTTTGTGTATTTTATTAATTTTAGTAGTGTTGTATCTGTTTTTATATTTTAATTAATAGTTGTGTTATTTTTGTTAATTTATGTATTTAAAAATTAAAAATTAAGATTAAAATTGCAAGTCATAATTTTCCAAAAAAATTCTATTGAGTGGTATGTGCCACGTGTCACAAGCCCGCATAAAAATAATCAGCACCACGGGAAGTTGTAAGAAAGCCGGTTACCGTTCCGGACACATCTACGGTCGTGTGTTCTCCTACCTCTCAAGCAAGCAAACACTTGCGATTCTTGTTCTTCTTGTTCTTCTTCTTCTTCTTCTTTCTCCATTCTTATTGCAACATCAAACACATATGGAATTTCAATCTCTGTAATTTTACTGTATAGTTCTGTACAATCTCTGACAAGATACAATTGTCGATCATGGGATGCTACAGAAGAGCAAGACTCGCACTTGATGGGCTTCGAAACTATTCTTCCAAGATTATATCTAAAGCTAATGCAGTGAAAGAATCGACTCCTTCAAGAATCTACCAAAATGGGTCTTCTTTATCTGCCTCCAATCCAGCTAAGTTGCCTTCAAACTCTTGTCTTTCTCAAAGATTCGGTTTAGGTTTTGGAATGGGAGCAAGCAAGGTTCATTACAATCCCTTTGTTGGCGTTGGTGCCAAGAGATTTTACTACGTTGATCGATATCAAGTTTATCACTTTAAGCCTAGAGGCCCTACGCGGTGGTTTCAAAATCCACGCGTTGTTTTGATCGTCGTTTTAGTGGGTTCTGGCGCATTTATTACTGTGTATTATGGGAACTTGGAGACTGTACCTTATACTAAGCGAAGGCATTTTGTGCTCTTGTCGAAATCCATGGAAAGAAAGATTGGAGAGAACCAATTTGATCAAATGAAACAGGCGTTTAAGGGTAGAATATTGCCTGCAATACACCCAGAAAGTATTAGAGTTCGTTTGATTGCTAAAGACATCATTGAGGCTTTGCAGAGAGGGTTAAAGAACGAGCAAGTGTGGAGTGATATGGGGTATGCATCACCGGAGGGTTACAGGGAACATCATGATGCTGCTCATCAAACGTTGAAGGCATTGAGTGAAGGTGAAATGAAAGGGGAAACAAATTGGAACAAAGATGATGAATTACTTGATGATAAGTGGGTTCAACAGACTAGGAAGAAGGGACAAGAGAAAGGATCAAGAGCAGAGACTTCGCATTTAGATGGATTAAAGTGGGAGGTTTTGGTTGTTGATGAGCCTGTTGTCAATGCTTTTTGTTTGCCTGGAGGGAAAATTGTTGTATTTACGGGGTTGTTGAAGCATTTTCGAAGTGATGCTGAGGTAGCAACTATCATTGGTCACGAGGTATATAAATGTTTTGGTGCTTGAAAGTATGGTTTGTGATTCTGTTTCACAGTGTCTCTATTCCTTAAATAATGTATTTAAGAAGTTTTTTGTGCGCTCCACTTTCATGTCTAGGTCGGCCATGCTGTAGCTCGACATGCAGCAGAAGGGATAACAAAGAATCTTTGGTTTGCTATTTTGCAACTTATTCTTTATCAGTTTGTTATGCCTGATCTTGTCAATACAATGTCATCACTCCTGTTGAGGCTTCCTTTCTCTCGAAAGTAGGTTCTTGTTCTTTCAGCAATATGATTATCTCGTTGATAATTTCTTGTATGTTCTGCTTCAGCTAGAATTGGAGTTTTTTGGTGTTTGTCAATAGAACACAGACTGGTAAAATCCTGATTTGAAGTCCATTGAAGTAGTTTTAAATGCTATGACGCCAAATAAGTTTTGATTTGATAACACTTTGGTAATTCTTCGGATTTACATGTTTGATTGATTTTGTCAATATTGGTGATTTAATCTTGCAGGGCTGCCAGCTCAAATTTGAGAATTATCTAATCTTCTGTTTGTCCGGTCATCATCTTAGATATCACCATAGTAACAAGTTTGAGTGAAGGCTTATATTTTATGTGATGGCTTATGAAAGGAAGAGATAATGGAAAAGGGGGAAAGTCCAATATATGTGATTTCAGGATAATGGAATGTAATGTAGTGCTTGGTTGCTATGGATTTTGTAATTCATGAGATCTCACACTATTAATGTCCACTATCAATGTCCTTGGAGATCCTTGAAAATGACTCTGGTAGTCTAACTTTTGAGGTTGAAGTTCTTATTGTTGGAGATGGTTGAATTTCCTTGCTTTAACTTTGATAAACATTTCTTGCATATGAAACTTTATCAAATCCAAGCAAAACATTCATCCTCCCAATAATTAGTTTGCAGTCTTGCAGTCACATTCCCATTCTGAAGTAAAATCTGGATAGTTCCCTTGCAAACTTCTACCGAATCGGATACATAATGAATGCCTACTGAATCCTTTTCTCTGAGTTTATTGTTCTCCTAAATAGTGTTAATCCTTGCTTTCTTGATCTATGTTCATTCTAATCTGTATATGAGCTGTTCAGCAAAATCATGGGATGTTGAATGCTTCATTGCAAGGGCTTGTCTTATTCCTGTGATATTTTTTTTCAGGATGGAAATAGAAGCAGATTACATTGGACTGTTATTGATAGCTTCAGCTGGATACGACCCTCGAATTGCACCTAAAGTATACGAGAAGCTCGGGAAGGTCACCGGTGAATCTGCCCTGAGAGATTATCTTTCCACCCATCCATCTGGAAAGAAGAGAAGCCAATTGCTGGCTCAAGCTAAAGTCATGGAAGAAGCTCTTTCTATTTACAGGGAAACCGTATCAGGACGAGGACTTGAAGGCTTTTTCCTTTAGCACCAGGAATGCTTTTTTTTTTTCCTTTCCTTAGTATCAAAATTCAAGCTTTTGAATTCTTTTCAACTGAAATTCTCAATCTTTTCTTGTTCTTTTGTCTCAACTGTAATTTTCTTTGGTCAAAAGATCATTATCTATGAATTTGAGTGACAAATTTACTTCCCTTCACCAAAATTATGTTTGAAAACGAAACCCAACGCCTCGCTTTCAGGAGCACAATCGCTCGATTGATTGAGACATGTAAGAGCACCACAGAGCTTAGACAAATCCATGCCCAGATCATAAAATCGCCCAATTTGGCCAAAAGAGACCACGAGTTCTTGATTTCTCGTCTTCTTTACTTCAGCGCCATTTCAGTGCCACGCTTTCTCAGCTACGCCATTAAAGTGTTTCACGGAATACATTGCCCGAACCTTGGCATTTACAACGTAATGATAAGAGGCTACGCCACGAAGCTCGAGCGAGATGGCGATTCCCTCTGTTGTCCAGCTTTGAAATTATTCAAGCAAATGCTTTCTAATGGCATTGCACCTGATTGCCTGACGATTCCCTTTCTTGTAAAGGAATGCACGAGACGGTT
>JAOXYD010000007.1:14480978-14493015 GCA_028565735.1 Pinacopodium congolense
AAGCAAATGCTTTCTAATGGCATTGCACCTGATTGCCTGACGATTCCCTTTCTTGTAAAGGAATGCACGAGACGGTTCGACTTAGTTTCGGGTCGGTGTTTTCACGGTCTGGCAATCAAATCAGGGCATTCCGGCGACATTTTTGTACAAAACTCGCTGACAAATTTTTATTCGACATGTGGTTATGTGGATAATGCAAGGAAGGTGTTCGATGAAATGCGGGAGAGAGATGTTGTTTCGTGGAACTCGATGGTTACTGGGTACTTGAAAAGGGGAAATCTTGATGAAGCACTGGAGTTGTTTCGATCAATGAAAAATAAGAATGTCATCTCTTGGAATTCAATAATCACAGGATTTGTACAGGGTGGCCGGACAAAAGAGGCGTTAGACCTTTTTCGTGAAATGCTCTGTTTGAATGAAGATGATAACCTGGTGAAACCAGATAAGATTACAATTGCTACTGTACTTTCAGCTTGTGCTCATGTTGGTGCCATTGATCAGGGGAAATGGCTGCATAGTTTCTTGAACAGAACTGGCATTGAGTGTGATCTTGTGATTGGAACAGCACTGGTAGACATGTATGGTAAATGTGGGTATCTGGAGAAAGCTTTCGATGTCTTTAAGGAAATGGGTAAGAAGGACACTTTGGCATGGACCACCATGATATCAGTTTTAGCTCTTCATGGCCATTGCAAGGAGGCATTTGAGGTTTTTGAGATGATGGAGGCAGAAGGGGTAAAGCCTAACCACATAACATTTCTGGGATTACTCTCAGCTTGTGCTCATTCGGGGTCGGTCGAGAGAGCTCGCCGATCTTTCGACTCAATGGGCAAAGTTTACTCGATCGAACCACAGGTTCACCATTATGCTTGCATGGTTGATGTGCTTGGTAGAGCAGGGCATTTAGTGGAGGCTGAGAGGCTGGTTAGAAGCATGCCAATGGAGCCTGATGTATTTGTTTGGGGAGCATTGCTTGGGGGGTGCCAAATCCATGGTGATGTGCAATTGGGGGAGAAAGTGGCCAAGTGCTTGATTGAATTGGAACCCTTAAACCATGCTTTTTATGTGAATTTGTGTGATATATATGCAAAAGCTGGTAGATTTGATGATGTGAAGAGAGTGAGAAGTCTTATGAAGGAAAGGGAGATAAGGAAGGAAGTTGCAGGGTGTAGCTTGATTGAAGTTGATGGGATTGTTCATGAATTCTCGGTAAGAGGTTCTTCTGAGATTGTAACAAAGCAAATTGCTTGGCTCTTGAATGCATTGACTGGTCAGGTTAAGTTTAAAGATGATATGAATTGGGTACAATTCATGGTATTGGAGATTTAATAATATCATTTTTTTAGCAGAAATTGAAGGATGAATATTTGTTGAGTCCTTATACCCTAAATCTTGAATGGAGAAACATGTTCCTTATAATGGTGATGCCAATGGACGCGGCATATATTATAACATCTAAGTTTTATCTGGAATTAAATAAAAAATTGTTTATAGTGAAAAAATTGATATTCTAATTCGTATAAAATTATTAAAATTAGCTGTGAATTCTATTGTATTTAAGCTCTCATTTTGCATTAAATATGAACTATATTTCTTTTAAATTAAAAAAATATAATCTATTAAACAATTTTTTTGTTTAATGGGAATTATTTTTTAGTTACAAAGACGTCTTCAAAAATTTATTAAATAGTTCATTTATCAAATCACATCACTTTTAAGTTTAACAGTGATGATTCATTTAAAATTTAAATTTTATTTTTTATTTAATTATTTTTACGATACATTTCAATTAAATAAATTTTTATTTTTAATTTTTTAAAATTTCAATTAAATAAATTTTATTTTAAAAAATAAAAACTAAAATTATGAAATAAAAATTAAAAAACAATATTGATGACTTTAAAATTTTTACTACTATATTATATATTGTCACGTAATAAATATTATAAAATTTTTGTCCCAAGATTATTTTTAATAAAAATATTATGAATATAAATATACAATTTGGAGTTTTAAATTAATAATTTTTAAATTAATAATTAATTAATTAATTAGAGTTAATTATTTCATTGAAATGGTTATTTTAATTATGAAAATTTTATCTTAATGGTTTTTATTTTTTCAAAAAATCACTATATTTTTAATTTTTTTCAAAAACCTCTTTATATTTTTTATTTTTATCAAATATTTTTCTGTGTTTTAATTTTTTTAAACATCCCCTGTACAATAATTGTCATGTCAGCTGCCACGTCACTCTTCATATCAATCGCTACATCATCACATCTACCCAATCATCACTCGCCACATCATCACTCCTGCCACGTCAGCACTGAATAGTTTCAGAGGGGCATTTGATAATTTTATTAAAATATAGGGGGGTCTGGAATATTTTTAAAAACATAGGGGAGTATTTGATAAATTATGAAAATACAGGGAATATTTTTTATATTTACTCTAATTAGTAATTAAAATATAATAGTTATTTTAGATTAGTTAACATTTATATAATGATGCATTATTTAAATCTTATCAAAATTATAAATTTCTATATTTATTACTTGTATCTAATTTGGTTTTGACTTATAATTTCTGTTTTAGCATTTAAAGATTATATTTATATTTCGAAACAATTT
The DNA here is from genome assembly GCA_028565735.1 of Pinacopodium congolense. Classification (NCBI taxonomy): domain Eukaryota; kingdom Viridiplantae; phylum Streptophyta; class Magnoliopsida; order Malpighiales; family Erythroxylaceae; genus Pinacopodium; species Pinacopodium congolense. The sequence continues at coordinate 14,483,612 of JAOXYD010000007.1, forward strand.
CATAGACTTATTTTATTTTAATAAATAATTATATATTTTTATAATCATTAAAAAATATGATCTTATGGATTTTTTTAATTGTCATAATCAAGGTCTTAAAAAAAGGTAACGGTTTTCGTCCCAGAATGGTACCATCTTAGTACTGGCTAATGGTATTATGAACTGAGAGATTACAATTTAGTTTGTACGAATTGTAATTGGAATTAACTGATTAGATCTTGAGAGACAATAATCAACTATTAAATATCTAAGATCAAACATGATTAAATCAATAAGGTAAAAGGAAAATAACAAAGATATAATAATCCATAAATCTTTATCATTGAGCAACTTAATTGCTTGGCTTTCTTCTACAGTTTAATATATTGAATTTGTTAGTTTAGTTTTATTTTCAGTTTCTATAATTTTGGTTTACCTTAAATAAAGTACAATTTAGATTGTTAGGTATCTATATTTCAATTCTCGTGGGATTAATATGTGTTATACTATAAGTTACGACTTGTATACTTGTAGTATAGGAAAAACTATAAAACATTGTAGATCAAGAAGTGTTGGGAAAAAAAAAAGTGAATTGTGCAAATATTTAAGTGTTTGTTTTGGTTGGCTTTAGTGTATTTTGTGAAAATCCTTAGTGTACATATTCTTTAGTGTGCTGGTGAACTCTTTAAATACTTTAGTTAGTCAAGTAAGATATATTTGTGAAGTATACTTTAGTGTGGTGTGAGATTGTGAGGTTGAAATTGTAAAGGGTTATTCTTGTACTTATTGAAAAAGAAAGTCATTGTGTAAGGAATAGTCTAGAATCCATGAAAAAGAGAAGTGATTGTATAGGGCATGTTTGTTTTCATTTATGTTTTTTGTTTTTTTATTTTTGTTTTCAAAAACAGAGAAACAGAGAAAAAAATGTATTTGCCTGCATTCTGTTTTGTTTTTCTGTTCTCAAAATCAGAGAAATAAAAATAGAAATAGAGAAATAAGAAAATGATGTTTTTTCGCGTTTTGAAAACAGGTTTTATAAACAGATTTTTTTCACATTGAATAATGAATATAATCTATTGACTAATAATATATTTTTAAGGTGTATAAGAGTATTTTGGTTAAACAATTTAAATTTATTTTATATTTGATTATCATTTTTAAATTATGTTTTTTTTCTAAATCTCATCCAAATAATTTTTTATTACAAATATCAACCAAACAGGTTTTCGTTTTTCCTTGTAAGAAAAACATAAACACAAAAATAAGAAATAGAAATACAAAATAACAACGAAAAAATAGAAGTGATACCAAACAGCCCTATAGTAATTGATTTGATGGTGAAATTTCCATCAAAGAGTTGGAGAGTGGAGGGTTGTGTACTAAACCAATATAAATTTAGTTTGTGTCTCTCTTTCTCTATCTCTTTATTTTTCAATTTTATTTTAATTCAAGTCATTATATTATATTTGTTTATTTAGTTTCTGCAATTTAATGTAAGAAGAAAATTTTAATTAGTTGTAAAAGACAAAAAAAAATAGTCATATAATTCATCCCCCTAAGTATCATAGAAGGATCAATAATTAGTATCAAAATATAGACTCACATAAGCTATATTTTTAATGAAATAGTGAGTAAAGTTAATGGCACTTTTTTATGGTATAAAATAATTATGGAGATTGAAAAATTAGGATGAAACATTTTCTTTGAAGTATATAAGTTGCTTTTTAAGAAGTTGTAGAGAGTAGTCCTCACACTCCTATAAAAACAATAATTATAGATAATGTGCAAACAATAGTACTAAAGGATGAGAATGAGTGGGATGAAATGGATGAAATATTTATTACTCTTAATTGTAAAGTTCTACTCTCTCTTTTTTTGTACATTATGTATAGATAAGTTTAGTAAATCTTCTCATTAAATTTGTCACCATTTGTTTAATTAAGAATCTCATTCAACATTTTAGGAAAAATCATATAGAAATTCGATGTTACTTCATTGGATATCATGTACAAAATAGAGATATTAAATTATGGTTCGTTGATACAATTCTTCAATTGGTCGATATTTTCACTAAACTAATAAATGAGGATATATTCTACAAGATTAGAAGAAAATTAGGCAGATAGATGGTAATTTTATTATTTTTACTTGTTTTTACTTTTGTTCTTACCTTTTTGAAGATTCTAAAAAAGGGAGAGAGATAGCGTGATATTAATTGCTTTTATTTAGGAAGAACCTATTTTCTTTTGTTTATGGGGAGTTTAATTTTTGAATTATTTATGACTTGTTATGATGCATGAATTTAGGGGGATCTTTGAAATTTGATGACATTGATCTCTTTTGAGTTTTGAAATGAGTTTTTATTATGCTTAATATTTTAATTGTTTTGATGTTTTTATTATCATATAGAGAGAGAGAGAGAACGTTTAAGTGGCATTGAAAAAAATCTAAGTGGTATTGAAGCAATATGGATTATTGAATATATTTTTTATTTTATAATATTACATAGTTTTATTATTATTAAAAAAAAGATTGCTAAAACAAGGGAGTTTCCACCTATGTTTTGATGATGATAAAAAAAAATATTGCTACTAGCAGTTTTATTATATTTGATGTTTCAAAACATAGGTTAAAGTAGAAGGTGTTAAAAGATATAATTTCAATCTATTAGAGCTTAAATAGAATTCATAAAGAACAAGAGTTTAAGAAAAGGCTTAAGATTAAGATAGAAATTTAAATAAGTTATATTTTTGTAATTTTTGTTATAAATCTTATCTTGGTCCTCTCAAAGTATTTATGGATTCAAAATCTTGTATATGCGTCCATGTTTACAGTTTACACATATAGATTATATAATTAAGAGGATTTGTGAGGGATAAGATTTTAAATAACCCTTTTGATACATCAACATCTTTTAGAGAACTAGTTTGAAGTATGTTTGTATGCTACGTTTTGTGAAAAAGAAGTCTTTGAAAATATTAAGATATGTTTTAAGGTTGTTTGCATGTGTTAAAATATGTTAAGTATGTGAAAATTTAGTTTTTAAAATGACTGGTTAACTAGTGGTGGTCAACCAATAGGTAGGAAAGTGTTTGATCAGTATGAAGTTTTCATATAGACTGGTTGACTAATGGGATAGATTAGTCAACTAATGTGTTTAAATAATTTACTATTAGGTGTGAAATTTGCGTACCAACGAGAAGTTTCAAAGGAAAAATTAAATGTTACATGATTTTTCATGCATTCCAATGGTTATAAATAGTCAATTAATGAATTATCACCTATAAATAAGTGTTTTGAAATTTGTGTTATGCACTAAGTAGCATCCAATTGATTGAATGTTAATTAAGAAGCATTTTAGTAATAATTGTTTTGAGATATGTGTTATGCACTTAGTAGCATCCAATTAAGTGGAAGTTAAGTGAGAAACATTTTAGTAATCTTTTTAGTTATTTTTGGTGTGTCGGTGTGAAGTTTTTTTTTTTTTTGGCATATTTCATTGGTTTTGTTATAAGCCCCTTCAAAACACTTTGCTTTGATCAAATAAGAACTTTTGAGAGCATATTTTGGGGTATTGAGGTTTTTCGTATTAAAAGTATAAGGGTTATTCTTCACCCGTGAAAATGAATATGGTTGTAAAAGGATTGGTCTTTACCTGTGAAGAAAATTGAATAGTAAATTTTTTAACAAATTCTTGGAGAATGGATGTAGGTGTGACTTACGCACCAAAGCATTATAACATTAGTTTACGTCTCTCTTCCCTTATCTCTTTACTTTTAAAGCTTTAATTCATTTAATTTATGTTAATTAATTATATTATTTCCAATTCCACATTCTATAAGGAGAATTTTTTAATTAGAAAAAAACTTAGAAAATTTTTAACATCACTTAATTCATACCTCTTTTTGATGCCATACAGGGGGCTAAGGATATCATACTTCTCTTAAAAGACAAACTCAAAGGGCAAATTATGTGTTAAAGATAGTGAGACTATGTTATGGCATTTCTATCATGGTCACCTAAATTTTATATATCTTGAAAAACCTAGTTCATTCTTTATTTATCGATAGAAGTTCAAAGTCTTTCAATTATGAAAATTTTCCAATTAACTAAATATACTCATATCAATTATCCTAGTCTCTTATAGAAGCCTTCTCATCCATTTGCCATGATTCATAATAATGTGTGAGGTCCATCAAGAATAAAACATTTTACAAGAACACGATGGTTTACTTCTTTTATCAATGACCACATTGAATTGATTTGAATATTCTTAATGAAAGAAAAATTAGAAGTAAGGTAAATATTTAAAAATTTCAAAACTATGATACAAACCCAATTCCAAAATAGATTATAGTCTTGAAAACCAAAAATGCCAAATAATATTTCTAATCTTCTTTAGGCTCATATTTCTTAAGTCAAGGCATAGTCTATCTTTGTTCTTACATTGGCACACCCCACTAAAATAGAGTTTCAGAGAGAGAAAAATATAAACTTAATGAAGGTAGCCCGATTTCTTATGTTTTCCACACGTCCTAAAATATTTTTGGGGAGAGGCAAGCTTTACGATTGCATATCTCATTGATAGAATGCCTTTTAGTATACTAACATATCAAACTCCTTGCCAAGTCCTTCAAAAATTCCTATAAACTAAAATATTTTTTTACCTTAAAATATTCTAATGTACTATGTTTGCTCATTTCCATAAACAACATCGGAGCAAATTAGATCCCAAATCTATCCAATCCATGTTCTTAGATATTCTCCCAATCAAATAATCTATAAATGTCACTCAACCATGACCAAAAAAAGATACACCTCCATGGATGTTTCATTCTTTAAACACTAGACGTATTATTCCAAATCTTCAAATCTAGGGGAGCGTATAGGTGAATATTATTTTTTATATAATGGTAGGGAAAATCAAAATCTCCTATCTCAGTGATCTAGAAGTAATCCTTAAATATCTCCATCATCTTAACCAAGTGCCACCCAAATTTTGGGGAAAAAATCAAGGTTCAATCCAAGCTTTTGATTAAATTAAAAGTTTTACTCTATAGGCTTCTTTCAAATTATTGTCCAAAATATGTCCAAATATCCAAACTTCGCAAGCAAAGAGCTACATGTCTATACTAGAAGGATGAGGCTTGATGGATAGATAGAGCATTCAAAACCCCTCATTATAGATCAAGAATTTGAACATAATCAAATCTTATTAAAGTTCATATAGGCAAAAAAAAATTTAAGTCTTAAGGATAATATACCTACGGTTAATGATTTGAATATTCCAATTATGTTGAGAAAAGGCATTCAATCTTACACTAATCATCCTATATGCAAGTCTATGTCATATGAAAAACTTTCACCATCATACTAAGTTTTTATCTCCTCTTTGCAAAGTGTACATGTACCCCACTCCATTCAGGAAGTCCTTAATAATCATGCATGGAGAACAGTTGTGGATGAAGAAATCAAAGTTTTGGAAAAGAATAGTACATGAGTAATATCTAATCTCTCTCATGGAAAGAAACTAGTTAGGTTTTTATAGATTCAAAATCAAATATAAAGCTGATGGAATTGTTGATAGGTTGAAAAAAAACCTTGTTGCTAAGGGCTTCACTTAGTTTGATGGCATAGGCTACCTAAAAACTTTTGCTCTAATACCAAACTTAATATTGTAAGAATCATACTCTCTCTTGCAACTAACAAAGATTAGCCATTACAACTACTGGATGTTAAAAATGCATTTTAAATGGTGATTTAAAAGAAGAAATATTCATAGAGATTCTTCTAGGAGTGGAACTAATTCCAACCATAAGGTATGCAAACTTAAGAAATATTTGTATGATCTTAAACAATCCCCTTGTTTTTGGTTTGATAGATTTACAAATGCAATAATGAAGTATGGATATAGTCAATGTCAAGTCCATCATACCCTTTTCATAAAGTTTTCTTCAAATAAAAGGGTAGCAATCCTAATAGTGTATGTTGATTATATAATTTTGAAAGGTGATAATGAGGATGGACTCATGAGAACTAGAAGTTATTAGCCAAGAATTTGAAATCAAAGATATTTGTTATCTAAGGTACTTTCTTGGCATGGAAGTGGCTTGATCTAAGAAGAGTATATTTATTTCTCGACGTAAATATTTGTTAGATTTATTAAATGAAACAATAAATTTTGTAAGCTCGAGAAGCAAAAAAATAACTCGTGGTTTCACGAATTATTGCAAAAGCAGAATTCAGAGCTCTAGTATTATGCATTTGTGAAGGTATGTGATAAAAAGATTGCTCAAAGAATTAGTATTTATTAGCAAACAACCTATCAAGATGTTCTATGATAATCAAACAGATATTAATATTGCAAAGAATCCTATGCATCACAATTAAACAAAACCCATCAAGATAGATTGGCACTTCATTTTCGAAAAAAATTGAGAAGCCAATTATATAACTCGTATAAACTCCTAGTAGGTCTTATACAACAGGCATCCTCATCAAAACTCTTCCAAGAACTATTTTTGAAGAACTGATTAGTAAACTATGTACAATACTTACAACCCAACTTGAAGAGGGGTTATGGAGTTCTAGGTTACAATTAGTTAGATCTCAAGGATAGATAATAGGATTTTTTTTATCAATATAATAAAGAGACTAAAGGAGAAATTATAGGGATTTTATCCAATATATTAAATATAATCTAGTTTATATTAGATTTTTCATTTATTATTCCTTTCTTTATTTAGTTGAGGATTCAACATTATTAAGTTTGTTCAGCCATCAATCCATAAACATACACTAATTTATTCAAATAAGACATGAAACGTTCCCGACAACCTTCACCTTTGAAACTTCTTATACAAACTATGTTGTACATTTATTTTAATAAATAAAAGAAAAATAACAAAATGGATATGTTAGGAAAATTAACAAGAACATAAAATAACACAACTTCGTAGATAAAAAACGAGGCAAATTAAGGTCAAAAGTAAATTTTATACCTTGAAAGCTTTAATCAAATTTAATTTTAACTATATGTTCTGTAGTGTTCGAATAAATTGTACCTTGAGAAAATAATCAAGATTAACTTAAGCTGATGTGATATTTGATTTTGGATGAAAGGCCCATTCACTGCTTATATGGAAGTCATGATCCTCCAATTCGTTTTAAGGATATAATTTTTTTCCTTTTTTTTTTAGGCTCCCATGCATCAGTTTGTTGATTGCGATCTCACACACTAATACTTACAAGTGCCTATAGTAGGTCGACTACTCTACCTAAACTAATCATCATATTGGTCCCTAGGCCTCATTGCTGAAAAGGCTCGGCTTCAAAACTGTACATAGAGCTTCTGCCTCATACAGCTCCTCTAGGACTAGAGGTAGCTTTAGATACTCTTGCGGTTAAGGTTATTGTACAAAATCAATTGAATGTTTAAATGCCATACTGACGATGAATGTCATCTTATACAAAGTGTCACGCAAACGTCAAGTGACAAAATTACAATTAGGGTTAGTAATTTTGACTATTTGATGATCAATTACATAAGTTTTACACATTGAATGATTTATTTAAATACTACAATCAAATTTAGATTTCAATGAAACTTTAAAGATCATAATGTACTTTCTATCGAATAATTATCTAATTGCTTACGGCTCAAGAGAACACCCTTGTCCCACACCTCAATATACCTATATATATATAGACATCGATTAATAGGATTAACAAAGAGCATTTAGCCAGATAAGAACATAATCAACCATAAAATTGAACAAAACTTTTTTAGAAAATGTACAGAGCAAACATTGCAATTCAAGGGTAACTGATGTTATCACATTTAAAAGTAAATAATTTTCAAGCTAATAGAATGAATATATAATGAAAATCACACAATAAAAGTTTGATACATAAGCTCTCATAAATTGCTAAAGTGTTGGAAATCATTTTGACCCACAAAATGGGGAAAAAGAGAAAGGTATTTTGGATAATATGGAGATGGGCGATTGTCAAAATTCTTCACTTCTTTGCCTCAATGTACTTGCCATATGCTTTTAATTCATTTAAAAAGTTCTATCGAGCATTATGGCATGCTCCATATAAATTAATAAAGGAAAATACAATAGTAATTTCCCACTCCATAGATTGAAGTTCAACTACATTAACGGTAAATATTGAATTGGAAATAGGTGAAATGAATTGAAGGTATTAATCCAAAAACGAAAGGGTTAACCATATTTATAATCCTAAACCTTTTATCATTTTCTCAATTGAGTTTTGTACCTTTGAAACTTTTCATTAAAGTCTTGTACCTATACGGATTAATAAAAGACAGTCCTTATAGAACTTAATTGAAAAATTTGTGAAAGGTTTAGGATTTAATTGAAAAAAAATTATGAAAGGATTAGGACTATAAATATTCAAAATAACCCTATTTATAGTCCTAAACCTTGCATAATTTTTCCAATTAAGTGCTATAAGAATTGCCTTTGATTAATCTACATAGGTATATGACTTCAATAGGAAGTTTTAAAGATATAAGACTCAATTAAAAAAATAGATAAAGGTTTATAACTATAAATATAATTATCCAAAAAACAAAATGAAAAGGATGCAAAAGATGGACAAGTTGAGGTTACATAAAAAAATGTCTAAAAACATATTATGCACAAGAAATACATAAAAGACAGAAATGCAAACAATTCCATGATAACCCGTGAAAGGTATGCAAAGTATGCCTTTGCACCTATAAGCTTACTAGAGAACTTTTAATTTGTAGGCCATTGAATTACTACAAGATTATTTTTATGTCGAAGAGAAAGGACAACAAATGCTACTAATTATTTGAAAAAGAAGCCAAATGATGTAGAATAATGATAAATGTCGACCAAATGAATATTTAGGGTTGAACAAATACCTCATTCCATCAATATCGATACAAAGAAAGTGGCCATGTCGCCAACCATCTTCAAAATGGCCAAAGAAGACATCACCACCCTTTGAGTAGAAACGACTTTCACCATTTGCTTTTCCCTTCCAAAAGTTCGCAAACCACCGGTCCCCATTATGAAAATAGAACCAACCCTACATGGTAATAGATATTCAAAGTATTAAAGGAAAATAAAGAACAAGACTCATTAAACCCATTCAAAGAAATAAAAGATGTAGCTGTTATGTGCCCTAGCATAAGATCTAGTCACGGGTCGAGTCACGAAGAAAGCCCTCTGCTTTTCCTCGAGTATGTTCTAACCTTTTTCTAAAGAACCTATGCCGTCACAAGGAAGAGACCTGTCCTTGACAAAGTCTCGTAAAGTTGCTATTTTTTTTTTATATAAAAGTTTGGGTGTTTTTCTTTATTCACTCTTGCAGCCTTTAAATAGGCTTAAAACAAAAACCCTAATTAGGACTTCTAATTAGGTATAAAG
>JAOXYD010000007.1:14543554-14559895 GCA_028565735.1 Pinacopodium congolense
TGGACTAAACTATATTCTTTTAGAATCATATTCATCATTTTCCATAAATTTTCAGCACTATGTGTTTCATCAAAAACCCTATATGCAATAATTCTTTTTTGTAAATTCCATTCATCATCAATCCAATGACATGTTACACCTAAATATGAATGGGTTTGCCAATGATCACTCCAAATATCACAACATAAAGAAACACAACTTTTATAATTATGAAAAAAATTTTGCAATGCAACTTTTCCATTTTTATAAAGTTTTTTAATTGTTCGCGTTAAAGTAGTTCGTGGAATTCTTTTTGCAGAAGGATTTAATGCATTTTGATAATAAGTTACGAAATTTAATTTTTCACCAAAAATAAATGAAAGGTGTTCAACTGAAACTAATGTTGCTAATTCTTCACGATTTTTATTATCACTATATTGAAATAAAGAAATAGGATTAGGAGATGCATACCCGGTTATTTGTATTTGAATATTTGAGATACCTGTTACTTCCATTGGATGTTTGGTGTTCAAATGGTTGCGGAGAGTTCCATATCCTCTTCCACTCTTCCATTTGAATCTATTTCCACAATAGTTGCAAATTGCGTTGAATATTTTTTGATCTCCAGTTGCAACCTTTCTGTAATGCTTTACGAATATATCCAATTTAATTAGAGGTTTTCATTTTTTTGATGTAGGATTGGATTGTTAACTTTCTTGTATACCACCATGTTCTTCACCGATACCAACCTCCACATCAATAGATTCATCCACTTATTTTTCCTTACCTGTTGTTCTTGAAGAAGATATTTTTGTAATAATGGAGTTGACAATACTAATAATAATAATAATAATAATAATAATAATAACAACAATAATAGAAATTAATAAAATAATTGTAAATAGAAAATAAAATATGTTACTTAAGAAAGAGAGAGAGAGACAGAAAGAAAGAGAGATTGTAATTAGTGTGAAAGAAATTATATTTATGAGAAGTATATTTATAGTTTTAAAAAAATTAACCGAAAAAAAGAGATGAGAAACAGTCTCAGCTATTGAGACCGTTGTTAACAATGGTCTTGAGATCGTTTTCAACGATCTCTTAAAGTCAACGGTCTCTCTTAAAGAGACCATTTTTTGTATTTTTTATTTTTTATCATTATAATTATAGATATATTTTTTTATAAATACATCTTTTTAAAATAATATATTTTTTATTAAATTAATTTTTTAATATAAAGTCAAATTTTGCTTAATTTTTTTAAATATATTTTTTATTTAATTTAGTTAATTAATTGATAAAAAATTTATAATTATAAATAAACTATCAGTTTAACTGCCAGTTCATAGTTTTTAAATTAGTCTAACCATAATTGAAATTATTAATAATGGTTCCGATTACAGTTTTGAACCGTTGATCATGGTTACGATTTCTAAACCGTAACCGCTGGTTAGCCGGTTAGAAACATAACCGTGATCAGGGATAAGTCAAGTTATGGTTTTAAGGATCTTTATCTTCTTCAGGAATGCCTCCAATAACGCCTTGCCTAAGGTTTTGAGAAAAACATTACCTTCACCTACAACCAAACCTAATTTTGACACTAATAATTGACTATGAGCTATTTAGATCAAGTGGATTGTTAATTTTGAATTACTAATGGTAAAAAATATGTTTTGAACCCTAAAGTTTTAACCAATATTTGAGTCAAGTTTTAACGTTTCAGAATGTTTAGATTAGACTCTAATATTTTAAAATGTTAAAAAACAACCATAATATTTCATAAACGTTCAAAAACAACATTGTGTCAAACTTTATTTTAACAGAATTACATGATTATTTTTTAATATTTCTGAAATGTTATAGTAGAACTTGAATACTCTGAAACGTTAAAATTTAAATTAAACATTTGTTAAAATCTTAGGGTTCAGAACACATTTGTTGTCGATTACTAATTCATCAAATGATTTACTCTATGCATGTAAAAATGCATTTTAGATAGAAGTAAAGAATAAAGAATTTAAAGACAAGCAATACCCAATAAGAAGCCACAAGGACTGTTTTGGCAACTTATAATTGTCCTATTTTTTAAAAATAAAAAACTTATAATGACTTTCCCACGGACATTCTTCTTCCCATCCCATCGGGCTTCAAGTTCTGAACCTGTAACCTTCACGAGCTTAAATTACAAACTAAACAGCCTATATATTGTAGCTAAGTTTCGACCCAAAGTACAAGTCTCCAGTGGACAAGCCTGTTAGTTTTAGCACTTCCAAGGTCAACGCCAGTTGATGAATTTACATTTATTTAATCACTTAATTAAATTCCTTTTCTTCCGCCTCACGAAGTTCTTGGTTTCCAAACCAAATTAATTTAAAAAGACTCCAAGACTCGAAGAGATTAATTGATCACGTCTCCATTATATATATATATATATATATTTTCTTGTAGAACAACCAAGTACTCCACCATCGGCGTTTTAATCCTGGAAAACTTTACTAAAACGTACCATTTCCTTAATCATCTACTCACCATGTCAGGCCATAGCTCATCATCCTCCGCCATTGTTGATCCTTACGAATACCTCCAAATCATCCCCAACCCAGATGGCACCATAACGCGAGACCCCAACAGATACCCCAACACCCCTCCTACACCCGATCCGACCAACCCCACCTCAGTTCTTTCGAAGGACATCAATGTTAACCAATCCAAAAACACCTTCGTACGCATTTTCCTGCCACTTTCTGCCCTCCATTCCTCGTCTTCCGCTAACAAGTTGCCTCTCATTGTTTACCACCACGGTGGCGGGTTCATCAACTGCAGTGCTGCCTCAACGATATTCCACGAGTTCTGCTCAAATATTGCGGCGGCTGTCGACGCCGTCGTCGTCTCCGTCGACTACCGCCTCGCCCCTGAACACCGGCTCCCCGCTGCTTACGACGACTCTGACGAGGTCCTGCATTGGGTCAACAACACCGATGAAGTTTGGCTTCGAGACTACGCAGATTACAAGAACTGTTACGTCATGGGCAGTAGTGCAGGCGCTAACGTAGCTTACACCGTAGGGTTACGTGTGAGCGAGAAAGTCAACGAACTCGAGTCGTTGACGATCAGGGGGTTAATATTGCATCATCCATTCATTGGTGGGACTCAGAGGACGGAATCAGAGGTAAGGATGGTTGACGATCCACATTTGCCCCTTTGTGTTAACGATCTGATGTGGAAACTGTCCTTGCCTGTTGGCGTTGACCGTGATCATGAGTATTGCAATCCAACGGCGGGGGGTGGATCTGAGCGTTTAGAGAAGATCAGGCGGTTAGGATGGAGAGTGTTGGTGACAGGATGTGAGGGGGATCCCCTTATTGACCGTCAGATTGAGATGACGAAGATGATGATGCGCAAGGGTATAATAGTAGTTGAAAGGGTTGGTGAGGGAGGGTACCACGTTGTGGAAATCAAGGATTTTTCAAGGGCTAAGATTTTACATGAGGTTGTGAGAGGGTTCATCGCAGACACAAAAGACTTGTGATAATAGTCAACTCTGTCCTATTGGTCTGTTTTTTATTATTTTTATTTGCAATACGATGGAATAATCAACCTGTGGAAACAATGAAAGTCTTTTCTCATTAGTGCAAGGATGAAATGGGTATGTAATTGGGTGGGACACGGCGCCGTATTAGTCGGAATTGAAAAACGATACTGTAAACACTGCTATAATAATAGGGTCAAAGATCGGTCAATCGACTGATATTATTCGGTATTTATAATATTAATAAATATCAAAATCAAATAATAAATTTTAAAATTTATAAGGATTAAGATAAAAATAAAAATATTAATTAATTAATTGACTATTTTTAATTTTTTTAATTATTTAAAATATTTTAAATTACTATAAAATTAACCTTTCAAATGTAATGGAGATTACTATCCTAAGTCATAGACCTTCTTGATCATCAATTGACCCGTTGAGGTGGTGTGCTTCTATGTTAGTTGGGATTGATATATCTTATAATGGTTATTTATGAATTAAAAAAAGTTTTTTTTGAGAAAAATAATTAAAAATAAAGTTTAATTGCTATTTTTTACTAACTAAAATTATCATCAGAAATTGGTTTCGTTTAAGAAAGGTAAATAATATAAATACAAGGAATATAACCATTAAATAAGTAGTCATTGTAATTGCTTATGCATTAATGTTTACATTAAATTATGGTAATTTTGGCATTTATAGTAATTCTCACAATAAATAAATCTCTTAAAGAGCGCATGAATAAAAATTTTAAATTAAATTATAAAATTTCTTCTATGCTTCAACCTATTTGTATTATAAAATTCACTATCCTGATTAAAAAAGAACAACTTAAATTTATAATTTCCCAATTACACAAGAACCTAACATCATTTCAACAAATTTGTTTAATGTAAAAATATATATTGTTAGGAAATGATTATATATCATTCTAGAAAACGACAAAGATTAAATCATTTCTCTACCTCACACGTATTAGCCAAAAATTGCTTATGTCGTATGCCAATAATTGATGTAGTAATGTTGACACTTTGGAAAATTATTAGATGAGCTTTCTCGTTATGCAGAAAAAAACAAAACTAGATAATGTTCATTAAAGAAAGGCGGGTAAATCATGCTATTTTACATCTCATTCACTTATCTTTTCGTTTTTTAAATTTAATTGTTTTAAAATAAAATACGAAAAATATATAATTTCATTGACGCAATAAAAAATTTATTTATTGATCTAATTTAAAATAAAATTATATTAATACAATTTTAAAATAAATTAAATAATTCATGTAATTACTATCAAGGATAATAACATTTGAAATCATTTTGAGTCTTTACATCATTTATTATTTGCATTTCATTAATTGTGGATTAATAGATTCCTACTCTAATGGTTTCCATTAAAGATTGTCTACTTGGGCCATGGACCCTATAGCTATTGCAGTGCTACAAAAGTAAAGATGAAGAGAAGTCCAATGTACCCTAGTTTGGGTCCATGTTGAAGTTATTACCATAATAATTCGGAAAAACGATATTTATAGTATTTATATAAACTTTTTACAATATAAAAATTATTCTTATTAACTCCCAAATAAACAAATGATTAGTTCCAATTAAGATTTTATTAACTTAAATCTATGTGATACTTTTATAGAAGACCCACCTATTGTTAATACAGAAGTTACACTAGCCTTCTAACCCATTTATAAGGATACAAATTTGGACTTTAATTAGATTGGGGGTTGGTCAGTTCAAAGAAAAAAAAAAATAGACAGAGGCTTATGTTAATAGAATTTAATAGAAATTAGTAGTTTTGTCTATTTAAGTATCAATTAAACTAATCTTTATAAAGTGAAAAACTTATTTATGAGTGATAAATTATTAAAGTCAAGTTTAAAATTTTTTAAAAATATCATAGACCAGAATACACCTTCTATCAAATATATATTAAAAGCCTATTTAGTTCACCTCTTCGTTTCTTGTTTTTCGTTTTCGTTTTCGTATGTTTTTATTAGTTTTGTATATTTTTTTATTTTTGTGCTATTTTTAATTTTTATATTATTTTTTTTATTTTCGTATTTATAAAAAAGAAATAGAAAACTAAAATTTAAAATTCAACAAAAACATGTCCTAAATATGTGATTTTCAATTTTAAAAGAGTGAAAGAGATGGATAAAATATGAATGATGGCAGCTTCTAGTAAAATTTTTTTCAATTTTATCCTTTTATCTTTTATATTATTTTGTCTTTATTTAAGGGTATAATTGTTATTTTATATTATTTTAGTATATATTTACATTTTTGCCTATGATCTATTTATAAATTTACGAATTTATTTTTAATACATTTATTTTTTATCTCTAATTAACTTATGAAATTATCTTTTTGTCGTTCAATGGCATAGCAGCCACCAAATGGTTGGACACACAGTTTTTCAGAATATGAATAAGACAAATTGGTCTTTGATACGGTTGGATCATTAATTACTAGACCCCTCTGAACACTCGTTCAATACTAACATAATTAATTAATACCAATTCATTTTCATGCATGACGTGTTACATGAAGTTAATGCCCCAATCTATTCTATGTCATTTTCTTGCAATCAAATCCTATCACTGAACTATATACTACAAAACCAAGAAAAGAACACCTTACACAACTATTCAAGAGTCAGCTTAAATGAGCATACAAAGAGTATTATCAATCGACTATTAAGTAATGGCCGTGTAATTCCAAATCCAAGGGGGGATATCAATGGCCATATATTTCCACGTCCAAGGGGCTATCTCTTCGTGAAGAAGGGTTCTACGTGGCAAATTCGAGACTAATCTCTAAACCTAAGAATCTTGTTGATTAATTAATACTAGAAACGAAACAAATTTGTATGTATTTTGGACGGAATAAGAGATATAAGGGAGTGTATGTACGTGTCTATTTATGAAACTTTCATCGATATCTCTACACATTTCATTATCAATAGTACACAGCCAATAGAAACGACAAACAAAATTTGGAACAAATAAGACAATGAATAGTGATTGATTAAGATATATATGTGTATGTATAAACATCCTGGCATGTAATTATGGAAAAATTAAGTAAAGGGTATCCCAAATTCAACCTGATCTGTGTTATTTTGTCACTATGTGGTCCTAACTGGCTGTAAATGAGTCCAACTTGAACTTACCAAAAATGAGCTAATACCCTAGGTAATGTTGGGTGGGTATTAGTGTGATTGAATACTATATCTAGGGTTATTAAGTAATGGAACTCCTGTTAATATTCAATTTAGGTTAGACAACAGCTCAAAACTCCCTTTCTTCTTTGTCGTATGCAATGTTGTGTTTTTAGTTTCGTGTATTGAAATAAAAAGGCAGCAAAGGATACACACAAAGATCGGTCACTTCCCAAGGACTCTTCTTGATATAGATATCAAACTCTTCTTATACTTTAATTTAATAAGGTGCTTGTCGTATTTCATCCGAATTAAAGAGCCTGTCGAATCATAATTTCTAGGTTAATAATTTATTTTAACTTTGTTTTTTATCCTCTTTTTGAAAAAAAAAAGGGTCAAATTAGATCTTAATGTTGGCAACAAATTTTACTTTACACACTTAAAGCTTTTAATATTTCAAAAGAACCATAACATCTTAAAAACGTTCAAAAAGAATATTAATATTTCAAAAATATTAAAAACGAATTTTGATCTTTTGAAAGTTTAAAAGTTATTTTTAGACAATTTTGAAATATGAGGATTTTTTAATGTTTGTAAAATTTTATAATTCTTTTTAAATATTTTGAACCGTTAAAAGTCTAACTTAAACTTTATTATAAACTTTGAAGTTTATTATAATCTTTCTTCCTATTTTTTTTCCTTATGCTTCTTTAATTCTACTTCCTTATTATCTTCATATTATCTTTCTGTTTTGAGTCTTTTCACTCACTTCTTATTCTTTGATAATGAAACGTTTAACCATACAAAAACAAGATAGGGTTTGTCCTTAGCTTGGCAAATAAATCAAAAGAGGCTGTGATTTTGCATGGAAGAGCTAGATGGTGACTGCTCATGAGTACAGTTGGACCCCAGATCGATGAAGTAAATCTATTTTTGTTTTGATTGAATAAAGGTGGAATTCAGGTTAGTGATTCGTGGAGCAAACATGTGGATCATGACAATCTTCGATGCAGAACCTGAGAAATCGATGACCATTTTTTTGTTCCAGTCATGTCTATTCATTTTTGGCTAACCCTAGGACCTTACTCTAATTGGAAATTAATGCATGAACATATATTTTTTTTAGAGAATTGCTGGTTTTGACAAATAAAGTGTACGAATTGATCAAAATTGAAGATCCAAAAGTCAAATTAAAAATGAAAAGTAGTAAAAAACTAGAATTGTTGATTACTTTGACATCTATTATGTAGTTTGTTTCATTGAACTTTCTATTCAACTATGTTTTATTCTCATTTTAGAGATTGAGATGTTCCACTAAGATGGACAGTCCAGAATCAATTTCTAGGTTTAATGACAATTACAAATGGGAGCAAATGGATTTGATTTCATACATGCTAGGATAATTTTAAGAGGAGGAGGGCCCTAAGGAGAGTTAGGATAAGAACAAGAAAGGTACAGGTGGGAAGAGACAGGAAGCAATCGATGAAAGAAACCCTAAAAAATATCGTCTTGTAGTAATTCAGAAGTAGAGACAGAGAGAAAAAAGAAAAAAATCTAGTTTGTTGGAGTAGAAGTATTTAGGCTTGCTAAACAAATTTCAACCCAAAATTAATGTGCAAAGTTCGATTTAATTGAATTTTACATCGAAGTTGGGTTATACAAAATTGGTGCGAATTTATCCGAATTTGACTTGAAACTTAAAGCTCAGTCAAGCTCAAACTTGAATTCGATATTGAAGCGGAATTTGAGGTTATAAAAGAATTTAATTGCTCATTTTGTCGTAGTTAAAGAGAATTTCTGTATGTATTAGGATTGGAGGAAGAAGGTGGCGACAGAATAAACAACAAATGTTTCCACGTGATGAGGAACTCAGTCATTGTGTGGGACTGTCGTTGTCCTTACTCGTGGCGGCTGTGTAGTATGGCTCTTCAATTTCTGCATTATCATTGTACTATTTCGAATATAGTTTTAATTCTTTTCATTACACACAACTCAATAAGAAGAATATTTTTTTGGTTAGCTGTAATCTAACTGTTTTGATTAAAAGAAGATATTAGGGTTGTCAGGAAGATAGGAATTTGATATGTAGTCTCCTAAGGCTAGCTCACAAGCTACTCATAAATTTGCAGAAAAGCAATTACTAATTATTTTAAGGTTTTCGATTAGTATATTTTGTGACTTGCCAATGATATTATTCCTCCTTTAATTGAGAGTAAAACAACTTAAATCTTCCTCTTAATGAATGTCTCTAAAATTTAAACATTGACTTTTAATTTATGGTATATTTTAATTTAAATCCTCAAATTCAGTTCATTTTGAATCGTAAAACATTCGAATCTCGAGTACAATTTACTTATTACTACATTAACTTATAAATATGAGGTGGAGAAGTATTTTTTCAAAGACCTATAAAAGAAAATTTTTATAAGATATTATAACAAATCATTGTATTGGGAGCTATAGAAAGTATGAAATAGGCGATATGTTACAAAAAAATAATCTTATGCAAATGATATTTTACATTAATACTTTATTCAAGTTATTTTTTAGTTAAAATGTCAAAATAGAGAGATTCATTTAGATGACAATGAAATTTATAGATATCTACAAATTTTATTAAATTATTGATGTAAGTTGTACATAACTTGACTTTTGAATTATAATTAATAGAGTTTTTTCTTTATTCGATATCGTAACCTAATTTATGGTGAAATCACCTTAAATTTAAGAATTTTTCCTTAATTTTAAGTCATTATTTAGGTGATTTGGTTTTTTAATAAAATTAATGATCTATCCACACAAAAAAAAAAAAGGAAGTGGGACAAATTAGACTCTATGTTTCTAAGACTTGAATCATGATTTTCCATCGAATTGGAATTATAATAATTTAAGCTCTTTTTACAAAAACATCTCCAAGATTCAAATCTCTATTCTCCTATTTAAAGTGCAACTCGATTATCAATGTATCAATTTTATGAATCGAGAGCAAAAACAGTTTAAATACTCTCCACAAATTACGTCTTAAAAACGTTGATTTGGTGCAAATCCCTTACCACTTCACCAGATTATACCCGTCAAATCGCGTGCTAATAAACAAGTTTTAGTGCCACCTAACAAGGACAAAACACAGTTAATCAGAGTTTAATTGAGTGAGATATGTAATAAAATCAAAGGTGACGTTACAGAACGGCCAAGTGATGGTGAATGGCGGGCTTATAATTGCATGGGGACTTGCACTAAGACCCTTTTTTAATAATATAATTATTATCAGATATGCATGCAATTATACAAGGCTAGTGTTATATAATATGACGTAAAAGAATGTTGCAGCATTTAACGACAGAGATCACGACAAATGTTGCAAGAATTCTCTTCCAATGCTAAGACTAGGAATCCTTTCAAATCTTCAGATATGAAGAACACGACAACACTGAAACCATAAGCATACGTGTACTCAGCAGGAGGATACAGTACAAAGAAAGCTTTGTTCAATCCTTCCATGGATTCTGGCAACCTAAACCTCTCTATCATTTAACCTGTGGGCATCTTCTTTTCTTTTCTTTTTTTTCCTTGTCTTGTCTATTTTCATGTGTCCTCGTATATGCATGCAAGTCCATAGAAGCTTGTAATAATCAAAGAAAATTGGTGATTCTAGGTGTGATCTTAGATTGAAAGACCGTGGAGTCAAAATTACTTTTAATAACGTAATGAACAAAACATTACTTATACGCTTCAATTTCATATGTGTTGCACAGATTTTTTTAGGAGATTTTGGCAGAACTTAGGCTAAATATAAGCGAGTATTCATATACAATTTAAAGATGTTATATCTTAACTTAAATCTTAAAATAATGGGTTATAACCCTAATTATATATAACTCAATTTAATTTTAGGTCTATGTGAAATACTTTATTTGTGAACCTAGAATAATTTCTTCCTTCACAAGCAAATCTACTACTAAAATCACTCTCTTTCAATCTATAGTACACGTGAAGTTATTTGAATCTTTAGTGGGGTGTGACATCGACCTAAATTTTTTAACATAATCCTAACTCAATCAACTTGAAATCTGATACTACTTATTATATGGATTTTTTTAGCAAAAGTCTAGAACTCATATCAAATCCAAATAATATATATATATATATATATCAAAGAATAATATCTCAATTCAAAATAATAAATTGCGAATTCTTATTGTGTATTATGAATTTCCAACAATATATTATATGAATGATCAATTATATGGTCGTCTTGTAGCATGGTCATCATAAGAAAATAAACAAAAATTTTGTTCACATTTAAAATTTTTTATGGATGCATAAAAAATATTTTAGATATTTTCCCCATGATAATCGTTAATGATCACTACTAGAAGTACCAAATACTTTCCTTATATGAAATAGATGATTTGATAATATTCAAATTAGCAATTCAAGAAGAGGGTCAGTTTATATGGAGAATAGAGACAGAAAAAAGTGTTCGGTTTGGTTTGTCTTCAAGAACACCACCTAGAGATGCTAATAGCCATTTTGTTTTTTGTTATTTTTTAAAACTCTTTTATCATTCTTAATTTTTCTAGGAACTCGACCCCTCTGTTCCAAGTCTAGATCCCACATGGTTTGGCAAATAGTTGGAGCTGTTTATGTTTTCGCTCAAAACAAGACAGAGTACAAGTTCGGCATTGGATGGCAGTTCTTGGAATGTTTCTTCGATTCTATGAAAAGTCAGGAAATGGTAAGTTTGAAACTTTAGCTCTTACTGTTTTCTGTTTTTCTAGTAAATAAGTGTTACCAACAAGAGAGATTACCGAAGAAACTAAAAAAATTCCGAGGAGACATAAGCATTTAGTGGACATAAAAAGTCTTTTAAAAAAACCGATGTGATTAGGAAAAATTTTCAAAAAAAAAAACCGAATTGATTAGGAAAATAAACAAAGAAAAAAATTGAAAAAGCACAGGAAAGAAAAATGGTGAGTTTCTAATTCAAGAACATAAAAAATGTAAATCCAATCTAAAATTTGCATAGAAATAAAAAAGTTGACGAAAGTCTTAAGAGAAATAGTGTAATTTAATCTAAAAAATGTAAATCTAATCTAAAAACAATAGAAATATTTTAAATACCCTTATGTATTAACAAATAATTCAAATTATATAAAAAGTATTAGAAATATTTAAACTAGTATAATCATTGATGACCACTAGAAGATAAGTATCTAACATTTTTCATTTTATAGATAACTTTTTTTGTGTTGGGTTTCCATAAGTTTATTGTTAGTGAGTCTTTATAATAGTTGTAACTCTTAACATTTTAGCTAATTAAATGTTAAAATCTTATAAGAATGGAGTATGATATAGGTTTTTAACTAATATTCAAGTCAGATCTTAAAATTTTCGAATGTTTAGATTAGATCCTAATGTTTTAAAAACATTCACAAATAATTTTTTAACGTTGCAAGTGATGAAAGTTGATCTTAGATTCTTTTTAAATGTTTTTTAAACATTAGAATTGTTTTTAAATACTTAAAAATGATGAGATCTAATTTAATCATAAACAAAAATTATAGGTTTGATATGACATTTTTTTACCTTATTTTAAAGGAATAATGTTGGAATTTGAACATTTTGTCGAGAAGATATATAACTTATATTCATGTTCTATAAACAGAAAATAATTTGAAGTTAAAAGATTATGTTTTTTTTCTTTTTTTAGATAGTAAATATTTACTAGAACATGTGAATCAAAGCCACATTTGAATGGAAATTGAAATAAAAATTCTTCCCTTTTAAATGTAATAAATTCATATGGATAGGTCTTTTCTTTCAATTTTCAAGAAAAATAACTAATAACCCTTTTGTTGATAATCGCATAAGCATTTTTAAGGGCCTGTTTTATTGGATTTTTTGTCTATATTTTTAATATAAAAACAGAAAAAATAATACAAAAACTGAAAAATAGTATAAAAATATCACACTAATACAACACAATAATTTAAAAAAACAACATAAAAATTGAAAAAATATACAGAAACTAATATAAAAACAAAAAGATTACAACTAAAAATAAAAATTAAAAGCTAAATCAAACGACTCATAAGTTATTTATTTATATATATATATATATAGAATAATATATATGCCTTTTTACATTTATTCAGATCAAAATTGAATTAATTTTAAATAAGTTATTGCATCACTTACACAGAAACATTGTTAATATCAGTTAAATCACAATTTTTATTTAGTTTTAAGTCATTTAATTTTCAAGTTATTTGCTCAAAAAATGATTTATAAATTATTTCACATCCTGAGTAACTTAATGGTTGGATACGATACTTAAAAAATAATAATTATAAATTTTGTTAATAAAAAAGGTGCAATTGCAGAAAGTTGCTGTAACAATTTCAATCACAAATTAATTCCTTTTCTTTTAGGCCTTCGGAATCTCTTTTACAGGACATGCTTCTGCTGTCCTTTTCTTCTTCTTTTTGATTGCTTATTGGAGGCAGAAAGTCTGGTTCCGTACAACTTTGAATTCAAAAGGCCTATGTCTATATATTGTAATACCATTTAATTTTGGTGTTCTTGTGAGTATTTGTTGTTATTAAAGAATGATAAAAGATTATAAGATTAACGAATTCAAATAATTTCATCACCTCCAATACTACCTTCTCAAATTTAAGCGTCCATTTGATTTAATTTTCTATCTCTATTTTCTGTTTTATTTTTTAAAAAACAAAAATCAATACAATTTGTTTTCATTAGTTTCATTATTTTTATTAATTATTGTATATTTTCATTGGTTTTACATTTTTTTTCATTAGTTTCATTGATTTTTATGTTTAGATAAGTAAAACGAAAATCCCAACCAAATAACCTTAAAAGTTTGTGAAAATGACAGACTATACAATAATTATGATTTTGTACTTAGTTTTAAAATTTTCAATTTTAAATCATTAAAATTCTAAAACTATAAACTTTAAAACTTTAAAATTCTAAATCCTAAATCTTAAAACCATATAATAATAATTTTTCAAATCATATAAGAGTAAAATAGTAATTTTTTTTCATAATTTTTGTTGTAAAATTATTTTTTATTTTGCAAGGTTCTCTAGGTTGAGAAAGAAATTGAGTTGAATTATTAGATAGAATTTGTCTTTTATAAACCTCATCATTCAAAGGTTTCATATTCAAATCACTGTGAGAGGATTATTTCTTCACCTTAATAATTTGAAGAATGGCAGGTTGAAATTTGAAAATGGAGATATGTTAAGTTGTTTGGTTGAATTCATAATTTGTGGTTATTATGCATGTGATTTGTAACTTATTAATTTACTGCCTAGTCAAGTATTAACGTTTTTGAATTACTCTGTTACATAACAGAGCATACCCTGTTTGAATTTCCTCTGTATTTCCATGCATGAAGAGGCGATAAACTAAAAACATTTGTATATCATAAGACGAGGTACAAAAATTTTAGCTGATTCAGCTTTTTATTTGTTCCATATATTTCTCTCTTAATCAGCTCTTTTTGTTCTTGATCAAAGCTACTTATTTCGGACCTATATGGCTTTTCCTCTGCAACTTTTGCTTTCTTTCTCTTCCGGAATCTAACCAAACTCTCATCTCGTTCCTTTATGAGAAAATTCTACAAAAGTTTGTTCAACTACTTCTCTGTTGAACCCAATTCGTGAACATCTCAAGCGTCTTCATGTCAGCTCTGTAATGCTTCTGTGTGAACTCCAGGAATGTAGGCCATGTGAAATCTGGATATATTCTGGGATTTAAGGAATCCACCAATTCACATGGCGGAGTTATTAGCTTGTCATTCCTGGGACAAAGAAAGAAGGCGAGAGATTTTCTTTGTGTCTCACTATTAACCACCGCTCGGTGCAAGCAACTCTTGTATCTTCCGTTGGACAGAGCCTAAAAGAACAAAATATTATTAATCGGATTTGACTAATTATTCATTTTCGTTAACCATCACCATCTAATAAGTTGGGTATTAACAAAAAGGTAATGCTTTACCATGAAGGTGTCGCCAATATTGACGACAAAAGCTTCAAAATTTGGGCTAATTGAACGCCATTCATTGTCTACAAACACTTGAAGACCGCCAACTTGGTCTTGATGAAGGATAGTCAACGATGTTGGATCACAATGAGGACCTGTTCCTAATGTAAGATCAGGTTTTCTACATGGTGGGTAGTAATTAAGCCTCATTATCGAATCGTTTTCCTCGAAAAAT
The DNA here is from genome assembly GCA_028565735.1 of Pinacopodium congolense. NCBI lineage: Eukaryota > Viridiplantae > Streptophyta > Magnoliopsida > Malpighiales > Erythroxylaceae > Pinacopodium > Pinacopodium congolense. The sequence continues at coordinate 14,558,486 of JAOXYD010000007.1, forward strand.
TCCCTGAAATGGGCTCTGCTTACACCCAGACTCATTCCCAGAAGCTCCATGATTCCTAGTGACAGAGTACTCATGGCTTCACAATAGTCCTGACAAACCCTCCTGAAGAAAACGATAACAAGAAAAAAAAAATCAGTTTTGGTAATATAATCAGCTCTAAACAAAGAAAATGGTAAACGGTTGATTGTATTGTACCCGAATTCTTCAGAATCATGGCCCATTTTCTCGAGCAAATAGTTCTGCACAATTTTTGATGAGTCCTGCGCAGAGAATCGAAAAGAGAGGGTCTCTTTCCATGGAAGTTTAGAAGAGAACCTTCCAGTGAAACTACTGGCATATCCACAGAGCTCCCCTGTTCTCCTCTGAGCCTTTTGCTTTTCGCGGAGTGGCAATTCAAAGAAGCTGTCCATAAATCGATGAGCATCAGATATAAGTTTCTGACCGACTCCATGATTGACCACGAGAAAAAATCCATGTTTTCTGCAGGCTTCACCTACTAGCCTCGAAGCTTCCATTGCAGCAACAGGGTCACCGGAGAAGAAACCTCCCAAGTCTATGAGAGGGACTTGGAGCTCCGGCGCATTGTTGCATGGTTTCTCATCGTCCGGCCAAATGAACTGCTGAGGGATATTCGTCTGGTGAATAAGCTTCTTGGCGTCAAAAACCAACGGTCTCTCCTCATCTTTGGCTTCATCTTTAAGATTAGAAACCGAGGATGGCATGTTCCTGATGCAGTCTATTGCCATTGCATTTACAGTTTCTGTAAGTTGGAAGAGTTTATGATAGAAGAAAAGCTGAAACAGAACTTGGAATCTTATAGCTCTCTAGTTTTGTTTTTTTTTGCAAAGAAGTACCTAAGATTTGGCGGAATTTGCATAAGAAGGTGTTTGTGATTTGGAAATTTGGTTTGTGGTTCAATTTATAGGAGTGGTGTTTCCCTTTTATAGTTCTCCAGAACAGCGTTTCCCAGTAACACTTTTTGGCGTTTCTCGAGAGGGGCATACTATGTTTTGTGGACTCTTCGATGTCTTCTATTCATAGGACCCATGATGTTCTGTTGTGTACCTGATAAGGCCAAAGCCCACCTGAGAGGGGAATGGAGGGTCCTATGCAGCATTTTCTTGGAAGAAACACACCGGATTTTGATAAAAACATAGTTTCAATCTGCTTACTTCTCATCTTTGTTTGTATTAATGGTAAAACTAATGTGTTAAATGCTGCATCGGTTTTGATATTGAATTTATTTTTAAAATAGTATTGTATTGATATCGATCAATATTAATATCGTTTCGAATAATTTTTTAAAATTATAAATTAATTTTTAAATTTTATAAAATTTGTAAAATAGTCTATAATGTATTATATTGTGTGGTTAATTTAATTTTAAACCTTAAAAAGTTAAAATACAAA
>JAOXYD010000007.1:14573339-14583580 GCA_028565735.1 Pinacopodium congolense
AATTGTGTGTGTATTATACTTGATTGATTGATTGTATGATCTATAATGTGTTATTTTGCATTTATGAAATGCATGATCACATTAATGGCATTGTAACTGAGGTGACCAGGCTAGTCGCAGTTTGGTGTGGGGCTTATGCCCGTGGTTGGACCGAGCCTCAAGCTCAGATATATATGGACCCACTTTCCACTACAGATCGAGGTCAATACCTGAAGAATGAGCCCAGTATCAGTTACTGATATGGGACAGTAAATGACATAAAGTCACAACAAAAGAAAAAGAAAATCGAGTCCCATATGCATTTGTAATTGTCTTCTCGCATGTATAATCATACTTTAATATGCTAAACACATGAAAAACGTGATTATAATTGTGATGATTATGCTATCTGTTTTGTGTTATATGCTTATGTGTAGATAGAATAAGCACATCGATAATGGCCACTCACTGAGTTTTTCTCCGAAAACTCACCCCACTCAACATTTCAGGTTAGAAGGAGCTCGACTCCTAGAGTAATACAGTGTAGAGAAAGTGAGATCTGTATACGTACATATTTATTATGGCTCAGAGGTTAGTCAGCTGAAGTCTGGAAGAGTCTAGATAGCATGTTTTTGTTCTGTTTGTTACTTATGTACAGTTTATGATGATGTATAAATGGAATTTGGTTTAGTGAAATATGAGGTTTAATATCTATGTTCCTTTTGATTATGTTGCATGATACCTACTGTAATTGTTCTAACGTGTCACCCTTGTAAGATATTTACTCGGATATTTATTTCAATGTCGAGTAGATATCCTATGAGAATAGGATTCTACATTTAATGTTTCAAGAATATTTAAAAAGAATCATTTTGGACCTAATTTTGTTAAACTTTTTCATTATTTGTCATGTGGCATTGTCACATATTTGATCAAAATTTTCATATGAATTTCACACTTGTCAAATTGGCTGACATCCTAAATCCACTTATACCTTAATTATATTAAATATTGTAAGAATTACTAGATAATAGGGGTAATTTTGGCCAATAAAAATGTAATACATGACAGTACCACGTGAGACGTAACAGAAAAAGTTAACAAAAATGAGATCAAGATTCCCTTTAAGCATTTTTGAAATGTCAAAAAAATTTTAAATGTTTATAAAATATTAAAAATTGACCTAAATTTTTTGAAATGTTAAAATTTAACTTAAACATTATTAAAAATATTAAAGTTTAAATGATACTTTTTACCTTGAAAAAAAAAAAAGCAACTAACTTTAAATGCTTGATTAAACTTGGTCTTTTGCAGTAAGCCCTTATTAACAAAATATGGAAACTTTTGACATTTAGCAAAATCTTGACATCAAAGCATAGTTCTAAAACCCTAAATGGTATACCATATTGGAATTTTGGAATTAAAACCTCTTCCCATCCCCATACAATATCATTTTTCCATATCGTCATATAATATTCTTTCAGCCTCTCTCTTATAACATAAGGAGAGGATATTATTTAATGAGAAGAATGATCTCTTTGATTAGAGCCTCTTGTCACATAAAATAACGCTATAAAAAAAAACGATATCATAGGTTACGAAAAGCTGATGAAGGGGAGTTTCAAGTTCTAAAATTATTAACGTAAGATTTTTTTTGTTCTAAATGTGGATCATAGACTTTCAATGTAATGGATCAAATCTAAGGAATTTTATTTTGGAAGATAAAATATATGGAATTTACATTAAATATCCGTAAATTTAACCCAAGAAGAGAACATATTATGAAGCTTTTTATTAAGATATTTTAACGCTTAATTTACTTCACAAGATGCAGCTTATTCAATAGATAATAGCTCGACTACAATGCAAAATTTGGAAGGCAGAATGTATCAGACACGGCTTATGTGATAACTGTAGGTTTCTCCCTCCCAGTGAAGTCCTTCAACTTTGATATTGATAATGCCAGATCTACCAAAACCAAATACATCATAAATGAAGTGTTAAAAACATACTAAAGTAGTCGATTTACGCTAACCGAATTTCGATCAACTCACCTATCAAGGGTTTAAGGGCAGTTTGAGCATCCATCTCGTGTTTGGCGACATCCAGTTCGAACTGTTCAATGTACATTCTCACAGTTGCACCAGCTGATCCAGTTCCCTGCATATGGGGTACTTCCAAGTTATATCAAATCCAATTGCATATGTGCCTATAAATGTCTAAAAGGAATCAGTCAGTGCTATGTACAGATAGACGAAATATGATCCGTGATCCATCAGTAAATACGAAGCGAACTCCTTGTTTTGATGCTACACTTCCATCCACCTGAAGAGTTGCATAGAGATAATTATTATGGCCATTGCTTCGAATTACAATGCTGAACAAAATTACAGGTAATCGCAGCTGAGCTATAGACAAGTTTGTTTCTACTTACAGGATCCGTATATGAAAAGTCATCAGCAAATTGAAGGACATAATTTCCTGTAACCGAACCGAAAGTTATAAACTGGTTACATGTTGGAAAAGTGACATGATCAAATCGGAACAACAAAGAAACAAACTTACCATGCTTTTCACCTGGTTTGCTCTTGGACACCACTTCTCTAAGGTAGTCAACCATTTTATTAGCTCCTTCAGATTCGCATTCCTGAATAACAACCATATCTTAATTAGTTGCACTTTCCTCGTGAGATCAATTAATGCATTAGAGTTCTATTAATCCGGAAGGTAGTTTCCTAGTAATAAAAAAAGTTTGGCATTTTCAAAGCAGTTGTCGGAATGCTTACTTCGTAGTCATATCTTGAAAAGAAGTTTCTTCCGTATGTTGCCCAATGCTCTTTCACAACGTTGGCTACGGATACTAATTTCTCCCCTGGTTTCTTGTTTTTGTTTCTGTGAGCAAGTATTGAGAGCCAAGCTAACACAGCCCTGTAATACAATAAGCATTATGTCATTACCGGGGTTTCGGCATTGTTTTAGTAACAAAGGAATTAAAGATATGATGGAGTATCTGCAAAATAAACAACTTCCTCATAAACAAAGTAGTTAGTTGATTGTATGACTACCCCCTTAAAATTGACAAAATGAATGAGGGCCACTGCATTGGATGAAAAAGGACAATGCAGCCCAGAAAATCAGAGATAGGGTGATTAACATTAATTTGATAGGATGCATCATATCGGACCATAATATTGAATGCAGACTTCGTCTATTGTCAGGTTCCCATGAGAATTAAACAATATCATGGCGTGTTTACGCGCAAATATACAATCAACCCCACAACCCATGGCCATAAGGATTTGCAGCACTTCATTGAGGCAATATTGATCTAATAATCCATGAGAGATGTTTGAAAATTCTTATTTCCTGCATTTAACCAAGCCTTGTTTGCTGGAATTTAAGCTATTAGACAGATTTTGGCCTTCAACTTCCCTTTTTCAACAAGGAGCAACTTCAAATGTAACATTCTGGCTAAGAATATAAGATCTATATGCATAATAATAGAATGGTATCAGCCTATAATCTGGAATGGTCCTGACCAAAATTTAAATAAATGGAGAACTATGGTTGTTTATCATGTTAATTTTGACCTTCAGTTGATAATCTACTTGCCATTGGACAAGTGCAATGAATTTAAAATAGGTATTTACCATATGCCATCCTTCTCCCGGACATGATCAGAACCAGTTCCAAAACTTTCTTCGCCACAAATTGATAGCTTTCCATCATCCATGAGATTCCCGAAAAATTTCCATCCAGTAGGAACCTGAAACAAAGAAATTAAATTGTTTCAGGAAAACTAACCGTGTTCCCTCATTTTACCAACGGAACTTTATATTCTGTTCAAGAAGTGTTTGACCTCAAAAAAGGGAAGAGCCAACTTTTCAGCCACACGATCAAGAGCACCACTCGTTGGCATCGATCGAGCCAACCCCTAAGAAATTCTAAATGTAAGTCATTCTCTCTATCATTTAGAAAGTAAAATGAAGATGAAAAATGGTGGGTACTTTCTTACCTTAGGGCCACTCTTGAAGTATGGAATTGTTAATTGAGCATTGGCAGCTATAATAGCAACGGAATCTGAAGGAGTGACAAAAAAATGCCTTCCTAGAATCATGTTTCTGTCACCATCTCCTGTAAAATGACAAAAGAAACTTTCAATTTGGCTGCATTAATTTCTTTCATAATGAAAAAAGTTTCAAACATCAAACAGAAACCATCTGCATAATTACTTATTTATTGCCACAGAGTATTCATGTTTGCAAAATCTTCTTCTATTTTAGCATATAAAAAAAAACCTAACAAACTTGATAATGCAGCCACTGATTTTTCTATCACAGTAGACTGAAGACCAAGAATTCACATCTTTCGACCACTCCAGTACCATTACATCATATTTTCAAAGTTTCTATCTTTAAAAGTATCTGCTCATTTCATGTGAAATGTTCAACTCAAACAAGTAGAGTCTGCATATGACTATGCAACTTAAATCAGACACAGTCATTGCATACCATCACTTGCAGCTCCAAAATCAGGCCCATTTTCAGCATACATAATATCAACCAATTCCTTGGCATATCTGATTTAGGACCAGTGAAGATTAGTATGGTTTCAAACAATTACAGATAAACTCAGACTGAAAAGGGTGTTAGTGGTCCTACGTAAGATTGGGATCTGGATGTCCATGGCCAAAATCCTCAAGAGGCACTCCATTTTTTATTGAATCCTACAGGAAAAGATTCATATTTGCTGTTAATAGGAAAGATGATAGAGGAAAAACATTTCTTCTGAATTGTGAGCATACCAGAGTAGCTCCCAGCTTGTCCACAAAGATTGGTTTTGCATAAGCACCAGTAACAGCATGCATGGCATCAAATACAAACCTAAGTGATAAAATCCACAAGGAAAACTATCAAAAACAGAACTTTCAAATTGATAGATAGGCATTCAAGAAGGTAATCGGGATATGAGGCCACTTAAATTTACATGGTATGTAACCAACACACAATTTCTGAAGGCGCTGACGTGATTGAAGTTGGTTTAAAATGTGATAGTTTGGTGATGAATAAATAGTCAGGTAAAGGACAGTGCTAAATGTTAGAACAATGTAACAAACACATAAAATGGTTAGAAAGAAGGATTGACATAGATCACTAGGAACAGCTGACGGGTTGCTCTATTGGCCTTAGTCAACTTAAAAGATATCAAATTGAGTTAGGAAAGGCAAACAACATAAGGCAAAAAGGAAGTTCTTCAGCTTGGAAAACTTCTCCTTCTCTTTAGGATACTCTCTCTCTCCCTTTATCTCTCTTAATGGAGGGGAACTCTGTATAAGTTTGCTTCATTCAGTTGAGGGTATCAGTACCTGAAATCCGACCGTGATAAAAGACTTCTAATCATCTCAAAGTCAAATACATCCTGCAAGAGCATCCAATCTCATTACTGATATGCAATCTCTAGGAATGTAAACAATGATGCACAATTTATTTTCTAACCTCCATCAGCTCCAAGTAGTCAGAAACCGGGTCAATTACTTCAACAATGAAATTTCCATACTTTGTTTCTCCAAGACGAGAAAGGTCAACATCAGGAATATCTGCCATTTTAATCTCAGAAATCTGCAAAACAGTCGCACTAACTTGAGATTTATACATGGTAATATTATTACCAAAACTAACAATCAGATGATGTCAGTTTACATAATATGAGGATTATAAATATCAGCTGTGGTTCAGCCTAACATATGAAAGTTGAATGGTTATAATTCTAAAACCAATGACATATTTTGCATTCTCGTTCATCTGCAAATCCACAAGAATAATACCCATGAATGAAATAGCAGCATACAGAATTGCAGAATTGGTGTCAGCTTTGAGGTTGTAAACAAAATTTCCTCAGGGACACCAAATGAGGAACAATACTTAGAAGACGACCTTTTGAAACTAATAAATGAAGTCCTTAAGAATTCTGAAAAAATATCATTCTGTTTTCTCCAAAAGAAAAAAGGAGAACACAAGGAAACAATGATTAAGAAAGATAGGAAGGAAGAAGAAAGTTACTTACAGAAAGAGTGTTTCCATAGATCTTGTCAGTGATGGATTCAGGTGCAGGTTGTCCGCTGCTATAATTAAACTGGAAAATTAACAAAAATGGCATCAAAATTATGTAAACAGTATATCTCTTAGTAACTTAACAGCATATTCTACTTCATATGGACACAACTTGGAGATTTTCCATTCTGATGTAGGTATGCAATAAATGTAGGGTGTTTTGAAAACTTGGAAATCAACCCAATATACATTAAGAGCTCAAATAGTGTGACTAGAAACTTCTAGGAGAAGGATTAGTGAATTGAATAGCTTGAACCATTCTCACTAATGTCAAATCCAATTGTTGGAGTCTCATAAAGCAGTAAGAAAAGTAAAGAGAAGAGAATAGGTTGCAGTTGTTTGACGTTTAGCGTGATACTATATCATGTTATGTGCGTGAAACCCCTAAAGCTCAGATCTGAGCAACAGCATTCCTCATCTAGATGTGTGAACTAATAAGCACCAATTCACCTTGATACCCCAATCATATTCCGGCCCTCCAGGATTATGGCTTGCACTCATTATGAATCCACCGTTGGCCTATTGATAAATATAGACATTTTTTTCTTAGTAATCAGATCAGAACAAGGTAAGAACTCAAGAAACTATTATCTTAAATTTCACAAATTTTGCTTGAAGATTAAGAAGTCAGCTCTTGCCTTCCTCTTTCGAATCACAGCAGAAACAGCTGGGGTAGACAAAATACCTTCCCTGCAATTGTAGATTGTTAATGGTCAAGCACATAACCAGGGGAATTGATGCATTGGAATTTGAAGATAGTCAACTAACATCACTTTGTAACCCATGTTCCCAGGGAGAAGGCACCCAACTTTAAGAATAAACGCAACAAGTTTGTCATTTATCAGAAGGCATCCAATATACAACATTCAGTAGCCTTATAAGGTGATTAGTTAAGTACCAGCATCATGGCTATTTTCAAAGTTGACACACCAAGTTCCAAGCATTTAGCTACGAAGTTAGATGAATGTTGCATAAAATGCATTGAAGCAAACAAGTGCTATATCATAAAATTTTTCATGAACAACCCATGCAAAAGAAAGCAAATTGAAACTAGGTATCCAGTTTCGAGCCAGCTACTTAGCAAATTCGCCATCTACTCAAGACTAAACAATTTCAATGAAGACTAACAAATGAAATTTTTGATGTGCCTAATGTTCAGTTCTAAAATTCAACCTTTGCTCACTCATCATCTCATCTTCCTCCATATTTTTTAACCAATATTGGATTAGAAAGTTACAGCAATACTTACTTGCCAACCAGGATTTTGCCAACACCATTTCCTGCAGCAATTTTGATGATAATCTACATTTTCAACCCCAAAAACGTGTGAGAGGCAGATGAACCCCATAAACCAAGCATGATGAAGACAATATAAATTGAACAAGTTGGTTTGATTTAGTAACTAAAAGATGACCTGTGCAGCCTCTCGATTGAAGTAACGACCATCCCCTCCTAAAACCAGCAATCCATTCTTATAATCCTCTGAAGCCAATGAATTAAACAGAGCCTACACATAGAAAGATTCAAAATTTGACAAAGTTCACCGTGCCCATATAATAAATCATAAAATTTTCACCATGAAACATGTATAAAGATCAAACCTGAATCCAATTAGCAAGGTAATTGTCTTCCATGAAAACTTTAACCTGTAAAAGACAAAATCTTTCCAGAATAAGCACATTCCCGGGAAACAGAAGCAATAACCAATTGAACCAAAAAAAAAAATAGAGTTCAAAAATTAAACAGAAAGAGAACTGCAAGCAGATGAAAGCTACCTTCTTTCTAAGCCCGCTTGTCCCAGTCTTCTGACCCTCGATTGGCTTCGTTGGCACCGAATTAATCTGCAACACACAACAACCAAATCCCCAGTACTTTGAATGAATCTACTGCGCTCTAAATACAAGAAAAGGGTAATTGGGAGTCCAAAGATTATACCTTGATGCCTTCTGGTTCAGCAATGGCAGTGGAAGAGGACGCTCTGATGGAGAAAAACGGTGACTGTAAACGGTTGCAGGAAGCTTTTGAAACAGAGAGTTTATCGTAGACGAAAGGAGAAAAAGAAAGTGAAGAGGAAGAAGTGAGAGGAGAAGAAAGAAGCCGGCCATTGGCATTAGATTGCCTGAACTTGAAAAGGGTCGAAGAATTATAGACGTTCTCTAGTCTATAACAAGAAGAGAACGCCATTGTCCCTTTGAGTCAGAGCTCAGTTATTTTGATCTCCAACACTAATGGACCTTTGCCTATTTCTAGCTCTTCCTCTTAGGAGTAATCGAGTGATTGATCGCAATAACAAGTGAGATAACATGTAATGATGAGTTTAAATCCATGACTGCCACAAGTACTCCCAAAGTCTTATCTTCACTTGTTCATGTGAGCTGCCACCACTTTTGATGCCTCCAATCTCTTCCCCGTGATATCATAAAATATTTTATGATATTTAAACCGTTCAACATAAGAGCTAGTCAATTGCCCTTTAAATCACGACATTAAACTACACCTTGAACATGACATCCTTCTTAGTTACTCCGTAATAGAGTGACAACTGAATCTGATTAAATGGAATAATGGGTTGTGATTAAAAATTCATAAAGAACATGATCTTTTTTTTGTCATTTAATTGGCAGAAACGTTCAAGAGAGACCCACCAATTTTTAGTGTCATTAGGTATTCTATCATATCTTCCACGTTAATAAGTCTTATTAGAGTTGTTTATTTACACGACTCAATTAGATAACCTTCATGTCATGTTATTAATAGTTACAGATAAAATTATTTAAAATATCTTATACATCAATAATAATTTAATATATATATAAGGATAAAAAGAGGTAAAATATTCTAAGATGAGTTTTTCAGTTAATTTTAAATTATTAATTTATTAAATAAAATTTTAAATATGTAATTTATGAATTATAATTTTCAGGTTTACTTAATATATATTTAAGAGTGGAGAATATAAGTTTTCCCATTAACAAAATGATCCAAGCCTTAAAATCTATATAAGTAACTTACCTTTGACAAGGTGAAGGCCAGGGATGAAAATTTAATCCATCCAATTTGAAATTAATCAATTTAATTTAATTTGATCATATTGAATTTCAATTATTCAAATCTGAACAAAGCCATATTTAAGCTCAGTCTTCATAATTTTGTAATTTAAAAATTATAATAATTAGTCAAGTCTGATTTTAATCAATAAATTTAACCAAATCAAATTTAATCAAACTCTCGTCGTAACTAATTATGTGGAGTCAAACATTCGTCAAGTCGTGACTTCAAAATGTTGGATTCGAACTTAGATATAAAGGAGTCCAGGATTTGATCCGGCCCATTTTATAGAACTTTGGTTGCTAATATGGAGGAAAATATAAGGGATAATAAATAGAAGAAAAAAAGAAGGGATAATAAATGGACAAGCGAATAACTTTTTGAAATTTTTTTATTTGAATGATAAATTTTTAAAAATTTTAATTAAATAACCAACCCTTAAAAGTTAATCAATTAAAATAAAAAATTTTAACCTATATTAATATAGTTAACAGACTTTATCACATAGACATTTACATGACAAAAAGTACAATTTAGATGTCTATATATACAACTTTAACCTTTAAAAATTTTCAATTTAGTGAAAATTTTTTTAAAAATTTTCAATTTGGTATCTAACATTAATTTTTTTTTAATTTAGTGATCAGCCTTCCAAAATTCATTCAAATCATATTAAAATTAAAAATTTTCCTTATAAAAATAAAAAATGATCAATGCATCAATATTTTATTAAGAAGTATTGTATAACGACTTCTAAATTTTGTTAATGAATATTTAATTATATATTATATTACATTTCAAAAGGTATCAAAATTTTACACTTGATAAGTTTTTTATCTAAAGGAAATAATTAATGAATAAATATTATAAATTAAATATATAGTAGTCACAAAATATCTTTTATAAATAAATTTATATTTAAATACATATTATTGATTTATAGAGAATAATAAATATAAACATTAAAAAGAACTTATTTTTTCAAAAGATTGAAAACTAAATTATTGAAACATGACATATTTTAATTATTCAAATATATTTCAACATAATAATTTTTAATTATTCAAGTATATTTAAAAATTAAAATAATTTTTTAATTATATT
>JAOXYD010000007.1:14608820-14622857 GCA_028565735.1 Pinacopodium congolense
AGGAATTGGTCGTACGTTAAGCGAAAGATCCATCCTTTAAACTAGCACAAGGAGATGGTGCTCCTGCACTTACACAGACAGAATTCGACTGCTTTGGGAAATGAGAAAATAAAATGAACAAGATTGTGCTTCCTCTGAAATGGGTTCTTTTAGACAGCATTAGTAGATGCAACAATTTGAAGTCTTTCAAGGAAATCCATGCCCAGTTAATCACGTCAGGCAGTCTTTGCCACGAATCTGTTGTGAACAGGGTTGTTGAGTTTTTTGGAGGTTCTGTTGATTTTGTACAGTACGCATGCGATTTTCTTAGGCATTGTGATTGGCCCTTGAGCTCATTCCCGTTTAATCGTTTGATTTCGTGCTATGCTGCGAGTAATGGGTCAAAAGCAGCAGTTTTAGTTTACAGAGTGTTTGTGAGAGGTGGGTTTTTACCTGATGGATATACATTTCCTGGTATTTTGAAATCGTGTGCTAACTTTATGGGGATTGCAGAGGGTAGGCAGTTTCATGGGCTGCTTGTTAAGTTGGGTTTGCTTAATGATCTTTATGTGCGAAACTCGCTTGTCCGTTTCTATGGTGTCTGTGGAGAGTGTAGTGATGCTGGTCAAGTGTTTGATGAGATGATTGTGAGAGATGTGGTCTCGTGGACTGGTATTATATCAGGGTATGCCAGGGCAGGCTTGTTTGATGAAGCTTTATCTCTGTTTTCTAGAATGGATGCTGTGCCAAATGCTGCAACTTTTATTAGTGTTCTGGTTGCTTGTGGGAGAAAGGGATACTTGAGGGTTGGAAAGAGTATACATGGGTTGTTTTTTAGGCGTGTAACTGAAGAAAACATAGAGGCCAACAACGCTCTTATGGATATGTACGTTAAATGTGAGTGTCTGAATGAAGCAAAGCAAATTTTCAGTGAGGTGCCTCTGAAAGATATTGTTTCTTGGACTACTATAATAAGCGGATTAGTGCAATGTAAACGTCCCAAGGAGTCCTTGGAATTGTTTTCTGACATGCAAAAGCTAGGGGTTGAGCCTGATGGGATTATACTTACTAGTGTCCTTTCGGCATGTGCCAGCCTCGGAGCTCTTGCTTATGGCCGGTGGGTACACCATTATATCGATCATAGGGGCATCCAATGGGATATGCACATTGGCACAGCTATCATTGACATGTATGGAAAATGTGGCTGCATAGAGCTGGCATTGCAGACTTTTGATGGAATGCCTAGTAAAAATATCCGTACATGGAATGCTTTGTTAAATGGCTTGGCAATGCATGGGCATGCCTCTGAGGTACTTGGACTTTTCAATGAAATGGTTAGGATAGGCATGAGCCCTAATGAGGTGACGTTTCTGGCCATTTTAACAGCTTGTTGCCATTCTGGCTTGGTAGATGAAGGGCGTCACTACTTTCATCAGATGATGAGTGATCACTTCAAACTTTATCCAAGATTAGAGCACTATGGCTGCATGGTTGATATGCTTTGCAGGGCTGGACTTTTGGATGAAGCTTTAGAGCTGGTAAAAGGTATGGATATACAGCCTGATGTGTTAATAATGGGAACTCTTCTTAGTGCTTGCAAGGTCAATGGGGTTGAACTCTCCCAAGAAATACTAGACCACCTTGTGGAGCTTGAATATCATGATAGTGGGGTTCATGTGCTTCTCTCAAATATTTATGCTAGTCGTCAAAGGTGGGCTGATGTGACAAGGATAAGGAGGTTGCAAAAAGATAAGGGAATCAAGAAGGCCCCTGGTTTAAGTGTAATAGAGGTGGATGGCAGGGCTTACGAATTTTATGTTGGAGAAACTAGTCATCCTCAAAACAAGGAAGTTCATGAACTTTTGAACTTTCTCTCTAAACAGATCTTTCTTGCTGGGCATCATGAATATTGCTTCTTGACATAGCATATCCAATGTACGCTATGCTTTCACAGAGCTTTTCTTTCACAATGTCACTAATTGTTTAAAGTTTATAACAGTGATTTGTAGTTAAACAGCCAATGTAGGTCCATTAGTATCCAGCATAAGTTTGCTGCCAAATTTAATCCATCTAATCCTTAGATTATGTGAAGAGAGTTCCTTTTGTGAGTAAGAGGAAAAAAATTAAGAATAGAATCTAGCTCTTTTATGAAATGAAAATGGCTTTTGATTTGAGGTTCATCTGTAATCCCAAACTGTGTAATCATGGTTGCAGGGTCAAGAATTGGGATCCCATTGGCCTGAATGACTCCTTGCACACATCAAAGAAACTGAAAGCTCTATGCTGAATGAACCACCTAATATATGGAATGGTTACCTGTATTACCTCATTGTTGTTCAGCAAATATCAATCGTCTGCCCAGATGCATTTGGGGTAAGTCATATATGAATTATTGCGATGGTAGGTCGCATGGCATGATCTTTTTGAACACGCCTTCAGGGAAGAGTTTTAATTGTATGATCATGCGACTTGTAAAACAGCTTCATGAGGCTCCAATATGACCATTCTACATGAAATTGATTTCCTGTTCAATTGATGAGTGCTACCCAAGCACTGTTCTGCTGCTCCTTCCATCATTCAAATTTCTTATTTCCTTGTCAATTGTGAGAATTTGTGAGAATTTAGTGATTTAAAAAAAAAGCTATATATGGTTATATATATTACTAATTGTATATTAGATTCTGAACCTACCAGATTACTAGATTCTTACGTGATCTAATTATGGGTCTGTATAAGATGCAATTTATCTGAGTATTAGATTTTGAACTTACCAGATTACTATGTTTTGCTGTGTAGAGCTTTCTGGTCAAAGTCGCATATTTTCAATTGTCTACTGAGAACAGTGTGGATAATTGATTGTGGTAGATTGTGAGAAATTTTTGTTGACAACATTAAATGAAACAATTGAGAAATTTTTTTTGACAACATTAAATGAAAAATAGTTTACTAATGTTCTTCCTTAGCTGATTTCCTATGGCGTAGAGTTTTCATGCTTGCTTATAACTGCAATTTGATAAATTAACATATTTCTGCAGAGGGTGATCAAATAAAATTTGCTTAAACTTCAACTGTATTCTGGTTTAGAGCTGTGTATCTCCACTTTGCCTTCTCCACAAAGTCCGCATCCAGGAATTGAGCAATGAAAGACCAAAGCCTGTATGCATCTTTAAAATTGGCCAGAAATCCAAATGCAACTGTAACAACCGTTATTCCTACATTAGTTTTCTCTTTCCCCATTTTTGTTGCCGTTCCTTTTATTCCACTTAATCCCCTCTCTAGAACTCTTCTTTTCTCTTCGTCATGCTTATCCAAGAAGGATATATGATGCAAGAATCCATAGCTAAGAGATATATTTATTTGATCAGCTAGTTTCTGTACAAGAGGAGCTGCAATCTTTTCTCCTTTCCAATCGAACACATTGAATGCCAGAGCAGGTCCACGATCAAACTTTACTTTTGGCCCATATATTCTAACAAGGGGGATTTTCTCTGTATTTGGATGCTTGAGTTTCGTCAATGCAATCACTAGCCAATTGATCAGGCACCTGCCCCTTGTACTAATCTGAGTCAGTCCCAATAAATCAACCTGATCCAATCCCTTGCATTCGATCTTCAAGGTCCCAAGTTTGCTGTTTTTGGCATTTTGTATCTGCATAATGTTAGCTGTTTCTCCTGATTGAGTAGTTTCCTTAGTATGTGATGCTGTCTGCATTTCTGTTGCTTCTGCAGTTTCAAACTCAAAGGTTTCTCCTTTGTCCAGTTTTGCATGGTGCATCGCTTGACCTGATATGGGACCTGAGAAGGAGTTTGATGTAGCTAAGTCATCTTCTTCTGCTGCCATCTTGGATATCTGTTTCAGTTCTGTGTTAGTTCCTGAAAGTTCATCGATGGAATGAAGTGGGCTCCTTGCTGGTAGCAGACTCACCAGTCCAATGCTTGAGGAATCCTCCAGATGAGGGACAGTGGTTTTCTTAACAAAGAGACATCCAAACCCGGATGGATTTTCCCCAAAAATCTTGTAAAAGGTACAAACAAGGGAGTCTGGACGAATAAGGGAGAGCCCAAAGCTGTCCATGTCCTTTGGTCCCAAGGCACAAGCATCAATCATGATGTGCCAACCATTCTCTTGTGCTATGGTCATCCACTGATAAGGATATCTGGCACCAGTAACTCTAGAATGAAGTGGGAAGACAAATAATCCCTGTTTTTTCTTCTTTTTCCTACTCCTGATGAGCATCTTTTTCATTTGCCTGGAGCTAACCCTTAGCCTTGGCCATAAGAATTCTGCTGAGAGGACTTGAGCTCCTTTTTTCTCAGAGCGATCAATCATCGCTTCTACTGCCACACCTTCATAGTCGTAAACAGTTAGAAGCTTCTTGCTAGACTTGAAAGGGTAAGATTCGGCCACAAGTTTGAAAGCTGATTTCCTGTTTGCTGTGAAAACCATATTGTTATCCTTTCCAGACATATTGAGAAAACGCATTATCCTTTTCTTCATTGCTAATTCTAATTCTGATTCTTGGCCATCATAAAGTAGCTGGGATTTCAAATCTCCTGTCTTGTAAGACACTGTGAAGAAGGGGATATGTGGGTTTTCAGGAGATGAAATGGCTTGAGGTAAAGAGGGAGAGGAGTAAGAAGGAAGAAGTTGGTCTTTTGAGTCAGATTTTTGTAGCTGGGAATAGGAGAAGAGGCCTATGCCAATATAATCAAGACAAGTATTATTGGAGAGTGAGAGATGATAGTACTCTTGGGCACGTATATCGTCAACCTGATAGGTTTCAGAGTATTGTGGATAAGCTTCGATGAATTCAGGAAAAGATTCTTCCAAAGATGGGAGACTCTCAGGATTAGTGAATTGCTTATTGGGAAAGATAGAAGAAGCGGTTGTGGCAGCAAAGTTCCGGCGACAAGTTGCCGATGTAGTTAAAGTTCTGGTCTTGTCAGTCTTGTTCAGGGGCTCCAGAAAACCAAGGATAGGACCTGGACAGCAACCATGAAGACATACTGGGGGGCTTTGTTTCAGGCAGGGTGACTGCATCTCTTTATGTTCTTTCTTGTTGCTTTCTCTTTATTCTCGCACTCGCCCTTTTATCGGTAGACAATGCTATAAGGTTTAAGGATGAAAAGGTCAGATGAACAGATTATTTTACTTCAAACATGAAAGGGAAAGATTGAAGGGGTCATCAGGACAGTGAAGTTGATCAAGTCCTTGCACTAACTAGCATGTCATCTTTAACTCAAACATGGAAGTGATGTACTTGTCTCATGCTTTAAGGATTGAGCAGATATGGGTAGTAACAAGAATAAGTGGACGACAAGATTTGCCTTAATTTCGCCGGCATCATCGATAATGGGTTTCTTAGGAGGCACCCTGTAAAGCTTCCAAATTGCTTAAAGTTCTTCAAAGCTTTTGAGTTGGTCGACGACTGGCTGGTCCAATGATTCAGTGTAAGTTGGCTTTGGCTGGTCTAAGTTCTTAAATAAGATTATGCGCTTTGCCTCTTTTTTTTTTTCTTCAAATTTTTAGTACAATGTCAGACTTAAAATATTTGATGGTCACCCTGCCTTCATCTTTTATTGGTGTATTTTTGACTTGGTGACCCCCGAACTTGATGAATGTATATTATATTCATATTTCTCTTTATTTTAATTTTATACAATATAAAACAAGAGATTCATTAAACCCTTTCTTTCTCAAAAAAATAAAAAAAAGTTTGCACTTTGAAGAAAGAAAAAGAAATCAGATTAAAATTCATTTGTATTAAATCGAAAGTAAATTACACTTAAAGTGAACTTACGTATAAAGAAATAAAATACTATCTTACCAAAAATCTTTTTAAAAAATTAGTTTTTTTTAATGCAAGTATAACTTTTATGTATTGTTCCTTAAATTTAATAATCTTCCAGTATTTTCATCATCTTCTTTTATATAGACTTGTGCTTGCAAAACCTGGGACCAAACTTCGGCACCCACAACTTATGAACGTATACGGTAATTCCATGACCAGCAAACAAAAGAACAAGAGATTAGGCCTCCTATACTTATTGACACAAAGATCTCTTTGAAACTCGAATTTTTACGATAATTTAATTTAAGTTTACTTAAAAAAGATTCAGTCTTCAATGACGTTTGAAGTGTTTTATTTGCACACTCAAAGTAAAAATATTATAAAGCAAATAAGAAAACAAAGCAGACAATAATGCATAAGAGAGATATAGTAAAAATACTAATTTTAATTTTTTTTCCTTAAAAGAATACAAAGAAGCTCTTTTAGATAGAATAAAGAGATTAAGGCTCAATGAACTATATATCGGAGAGTAAGGCTCAATGAACTATATAGACTCTCTGACTTGAAAGTTAAGTTACAATTTGAATCCCAATTGAATTGAACTTGGTAAGATCACACTAAAGATCACATTTATCTTTATAAAATTTTATCACGTTGGCTAATTGGATGACACCTCTACCCAAATAGGACTATAATTGATAAGACAGAATCATATTACAGCTGAAAGACTAGAGTTTATATTTGACTAGGAAAGTAATATCATTATCCTCGAAGATCTCTGCTATCTTCAGATGTTTAGTCTCACTTTAACTCTAATTATTTGTGTCACCATATCATCCAAGATCTCCCCACGATCTTTATCTCTTGATGATACTGAGTGATCTTTGCTGAAACCTATATAGCACACTAACCTGATCCAATGCTTACTCACAGCAAGTTTGCTAGTTGTGGTTTGTTCATTTAAGCATAGGTCAAATCTCTAGTCCATCAAGTCCTTAGCCTTAGACAAGTTAATCCCTGTAAGGTCTAAGACTCTACTAAAATTCGCATCAAGTCTGATCTCATTTACCCATGTTTGCTATAGTATTTTCGCATGCTTCCCTCATGTGAGTAATCCAGCTAACCTTCCCCTTAAGGCGCATCTTAAAAGTCATTGAGAAGTGCTTCAAATTTTAAGAGTATAAAAACCCACCCCCACCAAATGGATTCGATGCCCTTATTAAATTAGTCTGAAGGTAGGTGTTTACTTGATCCTCGAATTACTACAGTGTAATGTATTTCTTCCACATAACTATTGGGATAGGCTTTCCCTTCTAATGAATTAAGAACTCGATCCTTCGATTCTTCTTGTGTTGACCTATTATTCGACGATTAAAGATCTTTTCTATTTGATCCTCGAACTGTTTTCTCACAACTAGTGGAGCTCACTTCACTTGACTCTTATGCGGATCTGATGCATCCTTATAACATGGTTTGAGAAAATTAAAATGAAAAGTAGGGTGTATCTTTAATCGTTAGGACAATTTCAATCTGTATGCCATATTCTCCACTTTGTATAACACTTCAAATAGTCCATTATACTTCATCACTAATTCTCGATGTACTTACTTACTCGAGATTTTCTTTCAAATATGTGGGATTAGTTTTAACAAAACTTTGTCTTTTACGTCAAATTCCAACAGTCTCCTCTGAATATCCACTTGTTTCTTCATCTGTTGAGAAGCGAAGATTGTCCCTTCCCTCATCCAATAACTCCTGTTTCTCCATCGCAAACTTATGCGTCGTAGGACATTTTCCATCTACCTTTTGTTGAACAATCTTAAGTGGAGTAAGAGATTATTAGCCTAACATTATCTCAAAGTGACCTTTCTCTATAGTTGAAGATCTGTGTAAGTTATAGCAAAACTGTGAGATATAAAGTAAATTTAACTAGTTATGTTAACTTGCACTTACATAATGTCATATGTAATCTTGCAGTAAACTGTTGATGCTTTCTATTTGGCCATCCGTTTATGGGTGATTTGCTATTGAGAACTTTAAATCGCACCACATCATATTGAATAGAGACATCTATAATTGGCCGTGAACCTGGAGTCTTAATCGCTTACAATATCCACTGGTACTTCAAAATATTTGACCACGTTCTTATAGAACTAGTTATCCATAACATGCGAGGGACAAGATATAAGAGCTAACATAAAGATCACATACTTGGAGAATTTTTCAATCACCACCATAATTGATGTCATTATGTCCACATTTGGAAAGCGACCAATGAAATATATTGAGACCGACATCCAAGGTCTTTTAAGGATGGATAAAGGCTATAGCAAACCGACTTCCTTCTTCCTCTCCAGCTTATCCAATTGACATACAGGGCAAATCTAGGCGTAACATTGCACGTCATTCTCCATCTACAGCCAAAAGTAGGAATTAGATAAGTGCACTAGCATCCGTTAGACTCCTAGGTAACCAGCCCACTGCTAGTCACACATCTTCTTAAGCAATTGTTTCCGTAATCCCCCAACAAGCAGTGCATACACTTGATTAATCTCAGTCATAAAAAATCCATCATTATCGAGGCAAAACTTGTTTAAAACATCTTCTTTAACTTGGGAAATCAACTTACAGTACACGGTGTTTAGTGGAGCTCCTTTTCGATTTGCTCCAATAGGTTAGACTCTACCATTATTGTCGAATATAGGGCCACAAATATCTTCTTTCTACTCAAGGCATTTTTCATGTTATTGTGCCTTCCCAGTTTATACTCCCACACGAAGTCATACTTGGTTAGAAATTATTATCACCTGCCTTGTTTTGCAGACAACTTCTTTTAGGTTCTGAAAAATGTGTTCGCAACATTATCCATATAAACAACAAACTTGATTCCCAACAGATGCACTTGCCACATCTTAAGGCAATACACCACTGCAAGTATTTCCTTTTTCTGTGATGAGTAACACTGCTTCTCACTATTAAGCTTTCAAATCTCAAATGTAACCAGATGACCCTCCTGTATAAGGACTCAATTAATGGCTTTGTTTGATGCATCCATGTGTGCTTCGAATGGAAGATCAAATTCGAGCAACTTCAAAAAAGGTTTAGTTGAAATAGAGGCTTTAAACCTCTCGAATGCTTCTTAAATACATCCAACCAACATCACTCTTATTTTTTCTTTAGTAAGTTCGTTAATAGCGTCGCTTTTTCTTTGAGTATACCACTATGAATCATCTATAATAGTTCGTTAGGTCGAGAAAACTCTGCAATTCTTGCACTGTCGTGGAAACTTGCCACTCAACTATTACCTTAACCTTTCTCGAATCCATCTTGACTTGATCCTTGCTCACCACATAACCTAAGAATCTGATCTCCAATTGGGTAAACACACACTTCCACCTCTAAAGTCCTTTTTTAATAAGAAATCCTAACATAAACAAAACTTCAGACTTTGTCTTTGTTATCAATTCAACTCCTATTATTCATCCCACTAAATTAAAGCACGTGGTTGAATGACTTGTCCTCAATTATTTCTTTTATAAACTTTTAACTCTTTTACCTTAGGAATCCTTAACCCAAAAATCAATAATCTTTGAGATAATCGCATTACCATAATTAGTCTAATATGTTTGTAGATTGGTTGGCAAAGCTTAAGATAGTTAAGGTCTTAAGTTCAAATCACGCTATTTGATGTTTTGTAATAATGGTTTTTCCTCTTTAAAACAATGCTTATTTTAAGCAATTTGGATTTGCTTTTTTATACCAAAAAAATGAAAATTTAGACAATAGAATTATAACACACTACTTTTAATAGGGTTGGAACTGGCGACCTCTCATTATAGTTTATCAAAACTTTACTAACTGAACTATTGGCATTGCACGTCTAATCATATGACATATTAATATTAAAAGTAATATTTTGGGTTCATTGCCATATACTATAGCATCATGGGACATGTAGGTCTCATTGTCACATGGAAGTCTATGTGACACTTACGGGACCATAGATAAATTTTTTTAAAATGATACCACATGACATTAGGGGTCCACTTAATATATGAACCAATTATAGGCTGTCACATGACAACCAACTATAGTTAACAAAATAGAGATATTGTTGTTTTTTAATATTTTTAAAATGTTAGATTATAACCTAAACATTTTGAAATGTTAGGATCTGACCTAAATATTGATTAAAACATTAAGGTTAAAAACACACTTTTAATCAATTTAAGGTGCATTATAATTGTCAAAAGTATAAATGAATATTGAATAAGTTTATCTCTTATTTGGTGCAAGAGAAAGAAAGGGTGAGACAATATAAAAATGAGAATTTTTATTTAGCATTAATCTCTTTTGGCAGGTGTAAGGAGAAGAAAAGTTAACAGGTTATAGTGTCAAGTACAAATAAAATTTTAAAGAAAAATTAGATTATATTATTTTATAAATATTATATTTATCAAGTTTAACAACTATTGTGATTTTTTAAAAATTTTTAAATAACAAAATTTTTTAAAATTTGTGTAAGTATTTAAAATAAAAATATCACGTTACTTTAAAAATAATTTATAATTAATATATATTGAAATGGACATAAAAAGATGACGAAAATAGAAGTTGGCATTTACACTATCCAATGCTTGAGAGTGGTCTATATGGTAAATATAGGAGCAAGACATCACCCGAGCAATCAATCTCAATCATGATTAAGCATCTCCCCATCTATCTATAGTAAGGTCGACGAGCGTATAAAAAATAACCCATAATTGTAAATCCTACTCAAATGTCATTGTATAAAATTATTTGTCAAAAAATGTATTTTAACCCTAAAGCTCTAGTCAATTTTTAGTTCATACTTTGATTTAAGAACATTTAAGTTAGAATTTAATGATTCAAAAACATTAACAAACAATCATAACTTATTAAAAACTTTTAAAAAGAACCTTAGAATCAGAAAGTGTGGTTTTAATCTTAAAGTTTTAACTAATATTTAGTTTAGACACTAATGTTTCAAAATATTTAGATTAGATTCTAATGTTTTAAATTGCTTAAAAACAACCATAATGCTAAAAAACGTTTGAAACAACTTAAACCCTATTTTGTTAGCTGGAGATGGCTATTATATGGCAACTTGTAACTGACCCACATGTTAAGTAAACCCCACACATACCACGTAGCATTATTTTTTGAAAATTTTGATACGTGGATCTCACAAATGTCACGTACATTGTCATGTGGCAATGAGACTCGTGTATTAAATGATTTTGTGACATGTGGTAATCATATCCTTTAACCTAAAAATCAATAATCTTTAAGTTAATAACATCACAGCAATTAGTTTAACGTATGGATACATCGGTTGATAAAGCACCACATTAGGATAGTTAAAGTTTCAAATTTGAATCTTGTTATTTTCAATTTATAATAAATTTTTTGCCTCCTCAAAATGACATTGTTTTGAGCGAACTGGATCTAATGTTTTATACCTAAAAAACTGATGTTGTTTTAAATAATCGAATTATAACACATTGCATTTAACACTGTTCGAACTGGCGATCTTCCATTATGGTTTATAAAAAATTTACCAATCTATTGTGTTGGGTTTATATGGAACCTAAGAGGAGATGAATTAAGTGATTAAA
This sequence comes from Pinacopodium congolense, assembly GCA_028565735.1. NCBI lineage: Eukaryota > Viridiplantae > Streptophyta > Magnoliopsida > Malpighiales > Erythroxylaceae > Pinacopodium > Pinacopodium congolense. The sequence continues at coordinate 14,620,230 of JAOXYD010000007.1, forward strand.
ATTTCTTTTAAGATGCAAAATAAGTTTGATAAAATGAAAAAGCTTAAAAAATACTATCAAATTAAATGAATAACATAAGTAAGTGCATAAAATTAAATGAGTATATAGAAGAAATATACCACTGATTTATATTAATTTGAAGCGATCAATTTGCCTTTATGACTAATTCCCAACACAATCTGTTGAAATAATTTTATTTAAGCAGCCGCGGATTACAACTTTCAGAATTACAAGCTCCTTTTTATAACTTAAGGACAATCTTTTCTCATTCTTTTTCTAAAACTCATGAATAACCTTCTCTCGTTCTTTTTCTAGGGATCAGGATTATCCACATAAAAAACCACACTTAAAGGTGTTTTGCTCAAGATCACTTTATTACAAAAAAAGGCTCTCATAATAATGAGATGAATGCACACTAGCTTTACAAAAATTGCATAAACACACTAAAATGTTTAAGGAAGATAGAAATAATGCTTAGAATGTTTAATTATATCTAAACCACCTGCCAACACAACCACATACCAACACCTCTATTTATACTCTTAATATGGTTAATTAGCCGTTGTCCGACGAATTTCTAATGTTATAAACAATTAATCAATTTACTATTGCAAAATATGATCATTCCTAATATCATGCTTCTGATTTCCCAACATTCAGTCAATCGACCTTTATCATTTGATTTATTTATTAAGTTTCGGTCAGTTGGCCTTCATCATCTAGTAGACCAATACTCTCTAATCAGTCAACCGACCTTAAAATATCGAGACCACTTCATCCCAAGGCAATCTAAACCAAGTTATATCAATGTTAAACCTAAGTAAAAACAAGTTCTAATGCAGATATATAACCATAACACAGATAAATATTTATGATAATCAATTTTTTTGATTCAAGCCATCTTAGTTACCTTATTAATTTATGCATTTCAATAACTTCATACTTCAAGAGGGATTTCACATATACACATCAAAATATATAAGTCCTCTTGATTATGCTCTTACATGTATTTTCTAAGTCATTAACATAAGTATGCATGAGTGAGCCTCCTTAATAATTAAAACGAATTGAGCAAAAGTCTTATAATGAAAATTACATAGAACCATATATTAAAACTAATTTTCTTCTTCACACGATATGAGTCTCTATATAAAATGGTCATGGATTCTAATTAATCTCCAAGACTCCTAAAATGAATACAGTTGAATCTCTTCCAACCACCTATCTTATAATACACTAGAACATAACATTAGTAATAGAGTTTTTTGTCATCATCAAAATAAAGTGAAACCTCTCTTAGTTCAACAATCTCCCCCCCTTTAGTGATGACAAAACCATATGATCTTATGAACAGTAAGCTCAATAATCATCAATTAAACACCACATGATCATGCTTTTAGACTTTGCCTAAATCAAATAAGAATTTAAGGTTCACAACAATTATCAATTTCAAGTTGACCTTGCTTTGAATTCATGCAATAAGTAAGAATTTTAAAAGGAACACATTAAAAGAAACTTTACATAATATTACACTTCTCCTCCTCTTTGGAATCAACACAAAAGGAATAAAAATATGGATAAGATGAATAAAGCATGAAAAGACACATCATAAAGAATGACCATCTGCTATACCAATTCTCTTCTAATTGTGCAAAGACGATTTTCACACAAGGGTTTAGTAAAAATACTTGCTAATTGATGCAAAGTATCAACAAAATCAAGTTCAATATCATCATTTTAAACATGATCTATAATGAAATGATACCTAATTTCTATATATTTTGTTCTAGAGTGTTAAATGAAATTATTTGTTAAACAAATAGTGCTCTTATTATCACATCTTATTGAAATGTTATTAAGTTCTAAGCCATAGTCATTAAGTTGTTGTCTAAGCCATAAAACTTGAGTGCAATAACTTTTGGCGACTACATATTTAACTTCCGTTATAAACAATAAAATATAATTTTATTTTCTACAAAATCGTGAAACTAATGCATTACTTAAGAAATGACATGCATCATATATACTTTTTAATCTAACAAATTTCTCACATAATCAGCATCCGAATAGCAAACCCAATCTAGATATGCATTCTTAGGATACCAAAGTTCTAAATGCAATGTACTACTAAAATATCTCAAAATAAGTTTAACAGTTAAATAAATGAAAATTTCTAAGTAAAGATTGAAATTGAGCACACAAATAGACACTAAACATAATATCAAGTCGATAGAAATTAATTTTATCATATTTTTACATATAAATTCATTTAATTTTGTTCTATTATTTGTTCAAAAATGCTCAATTTGTGTCATATTATATTTAATGAATAGGTTTTTCCCTTTTGATGAATTATGGAGCACAAAGCTTATTATTAGTTCAATTTTGGAACAAAGAAAAGAAAAGAAAAAAAAAAGCAAGCTTAAAAGAGTATGACTTGCTCTTGTAAATTAGGCATCACATTGAAATGGAGCAAGAAAGGAGCATATGCTTTGGAGGTGGCGGCATGTAAGAATGGAGAGAGCATAGAGCATGGAATGACATGTGGTGTTGAAGACCAAAATTAAGCAAGAAAGAGTGGAGTAAATTCGACTACAATTGTTCAAAGCATGAAGAGGGGGGTGATAA
>JAOXYD010000007.1:14656668-14682864 GCA_028565735.1 Pinacopodium congolense
GCTAATAAAATTATATATGAGATTGAAAATATGACATGGAATTTAATAATTAATGCTTCACTTCAAAAAAGGAAAAAGGTATGAATTGGCCCTCAACGTTTCATAAAAGGTTTAATTTGCCCCCTAACGTTTTACAGGGTACCACTTTACCCCCTAACGTTTGAAAAATTATCTAATTTACCCCATAACGTTTACAAATTGGTACAAATTGCCCCCTAAACACTATTCGCAGTGGGCAATTTGTACCATTTTGTAAACGTTAGGGGGCAAATTAGACCATTTTTTAAACGTTAGGGGGCAAAGTGGTACCCTGTAAAACGTTAGGGGGCAAATTAAACTTTTTGCGAAACGTTGAAGACTAATTCACACCTTTTGCCTATTCAATTCTATGTCCTGGCCAGGTACAAAAGAGTTTCAACCAAACCTCTGTGGCTCTGTTTCTAATGAGTTTAGACAAAGTATAGGTAAAAATGTTTGAGACAAATAAATAAATAAATAAAATTGACCCAAAATCACCAAGATAAGTCTAATTTGACCGAATTCATATTCAAATCTATACTTTAAAAATCTTTTTGAATCTGATTAATTATAAGAAATTAGATGAAGACAGTTCAAAGTGAACTGATCAACCTTGTCCAACCGACTCACTCTTAGCTTTTTAGAAGTTTGTTTGATCTAACTTTTTATTTTCGTTTTTTGTTTATATTTTTATATTTTTTTTCAATTCTTGTATTTTATTTAGGATTAAATTCTTTCAGATCCCTTATAATTTGATAAATTATCAATTAGGTTTTTATAGTTTCAAATTTATCAAATATGTTTATAAAGTTTTAAATTATTTTCACCATTAGTCCTTCTATTATTTATGTTTAACGACAGTGTCGCGTGTCATGTCCACATGGTGTCACATAGCACAACGTGGACATGCCAAGCGGTATTGGACTAATAGTGAAAATAATTTGAAATTTTATGAACCTATTTGATAGTTTATTAAACTATAAGGATTTAATTGATAATTTACTAAATTATAAGGACCTAAATGATATTAAATTTAATTAATGAATTATTTTAATAATTTAAATAAAATTGTTAATAATTAAAAAAATATATGTTGTAAATATTGTATTTTTAATAAAGTAATAAATTAAAATTTTTTAAAAATCATACAAATCATACAAGTATTTTATTTTATAAATTCAATAATTACAATAATGTATATATGTGACAGTAACACAAACATAATTATCATGCAAATAATATATTAATAATTACTTTAAATTGATAAAATTTTTACAATAAAAATTGTTTGATTTAAGTATAATTTTATATAATCTAAACGACTTTTTTTTATACTCAATTATGGTTGAATCTAAACAAAATAATTTGAAAATTATTAAAATTTAAATAATTTTAATATTAAATTTAAATTTAAATGTATTTAACCTAATTTAGGTATTAAAAATTATTTTTCTTGTGTCGAAGATTTAGAAGTATTAAAAATCTTTTTTCTTGTGTCGAATACTCAAAAGACAAATATAATAATACTTAAATATATTTACATTTAATATTCAAATTATATTTAAATTTTAATAAGTTTTAACTTATTTTATTTAAATATAATCAGAAGTTAATATAAAAAAAGTTGATTATGTTATATAAAATTATACTTAAATCAAAATATTTTCATCATAAAAAATTTATCAATTTAAAGTAATTATTATTATATTATTTTCATGATAAATATATTTATGTTACTTTCACATATATATATACATTATTATATATATTGAATTTATAAAAATAAATTATTTTTTATAATCTATATAATTTTTTAAAATTTTAATTTATTACTTTATTAAAAGAATACAATATTTACAACACATATTTCAATAAATATTAACAATTTTATTTTAATTATTAAAATAATTCATTAATTAAGTTTAATATTATTTAGGTCTTTATAGTTTGATAAATTATCAATTAGGACCCTATAATTTAATAAACTATTAAATAAGTCCATAAAGTTTCAAATTATTTTTGTTATTAATCCAGTACGTCGTACCACATGGCACTACCGTTAGATAAAAATAACAAAAAGACTAACAGTAAAAATAATTTAAAATTTTAAGACTCTATTTGATAATTTTAAAACTATAAGGACCTATTTGATAATTTACCAAATTACAAAAAGTTAGGATAAATTTAACCCTTTTATTTATGTGTAATTTTTTAATTAAAAAAAATCGAAAACAGTTCTAAACTACTCCGGGATCGTTTGGTATTGCTTTGAGTTATAATTTTTAATTGTAATTTTAATATATTTGTATTGATTTTTGTATTTTATCTTCGATTTCTGTGCTATATTAGTGTGTTGTCTTTTTCGATTTTTGTGATAAAAATCAAAACTAAAAACTTAATCTATACCAAACAAGCCCTTAAGTTCATGCTCCAGTATATTCAATACTCAAAAGAACAGAGATGTAAAACAAATGCTTTTAACGGATCTAATCATTAAGAGTCGTTCGAAAAGCAGTTGCTTGTAAAAACATAGATTACATTACATCTAACTGAAAACTTTGTCTGAGAAACCACTGCTGGTACGACTATACAGTATATGCTTCCCTCAAGAAATGTGTAATGTCTAAATCCCAAAAACTTAAAAAGTCGAAACACAATCCAAATGTCTGGTTCCGTGAACCTTGTTTCCTGGAAAGCACCAAACTCGTTGCTTTTCAGTTCCATCCCAATGTATCACCTCAACTCGAGGCCCTGAAGCCAAGAATTTAGCCCCCTCCTGCTCTTCAGTTTTTTGATAGCAGAATTCAGGAAATTCAACTTGGCAAAAATTTGCAATGGCAACGGCTTGGAAAATCAACACCTCAAATCCTACATCTCTGTGCAATACGTTTACAGAGAAACCAGCTTTTGGTATCAGAAACAACATTGCTTTTGCTAGTCTCCCTCCAGGGAGAGGAAATTTTCTCCTTCATGGGAAAAAAAGACCTGGTCTTTCCATCAAAACATTTCCCCTTCCAATCCAAGAACATTTTCCCATCAAAAACTATCTTCTTCCAATTAAAAAACATCTTCCCATCAAAAACCTTCCTCTTTCCATCAAAATACCTTCTGCTCTTCCAAGCAAAAAGGTTTCTCCTCTACCAATCAAAAAACCTTCCACCATTATAAAAGAAGCTTCTTCCGCTTTTTACAAAAAGCCTCTTCTTCTACCCGTCAAAAAACCTTCTACCCTTACAAAAAATGCTGCTTCTGCTTCAAGTAAGAAGGCAAGCAAAACAGCTTCTTCCGCTTCAAGCAAGAAAACAACTTCTGCTCTCAGAAAAAAAGCTTCTCTAGCTGCAAGCAAAAAGGCTTCTCCTCAAACCATCAAAAGCACTTCTACACTTATAAGAAAAGCTTCTTCTGCTTCAAGCAAAAAAGCTTCAGCTCTACCGATCAAAAGATCTTCTACCCTTATAAAAAAGGCTTCTTCCGCTTCAAGCAAAAAAGCTTCTCCGGTACCCATCAAAAAACCTTCTACCCTTATTAAAAAAGTTTCTTCTGCTTTGAGCAAAAAAGCTTCTCCTCTACCCACCAAAAAATGTTCTACCCTTACTAAAAAGGTTTCTTCTGCTTTGAGCAAAAAAGCTTCTCCTGTACCCATCAAAAGGCCTTCTACCCTTATAAAAAAGGCTTCTTCCGCCCAAAAAGCTTCATGTGCTTCAAGCAAGAAAACTTCTGCTCTCAGAAAAAATGGTCCAGCACCCAGTAAAGATAAGCCAAAAACTTCTCCAAGTAAAGAAAATAAAAAGGCTTGTATCAGTTCAGGGGGAAAAGCTATTCCGGCTCCAAGTGAAAAAGGACCAAAAGCTTCTCTAACTCCAAGTGAAAAAAACCCAAAAGCTTCTCCTGCTACAAGCAAAAAAGCTTCCCCTGTTCCAAGCAAGAAAGAAGTCAAATCCTCTCCCTCTCGAAGTGATTGCTCCTGTCCAGGCATTGAAGCCAAATCTTCTCGTGTTCCAAGCAAGAAAGAAGCCAAATCTTCTCCCATTCTGAGCAAAATAACTTCTCTGTTTCCAAGCAAGACGGAAGATAAATCTTCTAGCACTTCAAGCACAAAAGCTTCTCTTTTTTCAAGCAAGAAAAAAGATAAATCTTGTCCCACAAGCAACAAAGCTTCTCTTTTTTCAAGCAAGAAAGGACCCAAAGCTTCTCCCAGTTCAAGTAAAAAAGCTTCTCTCTTTTCAAGGAAGAAAGAAGCCCCCTCTCAAAGCAAAAAATCTTCTCTATGTTCAAGCAAGAAAGGAACTAAATCTCCTCGCACTTCAAACAAAAAATCTTCCCTGTTTTCGAGCAAGAAAAAAAGAAAATCTTCTCCATCTCCAAGCAAAAAAGCTTCTCTATTTTCAAGTAAGAAACAAGCCAAATCTTCTCCCACTCCACGCAAAAAAGCTTCTCTATTTTCAAGCAAGAAACAAGCCAAATCTTCTCCCACTCCACACAAAAAAGCCTCTCCCTTTCCAACCAGGAAACAAATCAAATCTGCCCTTACAGGAACAAATGTGATTGAGACCAAGGTTCAGTTGAAGACTCTAGAAGGTTCCAAGCTTGGCATTTCAAAATTTCCCGAATTCAAATACAATGCCAGAGGTGGGATAGCAACTGGGATCGGCCAACTTGATAGCTTGCACAAGACTATCAAAGTCAACTTTGATACCGATGATTTTGATCTTCCACCAGTAGCAAAAAGTACAACAAAGATGCTCATGGGATGGCCGATGCTGTCATTCGTAAAGATTGACATAGTCCCAGAACAACTTTTTGGAACTATCGAACATTCTGGCAAGGTAAATTGAGCTCCTTCCTCTTGTTTCATGCTTTATACGAAGAATTAAACATTAAGATAATAACTTGATCCACTATTACTTACAATATCTACCATACATGTTATCGCAGGTTGATCTTGAACTTCACGGCCAGTTATTCTTTTCTCTTGGCAGACTCTTCAAAGCACTGCCACTGCCTGTGAAGACTAAATTGACAACAGAAGAGTCAAAAGGAAAGACAGTTAGTAAAAAAGGGAAGAGGATGGACAAGGCAGGAAAATGCAGATTGGTTGGAGTATCAAAACTTGAAACTGTGAATGATAACTTCATAACCAAGCTCTTTGATCTTCCAACTGAGTCCATCGCCAACATCAATACTGAGATAACCTTCGGTGATTTAGAGGCTCCTTGAAGTCCACAATTCAGTTCATTGCACTATCGCATATGCCGTTTTGCTTTTTATGTATAAGAATGAAACAATAATACATAACAGGGGCTGTACAGAGTCCATGTTATTGGCAACAGTAACTTTCAATCATATAACTAGGCTTGGGACTTGGGTATCCAGAAGATAACTCGATTCATTTTGTCATTATAGGCAACCTAATGATACTTTTGAAGCATAAATAAATAAATTTGTGTAAACCATTATAGCAATGAAGAAAAAATTTAATAGGATAAGGTGAAAAAAATACCTTATCCATTTATTTACAATAAATAAGTCTCTTTTGACATATTTTCTTTTGCAAAACTTTGAATATTATCTAAGAAAGGAAAAGGTAAAAGTCAACTGAGGTTTTGCTTGTTTTCAACTTAGGGACTGCCTTTAACCACTTCCATCATAAATTCATAATGGCGATTCGCTACGTTATGTTTTTTCTGCGCAGAGCAAAACAGAGTGTCAACTACTGTTGTTCCAAGAACTGTACTAACAATAAATAAGAAGGTAAGTCCAAAGACTCACCTAAACACCAAAACAATGTCTTCTTGTTCAATCAAATATTTGTTTCTAGCTACTAAAGTATCAGTCAAAGGCCAGTCTTTGAGTGCCAACTAATGAAGCATATTGACCCTTCTTGGCTAGCAACTCAAAATGCGTGCCCAATTCAGCTACCCTTCCATCAGAACAGAGTGCAATTTGATGGGCATTCTGTACTGTGCTTAATCTATGAGCAATCACCAATGTGGTCCTCCCATTCATCAGATGATTGAGGGCTTCCTGGACCAGTCGTTCACTAACTGCATCCAGTGCACTAGTGGCCTGCAGCACAGAACAATTACAAGTGTTAAATGAGGCTTGAAACAAGACAATGTAAAAGTTCATAGAGAAATATGCAGATTAGTGAGGCATCCAAACTGAGAGAACATAATACCACGGAAGAAGCAAACAAAGAGTCCTACCTCATCCAGAATGAGTATTGGACCATTCTTGAGTAATGCTCTAGCAATTGCGATTCTCTGAGAAGTGGAGATGAGAAACAAAAAGCAATTACTTTATGATTTCTCTTCTATTTCTCTCTAGAAGCAAAACAGAAAAAATAAAATTGTTTATTAACGATAATTATTGCATACCTGTCGCTGTCCCCCACTAAGTAAGCCACCACGTTCACCAACTAGAGTGTCATAACCCTATGGCATCCAACAAGGTTCAGGAACCATTTCAAATTACTTGGAAGTCAGATCATAATTGAAATATAGGTTTAACAAGAATGACAATATTAGCAGCAAGTAATTAACAATCCAGATTAAACAATAATAAACCTGTGGAAGTGAAATTATAAATTCGTGAGCATTTGCAGCTTTAGCAGCCTTTATAATGTCATCCTGTGATATGTTCTCATCTGGAAGCCCATATGCAATGTTTTCTCCAACAGATACTGAGAAAAGCACAGGTTCCTGGATAAATTTGAGGAAGATAAAAGTGACTATTTCAGGGTAGCATAAGGTTAATTCAGGCTGTTTAAAAGGAAAAAAATACTCAGGCTATCTAATTCAGATCCCAGAAAATTTTAGTTTTGAGAAACACAATTTCATTCAAATCGACTCTTTGGTCATCTACACCCACAGAACCACCTATAGAGCACCTTTGTGTTTTGCCCTTAGCTCTGATGAGAGTTCAACTAAACCCTATTGTTAATATAACACAATTTCTGCTAGATTGGGCAACAAAAAGAATGTGTCCCAACAAGTGCTCCTTTTAGCTTTCTATTGAAAATGTAATGCATAAACTAGCACCATGTATGAATTGGTCTGCAACAAGGTTGTCTAGTGTTGCTTACTACTCCAAGAACCAAAATCCTGTAAGAACATAAAATAAGCTTGTTATATATACTCCAAGTCAAAATAGATACCAAGGAAATGGGCCACTTGATGGAGAACAAAACCTAAGCCTGAAATTGACATTCACGTCATTAACTACAATATTATGATATTTTCACCTATAAATTGATACTGCAGAAAAGCCATTCCATAAATTACAAGACATAGGTGGCAATTATGTCTTATTAGTTGAATCTAGGAAAGCAAAGATCCAAAAGCCTACTTGATTCACTATGGAGACAACTCGAGCCCATTCCGTTTTTTCAAATGTCCGGACATCCTCTCCTGCAACTGTTATTCGACCTATGGTGGGCTGCAGTCATATAACACATAGAGCTTCTATCATTCTGCTGGGGGAGTGAAAACAATAATATGCTAACAAGTGCTGAAACCACAATATTGAAAGACAGTGAACCTCATAGAACCGTGCCAACAGCTGGACTACGGTACTTTTGCCTGCACCACTTGGGCCCACGAGAGCAGTCACAGTTCCACACTTCAGTTTCAAATCAAGACCGTTTAAGATATCCACATCAGGTCTCAAAGGATAAGAGAAATGGACATCTGAAGACAAAGGTAACAGATTCAGTGCACAGGGTTATTATTCAAACAAATAAACTATTAGTACTCAAATTATTTGTGACTGGTACATAGAAGAGGAAATAACATACAAAATTAGCTTTGAAATAAAGACAAAATGAGCTCATGCCACTAGCTAGCAGCAAAATGGATCTCTTACTATAGCCTTTAAGAGTAAGAATCATGAAAAGCAAAAAATGCAGAAAGTTTGGTGTCAGTCCATTCGGGAAAAAAATCAAGGAAAAAGGCATTCATTATACTTTCAAGACAAACATCTCCAGACCACGCAAGGCTAGACACACTGCTGGCTGACTTCAGGGCCGACATATAATGCATATTTAGGTACTGATTCTTCCTGCTGTGGCCATTAACAAGGAACAATTTAGTTATCTCATCATGCTCTTTTCTTTGCTGGATTTCTTTCTCTAAGCCATTGGCAAGGGCTTCATCAATTTCCACTCCACATAAAACTGAATTAATCCTCTCAACAGCAGCGAGAGTGCCACGAAGATCTCCAAATGTATTCACAAGGCCTTGGACCTGCAAAACAAATAGACTTGGATAGCATATTCAGGAAAGATAGGTCATAACAAGGAAGAGGGTAGAATGAGACTCACAGCAAATGTTAATGTGAAGGTGTATCCAATAAAAGAAGCAACAGTTCCAACAGAGAGTTCACCCTGCAAGAAAGAGGAATTAAAAAAAAGGGGAAGCTTTTTAAAGAAGTTGACAGAGATGGTGTTAAGGCAATGCACCCATCAAAAAATGACGAGTAATTTGGGAATCAAAATAAAAGATCAACCTGAAACTGTATTTTCTTTAATCAAGCAAAAACATGTCTAGGAAGTACTACATTTATTCTCTCTTAACATCCACAAATCTGGATCTCATCATATGCTCCTAGTGTTTTTTTAATAAGCAAAAGAAGTCACAAGATGCAAGCGCTTACAGCCTTCACTTTGCTTCCTCCAAGACAATATAAAGCCAATAAAGAAACATAAACAGCAACTCTTGTCAATGACTCATTCACAGATTTGAAGGCTCCAAGCTTTATGCCACTACGCTGATAATCAAGGACCTGCCAAGTTTTTCAAAGTAAATTTGACTATACAGGAAATACTTCGGTGGTTCCGAGATAAATACTACATGGGCAAAACATCAATTAAAAAGGTTCAGATCTTACCTGGCTACCAAACATCAACATTTGGCGCTTTTCACCACCAAATGATCTCACCTACAAAAATTACCACTCCATAACATTAAGGTCAAAATCTTCTCTTGCTTGTCAATATTTGTTCTTGTCCTTGTAAATTTCTAGCAACTGGTTTGAAACACTTACGGTACGAACAGCAGAAAAGGTTTCTGTCACACAATCAGATATTGATGCTTGGGCCATTCCATGAGCTTTAAAGACAGGTATGGTTGATCGCTTGTAGATGGCTTCAGAGCACTAAAACTAGTCAAAAGCAGGCAGCAAAATGGCAAGCAAGTAGAGACAATATTGCCTCGGTCCAGGTAGCAATAGTTTCAAGAGAAATAGTGTACATAAACAATGAATTCAAACTTATTTAGCATTCAATTATTATTAATAATGATAGAACACTGCCAAGGGCAAAAGAAACAAGAACAAGAAGTCTGATTGTCCTTGTAGTAGGAAGTCACTAAGAAAATGTATGAAAAAGTGCAGTAAAACATTAAATAGGGAAAAACAACTTTCTATATTATTTTTATCACGCTAATGGAATAATTAAACCTTGAACAAACAGAACAGAAAAAAGCATCAGCAAAAAAGAATGCTTCCAAAAGGAGAATATTTACCAACTAATATAGACACTGTAAGCATCAGGACCCCAAGGATGGGTGCCAGTTGGGGAGCCAACACAAAGAGTATGCACATAGTTCCAGTTACCTACAATGATAAAATGACAGTAAGACGTGTCACCAGTTTCTGATTGACAAATCACATATCAAAATGAAGTCAAAACATGTGTTGCTGAAACTCTCTAATAATGAAGCTGCCAAGAAACAGAAGTTAATGCCTTGCCTCAGAAAGTGCTCTAAATCCACGATCCCTTGAGATGTTCTCACTCACAATAGTTTGAAGAGAACCCAAATCAGAGGTTACCAAGGCACTGATTTCACCAACCTATAACAAGCACACAGGCATGGCTTAATCATATTAAAAATGTAAGAACAATTCCAACTAACTGTAAACAAAACCAGTACCACGTACCTTGTACCGATCAAAGAACTCCACCTACACTCCAACATTTGAAAACCCATGAAAATCCAGTACTGAAGATGCAAATATCATAGAAATCCAAACGATTACAAAGCTTATACCTTCTGAACCAAAGTTCTTCTGAAAATCTGCGCCCTCAGTGTTGACATGACCTTCTCCCACACGGTATTCATGTTCACAACAAAAATTACAGTGAAAATCGGTTCCAAAGAGTACAAAATTCCAACTTTGCTAAGCAACCTCCACAGAGGCTCCTGTCTCGCGCCTATCAACACTTCAAAAAATCGCCCTACAAAATAATAACGACGAAAATTGCTAAAATTTACAGTTCCGGACTTCAAAAGAACATGACTTTATGTTGATTTTCTAGGGAAAATGAACTCAATCAGATTCATACCTGAAAATATAGGCATGGAGAGAGTACACGTAGTGCAACAAACCAACGAGAAAGCCGAAACAGCTAGCCGAAGCTTATGCTCAAACAAAAGACTGCAGAGAAGGTCCCAACTTATCGCTTTCGGCGGCGACTGCACCGTCTCCCCGTGGTCGTCGGAGGCCTCGATTTTCAGGTCTGGTTCGCTGACGATCGGGTCGGAGGCCGGTCCGGTGACGTAAGCACAAGAAATTAAGCTGATTTTGGAGCTCCATTTCTTCGCTGAGTGTGGCGGAAGAACACGCGACCCTCTGAGGGTAGGCGTCAAACCCCGAGACCTGAAAGACAGTACGTGGCGCCTGAGCTTATCTTGGGCACGCGCGTGGATTCCATGAGCTGGGGGGCGCGTGTCATTGGTTTGTAGAAACGAGGCGCGGGTTGCAGAGGCCATCAGATGATACAAAAAAAGGTAAACTGTCCAAATTATAGGGAATTCGTAATTTTATAATAGGAAAGTATTATCCTGTGGACAATCTTACCGACTAAAACGAAACAAACCGTCCGATTAGACGACCGGAGCATTAGCTTTTCTAATACAACGGTTGAGAAATCTCTTAAAGGAAATGGAAACATATATGGTAGTTCTACGGAAGGTGAGGGCAAAATGGTACTAAAAAATAACCAAAGTACACGTGTCTGGTCGTGAAAGGTTTACTTCAGGGATGAGCTCTTCACGGGATCGTGGTCTCTTCGCCTCTGACTCTCCGAAGCCTCAGAATTCGATCGAATCTCATACAACTCTCGCACAAGCTAGCTCTCACTCTCTCTCTCCTCTTTCTCTTTCTATCTCTACCGCAGAGTCCGAGTTGGACTCACTGGGGAGCTCAATTCTGCATCTGTGATTCCGTGGAACCCAGCCTATCAAATCATGACACGGACGTCAATCACCAGCCGTTGATTTTGTGGAAGTCTCTACTGATTAGTGTTGGACTTAATGCTGCTGTTTCTCTAGTTCTATGGCGTCGTTTAAGTGGATCTTGCCTCTTGTTTCATTCCTGTGCTTGTTACGTCGACTTGATGCGAGTGCTGGTGATGCGGATCCGATTTACAAGTGAGCTCTCTTTTTGCCTGTTGTTTTAGGGGTTTTGTTACTGCTTAGATTCATTTCAAGGTAATGGAACTTGATGGGGTTTCATTTCTGATTGTAAAGTTGGGTTCTTTTCTCCTGTGGTTTTTCCCTGATTATATCTGAGTTTGGGGTTCAAGATAATGAAGAGGAAAGAGGACTCTTTTTTATGAGAAGTAGTGTTGCAAGCTTAATTTGATTAAATGACTTTTGTCGTAGATTGAAGAGAAAGCATCTAGTTATATACTCTACCACATGTTCTTAGAATAAGTACGACAGCTGGTCACGAACTTCGTATGAATTCGAAATTTTGAAAATTTGAAGTTTCTTTAGCATCTATGTTTGTGTTTGTGTGTGTGCTTACAGGCTTTGTTAGAAAGTTAACAATGATGTAGAGAAGTATTGGTTATCCATTAGATTGCTCTCTTCTTTTGCTTTGTATGATTTTGCTATGATGGTTATTTTCCATTATTATCCCTGTAATTGGAGCTGTTTTTCATTTACCAGGGCTTGCTTTGAGCAATGTGAGAAAAGTGGATGTGTTGGGGAAAAATGCTTCCAACACTGTAAATTCTCGTCTGATGGTAAGACAATTGATGGTCCATGGTACATGCAAGAGCCACTGTATCTGAAATGGAAACAGTGGGATTGTCGTGGCGACTGTCGGTACCACTGCATGCTTGTCAGGGAGGAAGAAAGAATGAAAATTGGTGGCAAGCCTGTCAAGTATCATGGGAAGTGGCCATTTAAACGTGTTCATGGAATCCAGGTTTGCATTACTTCTTTACGTTAATACAATTTCATCTTCATATACTGTTCTAGTACTTATTTGCTCCTCCTCTCCTAACATGTAATATATCATAACTGTTGCAAGGAACCTGTTTCTGTTGCTTTCTCTGCACTTAATCTTGCTATTCAGTTTCATGGTTGGGTATCCTTTTTCATCCTTATATACTACAAGCTTCCATTGAGGCCAAATAAGAAGACTTATTACGAGTATACGGGCTTGTGGCATAGCTATGCAATCCTATCAATGAATGCCTGGTTCTGGAGTGCTGTTTTTCACAGTCGGTAAGTGGCATAATACTCTGAGCCACTTTAACAATGTACTATTATTTTTCTAGCAGCGTGATTGCAGACTATCCAACTGATTCATCATGATTTGCAAGAAAGAAATGATATTGACTCTCTTTCGTTCATATGTACAATGAAATGATTAAGATGGTAGCATGCCTTAGAGAACTGCATTTGCTCGGGGCAAGAAAATGTGTTCACGTAGCTGCATATATGCTAGCATTGATGATTTTGCATTTATGGATAGTATATTGTTCAATAGCGTGCATACACAAGGAATTTTTGAATGATTGCTGATTAAATCTTTCTTGGCATCATTTGTTTCTTACGTTTTACTTCTTTTCTAAATTGACTGCAGGGATGTTGAGTTGACAGAGAAACTAGATTATTCATCTGCTGTGGCATTACTTGGGTTTTCCCTTATTCTAGCAATATTGCGAGCTTTCAGTGTTAGAGATGAGGCTGCTAGAATCATGGTTGCTGCTCCAATAATCGCATTTGTTACAACACACATCATGTATCTGAACTTTTATAATCTTGATTATGGTAATTCTTTCTTCAGTGTTTTCCTGAAACAGACACCATGAAAAAACAAAGAAATAACTTGCACGTCTAGATTGCTTGTTTATTAACTTACCAATTGATTGTGAATTGCATTTTCTGATGTTAATCTATGCAGTAAAATGTTTAATTGTAAGCAGTTTTACAAAATTTTGGTCTGTTGCATCCCCTATTTTTCGTGTCTTGACCGATTTGTTTTCTGAACCATTTTCATTATTGTTTTAGTTTATGACCCATACCAAACCCCTCTTAACTTCTAGTTTCAAGTTTTGCTACAAGTTTGAATCTACCCAAAATGAAAGTTGGAACATAGGAGAAATGATCAACATAATGTTGTCAACTTATTTTGGGATCAATAACAGAAAGGTCTTTGGAAAATTACAAGTTTCATATGCATTACACTTGTTCTTTGCAGGTCTAAACATGAAAGTCTGTTTAGCCATGGGAGTTGCTCAGCTTCTCATTTGGGCAGTTTGGGCTGGGTCTAGTCACCATCCATCCAGATGGAAGTTGTGGATAGTGGTTGTAGGAGGGGCTCTGGCTGTACTTTTGGAAATTTACGACTTCCCACCTTATGAGGGTTTTGTGGATGCTCATGCTCTTTGGCATGCCACTACCATCCCACTTGCTTATCTTTGGTGGAGCTTTGTGAGAGATGATGCAGAGTTTAGAACATCAAGTCTCCTCAAGAAAACAAAGTAGAAATCCCGCGAAGATACCTGCATTGAGAAACAGTGGGATGATTTAAAGCAGATATCACTATCACCTTTCTGCTGCTCCACCGAAAAGCAGTTTGTTTTCCTCTCGTATTCGCTTTCCCAAATGCTTACGAGTCAGGTCCTGTCATTTTGCATTTGCATCTGGAGATAGCCAGACTTCAGCCAAGTTGCATCTATGCATGTTGCACATGAACTTCAGCGCCCTTTTTTTTGGTGCAGCAATTTTTTTTTTTTTTGTAAAAATAGGGGTTTTGGTTTCATGGTGTGTACTAATTTGATGGAGAGATCAGAAATAACTTAGAATCATCATCTTTGAATTGAGTTGGGTCGATGGTCTTGGTGCTTGTATAACAACATTGTCCTACTAACGGGGCACTCTGAAATGTATGGAATTACATTTTATCAACTCAATAATGTAGTTGCTTGATAACCAGTGATAATCTGTAGAAGAGATCCTAGATTTTTACTGTTTGTGTTATTATTCTGCTGCGCTTAAAAACAGTTCTGTAACAAATGGTACCTAGGTGACATGCCTACGAAGAAGAAGCCTGCCGTATATGTCCTAGGCCGTCATCCCAGGTATTTATTTGTATAAAATGCCAGAGATAGCTTGCATGTCCTTGATATCACCACTATTTACCATGTCATTCCAATCCATTCTGATTTGCCCGTGGTATTGGTAAACCCCAATACTGGTGGTCTCCTACTGATGCATTTTCGTCTGGAGGGCATTGGTATGCAATTCTTGCTGAAATGATTTTACCATTACTATATAGTGGGATGAGGAAGAGAAGAGACGAGTTGCTCTCCCTCTATTTTATGGTCCAGCTGCCCTCTGACAATAAAGGAAATTAGCATCATAAACGTCTTGATATTTTGACAATAACAGAAATTTTCTTAGAGATGTATGTATGTATATACATTTCCTCAAACTTTGGGAACAATTCGTGGCATTTTTGCCTCATGATTCTATCTTTTCGATACTGAAACTAGTACTAAAACATCGAAAATCAAATAGAGTAGCTCCATAATGATATGTCGGCGTTAGTTTCTATATCATCCTTTTCTCCGCCGCAGTGTGGTGGAGGTATCAACATCGCTTTGGCCATGTGCGCCAACAATCCCGGCATTCCAAAAACCGCCTCCTCGTCCATGAAGAACACCTCCTCCTCCTCCGCTGCTCCCAATGTCGTTGTCACTGCAGTAGCTTCTGTCGTTGTATTACTCTGTTCTCTTAATTCATCAGCAGACTCTATCTCCACCTGCCGGAACGCCTCTGCAGCCTCTGCAGCCGCCTTCTGGATGTCCTTAGGTTCGCCCGAAGCCGGCACCGGAAGCCGCCACGCAGAGTCAGCAAAATTCAAGCATGCTGATCGCCCCTTAAGAGCTAGTGCCGCCACATCATGAGCTCGAGCCGCCATTTCCGCAGTGGGAAAAGTCCCAAGCCATATCCTCGACTTCTTGTTAGGCTCTCTAACTTCACAAACCCACTTGCCGGAGTTCCTCCGGCGAACCCCTCTGTACACCGGATGCCGAGTCTCCCTGAACTTTTTCCTGCCAGCCCTTTTCTTCGGATAGCTCGACGCCAACATCACCTCCTCATCGGAAAAAGTACCTCGAGAACCAGTAACACTATCTGACAGCGGAGAAGACACAGTTACCGGCAACTCCATAGACCAAAGCTCCATCGACCCAAGTGAGAAAACATCCATGGTACCTTAAAGATTCAATCTTTCAGTGTTTCTTTTTTTTTTTAATCAAAATAGTCGTAAACTCGCTACCAGATTACTCAAGAAAAGTGGTTTTCTTATGCTCTGAATGAAGATAAAGTGTGGAGGAGCTGTGTATATATATAAGTTATGGATGAAGTGATGATGATAGTGAGAAATGGCATTTCGCGATACGGAAAGAACGCGGAGAAGGTAACAAGGAGACAGGGTTTTGAGGGGCCTGCTTCATAACCAGCTGTACATCTTTCGGGGACAAGTTGCTGTGCTTTGGACGTTGAACGTTTCTTTTAATGCCACGTATTAATATTACTCCATTCTGGAATTCTAGTTCGGTTTAATACAGTAGGACCCGCCTAGTTTATCTTTATTGTTATTATAATTTCGTTTAATTTAACTTGTTAATTTCAGATTTATATAGTCCAAGTTTGACTAATTAGTCTTAATTGATTAAACTTAGAAATTTTTTAACAAACTGAAGATTTTAATCGATTTTAAATGGACAGATTAAATCATCTCTTTTGGATTGAATCTGACACAATTACATGATATTTTATTATAAAATATCACTAAAAGTACTTAATAGCACATGTTTTTTTAGTATTTTTATTATTATTATAGATTTTTTTAAATTCAAAATTTTCCGAAATTTTGAAAATCCAACAAAATTCGAAATTTTGTACTCTCAAAAAATAGTTAATATCATGGGTAGTCCCTATAATTTTTCAAACTATCAATTTAGTTCTTATGATTTGAAAACTATTATTTTAGTCCTTAAACTTTTTTTTTAATCATTAATCCTTTATCAAATTTTGTTGATATGACATGGACACATGTTAAAAATTTATTGATCCACATAAGTAAAATTTGATAAAAGACTAATGATTGAAAAAAAATTAAAAACTAAAATAATAATTTTTAAATTATAAAAATTAAATTGATAATTTAAAAAATTACAAGAAATACTCGTGATATTAACCCTAAAATAAAAGAACATTTCAAAATTGTATTAGACCAGTGGGTTGGAACATTGGAAGTGTTGTCCAAGTTGTGTGAACGAGAAGTAACATAGAAACCACGTTCAGTTATGGGAAACAGCTGAACTGAACTGAAGTCAAGTGGGCAGATAGAAGCAAAAGAGACCTTTTTAGGATGACGTCACACACTTCCCAATACACACCGTTGACAGGTAATCTCGCCAACTGTCTTTTCCCCATTGCCTTGGGGGCGGTGGTTACTTATTTACCGCGGAAACTCGTGGACCACGTGCGCCTTAAGGCAACAGCTTCCCTACTTGTCCGAATCCAACCCCATCCAACTCCACCAAATTTTATAGTATTATCCAAATTGTCTCTTAGATACTCCCTGGGTCCCACCTTTTTCTTCTCTGGTTCTGAAGCAACTGCAATAATGAGTAAGCTGACTAGGACAATTGGTGTGGTTGATTTGACCTATTCTTCGGTCGAATTTTCTCGGCGGCGTCCAAACAGCAAGTGGATGTGTGTCCTGAGGGAAAAAAAAAAAGTATAGAGGATCGCTAGTATCCCTACACTTTGTGAGAGATATTTACAGACCTCACTGGGACCCCACCAAGTGAGGCTTGAACGGATGCATTGCTCTTTCTAAGTATTTTATACTCTATGGTCAAATTGGTGTGATGATTAATAAATTTAGATATTCTTAAATGTATTTTGAAAGCTTGTTGGTTACTTCAAGTTGAAGTTATAATTATATTAATTTTTTTATTTGCACTATTTAAAAAACGTGCACTGATTTCTTAATCATATTGCTTTAAGTAATTTATTTGGCATTGATATTCAAATGACTAATTTAAATTAATCATCTACTAATTTCTTAATCATATTGGTTCAAATAATCATATGTACATAGGAATATTTATTTATGAACAAAAAAGATGAAAAATAACAAAATAACAAAAACACAATATTTACGTAATTCGATGTAAGTTTGTTTCAACATTAAATCTTACTAATTAAAATAAGAATGCAAAAAATGTATATCTCTTTTACAATTTACACCTTTTCATTACATCTCTTTTCTTTTCACGTTCACGAGAAAATTAAAATACTTATAAAAGTTTTCATCTCCTATTTATGAATTAACAAATATAAATTATAATTAAAATTTTATAATTACCAAAAGATTTATACAATTTCTTATGCTGTACAAAAATACAAACAATCTCATATTATATTCTTCATTTGGTGTGAGTAATCAAAATATGAGCTTGTTAACCAAGCAAGGTCAAAATTAAGTTACCAAATAACACTAATGAATAATAAATCAAAATGTAAAGTGGATTCAAGTTCCTAACATAAGATTTTAAAAAGTTTATATCTTTATGAAACTTGTGTTTATAATATAAAATCTTTAAGAGATTAAGAGATTCATGTTGGTTTATACTCTTACAGTCAATTTGTTAGTTGTAATTTATTTTGTATGACATATTGATAAAACGGTTAAATTAGCACATGTTTTGTTTATTTCTTATGAAAAAAGTAATTGATCACATAAATTAAAGTGTAGAAACACTTAAACAAATATGTGGGTGCTTATTAGAGAATAAATTTACTGAACTGACTCAATTTTTTAGAATTTCGAATGGAACATTATTTGTGTGTCTGTGGATTATCTCATTATAATGATTGTATAATTGATCCTTAGACTTAAGATTATCAAAGTTATCGTGTGTAGGAATTACTGTATTTTGATATTATTTATGATCTATTCTTTGGAATAGTTAAATTCAGTAGTTATTGGGTATAGTATGAACTACATAAAGATAGTTGAGGGCCCGTTTGATTCGGCTTCGATTTTTGGATTTGGTTTTTGAATTTTTTAAACACAAAAATCAATAAAGAACATCACAGAAATATAAAAAAAACACTCTAATACAGCACAGAAATCAAGACAGACAACATAAAAATCTATAAAAATACACAAAACTCAATACAAAAATATAACATCCACAACCAAAAGCTTTATCAAACGGCCCCTCAAAGTAAATCAATAAAGAATTTGTCACCCTAAAGTAATTAGGGAGAATATTCTACTATTCTTGATTAGTAATAATTTTAGGAATATATGGTCAGAGTAAATTGAAATTTGAAAAAGTTGTTTTAAAATATTAATTGTGGTTTGACTAAACCTATCAATGTATGGTTATGATGTATAATTTAATCCTTTCGTCATCCAATGTTTAGTGGATGATTATGACATACTGCTAGATGTCAATCAAAATCTATGATTATAAATTATTTAATTAGAAAATTAAAAATAAATTAAAAGGAGTTTTAATTTATCTAATTCTAATAATTGCCAATATATAAGGAATCTAATCAGTCACATATAAGAGATTTATAAAAGAGAAAATAAAATTTAAATTAAGTTGGATTTAATTTAGAAATTTTAGAAATTTTAATGATCAATATGTGATATTTGATCTCATAAGGACTAATTTTTAAATATAACTAAAGTTTGACTTAAGTTGTAATATTGGTAAAGTTCAAGGATATAAAAATATTATTTTTCATATAAAAGGAAAAATTAGAAAAATTGGAGCTAGCACTTCATATATTTTTCCTCTCAAAAGTGTTTGAGTTTTTCTCTGAAAAGATTTATGGCTACCATTAGATGCTGGACAATTGAACGACTTGTAGATTGATAGATTCATGAAGAAAGGAAATTGCAACAAGAAAATAAAAAAAGGTTTGAGTAACGTTGTTATTTTTCTTGTTTAATGTTTCAAATTAAATTCTATTAAAGTTTGATCTTGTGGAAAATTTTGATTTACTTCTGCTACACATAGATTTAATCTAGTGTGAATTTTTCAACAGTGGTATCAGAGCTATCTTTAATGGATTTAAGTTGATTCGTAGGCTTGATTCAATTTTGATTTGATTTTTAATATGCAAAAGTTGCATATTTATATGTTGAAATTGTTTTGATAATTTGGTTTGGTTATCTGAAAATATGATTTTTGGAAAGCTTTTCTTGTGTGTTATGAATTGGTTCTGCATGTTTGTTGGCATGGATAAGTGTTTTTTGATACTTGCAATTTGTTGTATTTATTTATGGAATTGTTCTGAAAGCATCATTCATGCTCTAAGTGTTTTTTTTTTATTGTTATGGAAATGTTCCATAAATTTTTCTTCAGTTTGCTGTCTAGAAATGTTCTGGAGTGCTATGTTTGAGCTTTGGAAAAGAAATGAGAATGTTTTCTTTTTCTAGAAAATTATGTTCTTGTTTTTGTTCATCCAAACTGTTTTTGGATATGGAAGGACATCTTTTATATCTTCCTTCTCTGCTACCTTTGCTTTTGTTTCATTTTCTGGAAAATGACGCTCTATGTTCATATTATTTTTTAGAAATGTGGAATTATGTTCATGTGGTTTTTGGAACGTATTTTGTGTTTGATCTTTGTTACATTTCCTTTTCCACTTATCTGTTGTTTCTTGAAAATCTGAAGAGATCAATTCATTAAATGGTGTCTCTGCATGTGCATAACTGAAAAGAGGTTTTTTTATGGGTTTCATAAATTCAAGCATCTGTTCAGCTTTTTTTATAAGCATAACATATGCTTTAATGGTTTAAATTAATGGCTTAATGAAACGAATAAGACACATAATTGGTTATGGGTGTTTGTCTTTGAGTTACTGTTCATTAATTGGATATTAATTCATTAAATCTATTTGAACCGTATGAATGTTTTAGCTTATGTTCATTTATCCAAGCTTTAATGTTTGTTTTTGAGTTATTGGTGTTGAATGATTAGGTTTGCTAGAAAAACATGAACACCGGCGGCAAATGTTATTGTCGGTGTGCAGAGTTTCACCGCCATTGGCGATGTTCTCTATTTCTCTCTCTACAATTTTTGAAAAACTGTTTGAAAAGTGTTTTAAATCCATAATGATGGACAACCTGGAGAGGGAAGGTTAAGATCGGTCGACCGAATGGATAGATCAGTCGACCAAATAAAGATATTGAAGAGGTCGGTCGACCGACGGTATACTGGTCGACTGGTAATACCAGTGCTGAAGGGAGCATCAACCGACTGAAGGCATCTCAGTCAACTGAACCTTAAGACTGGTCAACCGAATGAATAATTTTCGAAGATCGGTCGATCGAATGATGCATATCGATCTATCAAATATGAAGATTACAAATTAATATTTAGAATCAAGTAAAGTACTTGAATTTATTTTTCATAATTAGATTGTGTTAGATACATTAATATAATGAGACCTAAAATTTCAAATTCCTTATTAAAATATTAAGTACATGTTTTAAATATGAATAAAGACTTCCATTAGTATAGGATTAAACCAAAGTTTTGTTCATTATTAAGCTTGTTGAGTAAACTCAAGGTTTATTTAATACAAACATGTTTAGTCTCATAACGATAGGTCTTACTTAACTAAATTTATATGATTTGGATCCTAACCCACTATAAAATTATATGATAATTTTTTGAGTTAATAGTGAGGGCTATTAGTTTATTTAAAATAGGAGAAATAACCAAATAGTTTTAAAGTCTTTATTTATTTGGTATTATAGTATAAACCAAAATTTCACTTTTTGACGTTTCAGTTTTTAAAATGAGTACGAATTTGTCCTTGAGGAGAATCATGGATGCAAACTAACTAATTGGATCGAACTTTTCAGACTGATTGCGTAACCTAAAAATTGTTCTTAGGTAAGAGAAAAAGTTATACGTTCTTGACATCGATCTACTGCCCGAGCCTACGTAAGATGTTGCTAATGAGGATTGAGAATATTATCTAAGTCATATTAATGACAATGAATAAGCTATGTGTGTGATGTTAGCTAGTATGTCTCTCGAGTTTCAAAGGCAACACGAGGAAATGAATACAGGGAAAATGTCCTTACATCTTCGAGAGTTGTTTGGTGCACAGAGATAGGTAAAGAGGTTTGAGACTGCAAAAGCTCTATTTTGATGTAGGATGACTCCTGGATCTTCAGTAGAACTTCATATTCTCCAGATAATTGGCTACATTATAAAATTAGGCCAATTGGGGTATTACCTTAAACTTGAGTTTAGCATTGATTTAGTGTTCCAGTCCCTTGCTCCGAATTTTGGCCAATTTATTATAAACTTCTACATGAAGAACAAGGAGGTAACATTGGTTGAATTACTCAATATGCTAAAGACCTTTGAAGGATGCTTTAAGAAGGAATCCATCTCTGTTCTTATTGTTAGCTCTTATTCTTCGAAGAATAAGGGTAAGACCTTTAAAAAGAAGAATAAGAATAAGAACCAGAAGGCTTTTGCTAAAATAGCAAAGCCAACAAGTGATGTCAAGAAGTAGAATGACAAGGGCATCTATTTCCACTATGATGTAAATGGACATTAGAAGAGGAACTGCATAGCTTATCTTGCTAGCTTGAAGGAAAAGAAGCTAAATGTAGCTTCATCATCAAGTTTGTTTATAATTGAAATCAAATTTTCTACTTTTGTTTCTCAGTCTTAAGTATTAGATATCGGATTTGGATCTCACATTTGTAACAATGCGCAGGTAATAAAGGACAGTAGATCATTGAGGAAAGGCGAAGTGGACTTACTGGTCGGTATTGAAGTAAGAGTTACTGTATTGGCAATAGGAACTTATAGTTTAGCTTTGCCTTCTGACCTTATACTTGAACTTAATAATTGTTATTATGTTCCTATTATTATAAGAAACATTATTTTTATTCCATATTTGGATATGAATTGATTTATCTTCATTATTAAGAATAACAGTTGTTATTTCTATAAAGATGATATTTATTATGGATCTGGTTTGTGTACAAATGATTTGTATGAATTAAATTTTGAAAGGCCAATTCTCAACATAAATAATAAGAAAAAGAAATTAAGTGACCAAAATCTATTTTATTTATGGCATTACAAGATAGGTCATGTAATGGAAATAAGACTAACAAAGTTACATAAAGAAGAATATTTAAATCCTTTCGATTATGAATCATATGAAACCTGTGAATCTTATTTAATGAATAAGATAACCAAACTACCCTTTAGTGGAAGGAACAACGTGTCAGTGAATTATTAACTTATACATTTAGATGTATATGACCATATGTCTACTTATGCTCGAGGTGGATATTCTTATTTCATTACATTTACAGATTATTATTTTAGATATGGATACGTATATTTAATGAAATATAAGTCTGAAGTATTTAAACGATTCAAAGAATTTAGGCATAAGGTAGAGAAATAAATTGGTAACAGTATTAAAATACTTAGATCTTATCAAGGTGGTGAATACTTATATCACGAATTTCTAGGTTACTTAAAAGAGAATGGGATTTTTTTACAATGGACTCCTCTAGGAACTTTATAATATAATAGGATATCTAAAAGGAAAAATTGTACTTTATTAGATATGGTACATTCCATGATAAGTTATATAGTTCTTCTAGTTTTATTTTGGGGATATGCTTTTGAAATTACTGCTTACCTTTTAAATAGAGTTCCGTCCAAATCTATTGACAAGACTCCATATGAGATATGGACTGATAAAAGACCAAGGTTATCACACTTAAAGATTTAGGGAAGTGATGCTTATATAAAGTGTGTAATATCAGACAAGTTTGAAGTTAAATAAGATAAATGCATATTTGTGGGATATCCAAAAGAGAGTTTTGGATATTAATTTTATAATCCTCTTTAGCAAAAGATATTTATCTTAAAATATCTACTTTCTTAGAAAGAGAATTTATTCTTAAAGGAAAGTGGTGGGAGTGAAGTAGAGCTTAGAGAAGTTATAGACCTACAAACACATATTCAAATGAAAAAAGAACCGCAAGTTGATGCATTAGATGTACAAACAATAGTTTAAGAAGCACATAGTCCACGACGCACTAGTAGGATATATTGTCCTCCTGTTATATTATATCTATATGTAGAAAAAGGGAGTGATGATATTTCATTTATAGATGATGAGCCTACTGATTTTAATGAAGCAATGTCAGAAATTGATTCTTTAAAATGATAAGAAGTTATGAAATATGAAATAGATTCTATATATACTAACCAAGTATGGACTTTGGTAGATGCACCTAAAGGTATTGTACTTATTAGGTGCAAGTGGGTTTTAAGAGAAAAATTAACTTGGATGAAAATGTACAAACATACAAAGTAAGACTGGTGGCAAAAGGTTACTTGTAAAAATAAGGAGTTGATTTTGATGAAACTTTTTTACTAATAGCCATGCTTAAATCCATAAAGATTTGATTTGTTATAATTGCATACTATGATTATGAAATTTTGAAAATGGATATCAAAACAACATTTTTTAATGGAAATTTACTGAAAGATGTGTATATGACACAACCTGAGGGTTTTGAATCCAAGAAATTTTCTGATCAAGTATACAAATTGCAAAGGTCTATTTGTAGACTGAAGCAAGCATCACAGAGTTAGAACATTCGTTTTGATGAGACAATCAAATAGTTTGATTTTATTAAGAACGTGGATGAATCGTGTGTTTATAAGAATGTCAGTGGGAGTGCAATCGTTTTCTTAATACTTTATGTAGATAATATATTTCTTATTGGAAATGATATTTCAATGTTGCAATCTGTTATGATATTGTTATCCAAAAACTTCTCCATGAAGGATATGAAAGAAGCAGCCTATATACTAGGTTTAAAGATCAATAGAGATGGAGCAAAGAGGTTGTTTGGGTTATCCTAATCAACGTTTATAGATAAATCGTTAAAGAGGTTTAACATGGTGAATTCTAAAAGAGGATTCTTACTGACATCACATGGAATTTCTCTTTCTAAGAGTATATGTCATTGTAAGTCCTATGGCACCCAAGAGGGGGGTGAATTGGGTATTAAAAACTTTTTACAAACTCAAAACTAGCAACCTAATTCAATTTGAAAACTAAATGCAATCACTAAACCAAGATTCATCCTAATATGGAATGTTAATGAAAATATCAAAGTGAATGTAATAAGAGAGTTTAGAGAAAGACACAAAGCAATTTTTTAAGGAAGTTAACCTACCCCAAAGATAGACTACGTCTCCCTTCCAACTACTTGTTGGATGATTCTATAATAATCAATCAAAAGAAGTACAATCTTTTTCAAGGTAAAGAGTAACCTTTACAATCTTGATTCTAAGGGTCAAGAGGAAACCAACGACCACAATCTTATTCTAGGTCAAGAGGAACTTATCCCAAATCTTTTCAAGGCAAAGAGTAGCCTAGACAATTCACAATTAACTAAAGAACTCAAATCCCCCAAATTCAAGTTACCAATTACATTTTGAAAAGTGTTTCACTTAATGCACAATTAAACTAAGGGCTTTAGCTTTCCATGAATGATATGAATGAATAATAACAATCTTGAAAGCCTAAAAAAACATAACATGGCAGAAATCCAACACAAAAACGTGTATGAGTTCAAGCAATATGATCAAAATGAGCAATTTATAAATTCTGGAAAGATTATGCACTTAATGAACATTCAGCTCAAACTAAAAATATAAGTGCTTAAAAATCAATCAAAAAATACTAGAGCAATATCAATACCTTATGTAAACTAGCAGAAACAATTTTATGCACCCAGAATTGATTTAAGTGATGAAACTCGTGATTAAATGAAGAACACTCAAAACTGGACAGTTTTGATGTCTTGACAAACCAATGCACACAAATGATCTAATATTCAACAAAAAATTTGAAACTTAGTGCAATATGATTCCTAAGAACTTAAAAAAATAGAAAACAATAATTACATACACAAAGAAACAAGTTAAGCTGATTGAAATTGGATTCAAACTTGAAGCAGTGAAAATAGATGCTATCTTTGAAGTGTATGAAGGTTCTATCTCAATGATAGCTTAAACATGTCTTAAAAATTTGAAACTAAGTTCAATTACAATCTAGAGACCTTAAATAAACTGAAACCTTAAATCACTTGATTTTAGAAACACGTTTAAGCACCTCAAATCGAATTTTAAGCTTGAACAGTCTCAACAGAGACAATTTTGAAATAGGGACAAATTCTAGTTGTAATTTGTTGAAACAATGCTTCTAAAATGTAAAAGATAGTTTGGTTAAACTCCTAGACACTCAAGCAAGATATTAAACACAAAATCACACACACAGAAACACAATTCTGTAGCAAATGCTCGAAAATAAATGAGTGCAGTAAAGAGTGTACTCTTTGAAGCTTTTGACGAATTTAGAAGATTCAATGTGTTTTTGTAGTGTCTAGAGTATTCCAATTTGTTTCTAAAGAGAATTTATAGTGTTAGGAGGATTGAGGAGGGTTTTGCAGAGGTTTAGAGACGTTGGAATGAAAACAAAAGACATAAGACCCAAAAGTGGAAACTAGCCATTGGGTTCTGACTACACAACAGCACCCTCTGCGGGATACAACGGCGCCGTCCTCCGTTTATGCCTTCTAGAGACAGGGTACAATGGCACCTCAGCATGGTGCCGTTATAGATGAACAACCCGCCGTTGATGTCCAGAATACACAGACTATTATGCATAATCGACTCCAAATAATTCCAAATAAGTTCCTAATGATAATTAAGACCTCAAACACCTTTGGAATCATGTATTGAAGCTATATGAATGATCAAATAACTTA
>JAOXYD010000007.1:14691790-14702031 GCA_028565735.1 Pinacopodium congolense
ACAAAAAATTATAAAATAAATAAATAAAATAATATAAGAATTAAATAAAAATAAAAATAATAGATTTAATAGATAATAAAAATAATAATAAAGTAAAAAAAAGGTTAGAAGAGTGGGTCAGAATAAAAAAGTTAAAAAAAGAAAAGAATTGTGAGTTTGGTTGAAAAATGTTAGACCAATGGATTAAACCGATAGAACCAATTAAATCAATGAGGTCAAACTGATCGATTTGACCCCAACCTTCTGATTTTTAAATATAATAGTTTTTAAAAGAAATTGAACTGATAAACCTATCGATTCAGAATTAAATAGGTCGAACCAACCGGTCTGATCCAGTTTCTCAAATATTGGTTTTATGGTATGATTATTTTGAACTAACAGAACCATATTTTGTAATTTGAGTCAACCTTGCCTTGAAGTGCTAACTAATTTACTTAAATAATCTAATTTAATGAAAACTTTAATATTTCAAAATTTTGTATTACTAAAAAATTAGCAAATTTTCTCCAATAATAATGAAAAATGTATTATCATTAAAGTCAATCAAGATATTTAGAAGCAAGTGGATTTCATTTTTATTTTTTATTTTTGGTTTTTTAAAATAAAAATTGATTTAGTTATTGTGTAAATACTTTTTTACTACTGTTTATAATTAAATATAAAACAAAAGTTAGAGATAAATTAATTTAAGTAATTCTTTTTATTTTACTCTCTTATACAATATTTGTTAATAAATATTAATAGTAATTTTTTAAAAAAAGCATTAATAGTAAAATTATTATACTTTATTAAAATTCATAATTTTTAAATTAATATTTGTGTATAATATATTTTTTAATTGTTAAGACTAACACTATTATTTAGAACGAAATATTTGATAATTAAACTTTTTTTCATATATTTTTTAATTTTTTATATTTATGTATTATAAATTGTTTTAAATTTAAGATATATGTATCAAAAATAGAAAATTTTAAATATTTTCACAAAACTAAAATTTATAGTTTAATTATAAAAATTAGAATAAATTAATTATATTGTTAATAATTTTAGTAATAAATATTGAATAATTAAATAGTCTATATTTGGTTAATAAAAATATAAACTAATTGAAATTAAAATTAAAAGTAAAAATCAGAAACCCAATCAAACAAAAATTTTATTGAATTTGAAAATGACATAAAATTGAAAATAAAAATAGATTTGAATAAACTCTTAATTTTTATCCTTTTTTTATTTAACCAACTTGATATAAAATGTCTCTCAAATGTTAGGTATCAATTGACAGTGTTAGTATAAATTTGATATCAAATTTTACGAGAAAAAAATTAAAATATTGAATCTAAAATAAATTGCAAAAATTGAACAATTCAAAAAATAACTTTTAAACACTATAAAATATTGCTTATTAAAAATCAATGTTTAAATATTAAAACATAGAAACTATATACTTATAACATGATATCTTTTATATTTTAAATTTTATTTACTGATCGATTATTGAAATTTTAGAATGACTTCTTTGATAACTCTTTTGATAATTGCGTACAATATATATATATATATATAATATGACGGAACAAGGACTAAACTCAAATTGATTACAATTCCATTATAAATAAAAGATTGACACAAAAGAGAGTTTTAATTTTAATTTTAAATGTAAACCAAATTTAAACAGATAATTATTTTTTAAAAGATACTTGGCCTTATCTTAAAAAACAATAAAATTATTGTCTGACTTCTTACGTATACTTATGAGATAAATTATAAATTTATTTTTCTCAATTCTAAAATGTATAAAACTCTAAAATAATACAATGCAGTATAGTCATTTTATAGGCAACAGACATTATTTATATAATAATAATATATTAATATATAATATATAAATATTTGAGATGATCGCCGTGAATTGTTGCTGTGCAATCTTCCCTTCTTTTTAATAGGAAGTAATCAATCGTTGTGGTCAACGACGACTTTAATTTGCTCAATTGCTATATTACAAGAAAAAAACCAAAAAAGGAAACTCTGGGTAGTAATTGATATTATTATTAATTTTAGGGGTATAAACGTCTTTTTTATTTGTCTTTTTCAGACTGGTGGGCTTTAAAAAACTATCCCAAACACGCCTGCCCACTTTTGCTCTCTCTCTCTCTTTCTCGATTCTTTTTTTAGGGTTTTGAAGAAGAGCGAGTAGATATTTTGCAGGCGGCTTTAGACCTCAAATCTCTTCTTCTCGAAGGTAGATAATTTCACATCCGGTGGTATCCTTTTTATTTCTATTCTATTGTATGCCTTCGATTTTTCCGTTTGGCCCTCGGGAAAACGCGAGAAAGAGAACAACTGTATTCCCGCGGTTTCTTTCATAAATATGTGATTTATTTCTTATCTTGTTTGGTAGATCTGGTTGTTATTCGTGTAGATCTGTGAATAGGATGCGTAGTTCGGTTATAAAGTTGATTTCTTTTGGGTTTTTTTAGTTGTTTGAATGTTTTCTTTCAGCTATAGAGTAACTGGTTTGTTGTCTCTAATTAGTGGTGTTTTTAATGTGCATGGTACAGGCAAAATGAGGCCGATTTTCTGTGGAAACTTTGAGTATGATGCGAGGCAGTCTGAGCTTGAACGACTTTTTAGACGATATGGGAGAGTTGAAAGAGTAGACATGAAGTCTGGTAAGTTTTTCCTCTTGTTTTTTTCTACGACTTTATCGCTTCTTTTGTGTGAAATTGATATTCTCCAGAACATTTTACTGTGCCTTACTGGCACTTGACAAAGCAATATTGTTAGCTAGATACTACGCTCAAAGTTTCCGTTGTCAGAATGAAAGATAATATTAGTTTGTGATGTTTTTGATTTTATATTCGAAGCAAGTTTTGAAGGGCTAAACAATTGAATGACACAGAATGAAATTTCTTTGGGATACTAGATTATTATAAAAAATTGAAGCGGTCTTTTGATGAAGTTTCTAAGTCCAAACGATGTAGCTAGTGTTTGCACTTTGTGATGGTTCAATTTTTCACTTGGTATTTAAAACAGTTCAATTTCGGTATTGAGAAATCAATATGTTGCTGTATTTTAAGTGCTATCAACTAGCAATAGCCAATTGTTTAGCTCCTGAGAACTGAAATTAAGATTACTATCATTAGATTGTTTAACACAATAAAAACTGCTGAATGCAAATAATATGATAGCTTTCTGGTTGTATCATTGTATCCTATAAAATTCATATTCGCACTTCCGTATCTCGGATGAGTCTGCAATTCGGACATTAACCTCAAGAAGGTGAAGTCAGACTACCATGCCTCAAGCACTCGTTCTTATCAGCAGAGTGCAGCAGCATCAATTCCATCAGGATTTGAGTTCGTGATTCAGCAGCTACAATCTTCTCTTGTTGAGTAACAGTTGGGGGTTTCAGGATATGTTAGAGGAAAAAGAAAAGGCATATTTTTTGAAGTAAAACCCCCCATACTCAACATTTTCTTTGGCGCAGGATTATTTTGGGAAATCCATACTCTTCCTGGCTAATGGTGGCCCTTCAGGACTATGTTTCCTGCCTGTGACGAGCTTTTCTTCTTGTATTCAAGAAGAATCATTCTGATCTGCAATGACAGAACCATACCAATTTTCCTCGAGTCACTATTGCCCTTCATTCCTCGTGAATTTTGCCCAGCCTTCAATTTTGGACATGTTTCAGGATAGAAATCATTCCCAACCAACCTCACAGCAGAGGCTGCAGAATAGATGGAGAAGACACTATACTCACTGACCCATCATGAGACACATCCACTTTTGGATTCTCTTTCCTTGACATCATTTAGTCCATCACACAAGGTCTGTTACTACTTTTACTGGTAACTTGGTTTATAGATTTGACGAAGGTTGCCAAAATTTTATGCAAGGGTATGGTTTTAATAGGTTGGTGTACTGATCTTGAAGACAGTCCGTTCTCATATTCAAGAATCCTTTGACGGGAGGATTCTTATCTTGCTGCATTTAGTGAAAAATGTATGAGTGAAATATTTTGCTTACTTGTTTTATTGATCATGCATGTAGGATTTGCTTTTATCTACATGGAAGATGAGAGAGATGCTGAAGATGCAATTCGTGGCCTTGACCGGATGGAATTTGGTCGCAAGGGTCGTAGACTTCGTGTTGAATGGACAAAGGTGGTACATCTCTTTGTGTAGTTGGTATAAATCCATGAGGATTATTATTATTATTATTATTATTATTATTTTGGTTAATTGTGGATGTTATGGTAGCATTATATTATTTGATATTTGATATCTATTCTAGGATTGTGTTTATAGTCCTATTATTTATTTAAACTTGTGTGGGATTGACTAGTCTTTATGTTTTTTTATTTTGAAGCAAGAGCGAGGCATAAGAAGGCCAACAGGTGGTGGTTCAAGGAGATCAACTAACATGAGACCTTCTAAGACATTGTTTGTAATTAACTTCGATCCTCATGACACGAGGACAAGGGACTTGGAAAGGCACTTTGAACCATATGGGAAGATAGTTAGTGTAAGGATTAGAAGAAACTTTGCATTTGTCCAATATGAACTACAGGAGGATGCCACCAGAGCGCTGGAAGCTACTAATATGAGGTTTGTTTTTTTAAAGAGTACACTGTGCCTTGTTTTTTTTCATTTCACCTCTTTGTTCAAAATTTTGAGTTTTTACAGAATATGAGCTTGAAGGTTTAATTTTTCCACTTGTGTGTTTGCACTTTGCAGCAAACTAATGGATCGAGTAATTTCGGTGGAATATGCGGTGCGAGATGATGATGAAAGAAAGGATGGATATAGTCCTGACAGGAGTCGAGATAGGTCACCAGAGAGGCGAAGCCATGACAGGAGACGATCTCCAAGTCCTTATCGAAGGGAGCGTGGAAGCCCTGATTATGGTCGTGGTCCTAGCCCGTATCGTCGAGAGAGGGCTAGCCCTGACTACGGACGCCATCGGCGACAGAGTCCAAATTCCTATAAAAGAGATAGGACTAGCCCTGAATATGGGCGGGCCTCAAGCCGTAGCCCTTACAAAAGAGAGAGAGATGAAAGCGACCATGTTCGTAGTCCATATCGCAAGGAGAGGGTTAGTCCTGATAATGGTCATGGACCTGGCGATAGTCCTTACCAAAGGGACAGACATAGCCCTGACAATGGCCGGGACCGGAGTCTCAGTCCATATGGAAGAGAGAGGACAAACCCTGACAATGGTCGTGGTTCAAGTCATAGTCCTAGCCCTCGTAATCGTAGACAGGCCAGCCCAAATTCCTTACCTGAAGAAAGAGACAGCCCAAATGACGGTGGAGTTGAAAGCCCCATGAACGAAAGATATCGCAGGTTTGCCTAAGACGGTTTATTTTCTTACTCTCACTGTAGCAAGCAAATATTGACAACTTTGTGTTTTTGTTTTCAGTCGATCACCCCCAGGAGATGAGTGATGCTAATCCAGATATGCTCTGAGGGAATGTGGGCTATGTCTCAGATTGCCAAATTTGGATGGCCGATAATGCTGTCTGCATTTTTCACTTGTTGCAAGAAAAAACCCGTCAAAACTTAATGTTGTCATGTAGAATGTAGGTATAGTGTTAAAGACTTGCGATTGTATGCTTCAATTTCTTCGCAGAAGTGGGTGGATCTTGTTATTTGTCTTAAAACTTGATTAGTTTTGTTAGACGCTGTTAAGACTATTATTGGTGGAATTACTGTTGGACTCACTTTGTTTTACCCTACTTCTGTGTCTCCTCGTCTCTGCCTTCTTAAGCTGAACTAGCATAACTTGATAGTGGTTGCTTTGTAGACTGTTGATTGACATTCCCTGACCTCAAAATAGACTGGTTTTTGCTCAGAAATGAGAGTAAATATAATCCTTGTTCCTCGAGAAAGATTTCTGTAGCAAGCAAAGATTGTACACTGCACATACTTTGCTTTCATGTTGCCTATGGTGTCTGCTATTCTCAAGAATTATGAGGCTTGAGTCTATGTTCAAGAGATTTGAGGTATCCGTTGTAATTAGAATTATGAACGTTATCCAATTTTGAGAGTACTTGAGTAAAGAGTTCAGTCCATAAAGATTTGAGGAATTCTCCTGAAATTGTGAAGCATGAAAGAGGAAGTAAATATAGCTATAAGCATGACAAGTACCAACAACCATTACAATTACTTAGGGCTTGTTTGGTATTAGTGTTTTAGGTTTTAGTTTTTTTTGTTAAATAGAGAAATCAAAAAAGATAAAATATTAATATAGCATAGAAATCGAGGGTAAAATAAAAAAATTAATACAAATATATAAAAATTATAACTAAAAACTACAACTTACAATAATACCTAACGATTTCTTAGTGATGATAACGGGGTCGGAGTAGTAATGAATCTCTTAATGTATAATCTCGAATTCAATTAAATTTAGTTTACTGGTCGATTTTGAATATGATCTGGTAAAGCCTGAGTTCTTCAGGATTGAACTATATTTAATTAAATCTAATTTAGCATGTTAATATGATCAAAATAATTTTATTTGTTAATTCAAAGCTTAGTAGGTACGAGCCTAATTAATTTATAAATTCATATTTTTATTCCTCCTTTTTGAACAACCTTAACTTTTGACCAAGGTAACAATGCAGGAGATTGTTCATCATCTTATCTTTAACAATGTGGTCGATTGTTCATCATCTTATCTTTCTTTTTCAATTTGTTAGACAGCTCAGTGGCCTGCACAATTAAACTTCATATAGTTTTAATAATTTAAACACTTTTAAACTTCTTAAAAAATGGATACTTGCTGGTTGGGATAGATCTTCCGTCTTAGATTACTTCTGTAGGGCAATATCAATTCTTTTGTTTTATTTTATACTACGATCGTAATCTTGGACCAAGTATTCTAGATTGTCTCTTCATTACCATGGCAAAATCTCCTTTTTAGTCAAAGATTAATGAAATATTGCTTTGCTTTTTAGTGAAAAGGCTGAAAAGGGGATCCTTTCGCATTTCTAAAGCACATGCCTTCTCTCTTTATCTCCTCTTCTTTTCCTTTTTAATGTGTATAATTCAAACTAATAATAAAAATTCATACTTTCACACGTGATCAATGAAAATATTAGTGCAAGACATCAAATAAAGTGGTAAGCTTTGTCTAGAAACATACAAATTAGTTGCACCCCTTAAAACAGGTTAATATTCGTTAGTTTAACTTAGAATATCCATAACTTTACGACCCTTTTCAAAAGAAGTGTGAATTCATGACTATTTTTTCATTAAAATTTTCTGAAAATTAACTGACACGTGGCAACAACCCACTACCCCAAGCCAACTTAGTCCTTCTCTAGTCCCACTAGAAAGTAGGATCCAAATGGGAATGTGGGAGAAGACAACTAAAAAAAACTTTGCAATCCTTTTTCTGCTTCTTCAAAAGAAGTATCCATATCTAACTGTTTTCTTTTTTGTTAAAAAAATCTGAAAATCAATTGACACGTGGCAACCACCCACTAACCCGTGCCACCTTAGTCATTTTCTAGTTCCACTATGAAGTAGGGTCCAAACGGGAATGGCATTTTACAGGAGAAGACAACTAAAAAAAAACTTTACAGCCTTTTTTCTGCTTCTTCAAAAGAAGTATACATAATTTTCCAAGAAGTATGAATTCATAACTGTTTTTTTCATTTAAAAAAATCTGAAAATCAACTGACACGTGGCAACAACCCACTAACGGCCACCTTTGTCCTTTCTAGTCCCACTAGGGAGAATGGAACCAAATGGGAATAGCTTATTATGGGAGAAGACAACTAAAAAACAAGAAAATAGGTTAGAAACAAAGCCTTAGGATTCTTCTATGGCTAATCCCTTGAAATTGAGATTTAGAGATAATCCATATGGATAACATCCTCGTCAGATTAGACGTTTGCACATTACATGTTTGGATAAAGATTTACTTTAACTTGTAAAGTTTAGATGAAAATTAAAAATGTATAATATGTGGAAACTTTTCATATTTATAAAATTGTTTTAAAAATTGAGATATTTATAGAAATATAAATTTTTTTATTTAATTTTATCTGCAAATGACAAATGTTTATATAATATTAAAGCATTTTTAATATTTTGTAAATATTAATTTGTGTTTAAATGTTATTAAATATTAAGATTTTTAAATTTTTAAAATAAAATTGGACTAAAATTTTAACTTCAGCTTTACATATTTTGACTA
Source organism: Pinacopodium congolense (assembly GCA_028565735.1). Lineage (NCBI taxonomy): Eukaryota > Viridiplantae > Streptophyta > Magnoliopsida > Malpighiales > Erythroxylaceae > Pinacopodium > Pinacopodium congolense. The sequence goes on from JAOXYD010000007.1 coordinate 14,700,005, forward strand.
CAGGATGACTTCCATTGATTATGGAGCCACTTCCAAGGCGGTGACATATATTTATATAGAAAGAGCATAGGTGTGTGGAAAGATTGATGTTTTTATGAGTCATGAGATATGCTTACAGCTTATCAATATTTACCATTAAGACAGCTTTTATGGATGTTTTAGGATAAGATCAAGATAAAGCTTAAAACCACTCTGTTTAAAGTTTAAACTATGAGTTTACTTGTTAGATCCTTATTGGCAGAGTTAAAGGTTGGTGTTTCTAGTGAGTCGTGTTCTTTCATTTGGGTACAATAATTAAGGTTGTATTAAGGTAACATGATTAAGATGGTGTCTCTTCCAAAGCAAAGAACTAAAACGACAAAAGGGTCATGGTGTATTATACAAAGTGTTTCAATAAAATCACTTAGAATTTGATCTTGTATAATTGGAAGTTTATGTCATAAGTAATCTGTAAAACTGCACTAGGGAAATTATATTGTTAGCAATGTTTGTCAGTAATTTAACCGAATCAATTAGTGAACAAATAGCCTTGTTTACTTTAGCTTTTATTTTTTGTTTTAATTTTTTATTTTTTTAAATACAAAAATCGATAAAGAAAACATACTAATACAGCACAAAAATCGATAAAGAAAACATAATTACCAATATAAAAATACAACAATCACAACACAAAATTATAATCCACAACTCAACTAAATATCCCCATATAACTAAGATTGTTAGCAATGTTTGCAGTAATTTAACAGAATCAATTAGTGAACAAACTATCAAAAATTATAATTAAGTTTTTTTTAAACGGTAAAACTCACAACCACTACTCTTCGAATGTGCATTGGATAAACTCTCAATTTGGTGAGATAATATGCAAATCCCACCCAACAGTTAAATCACTTAAGCGGGTGACAGGCTCGAAGTGATTTTGTGAAGTCAATCATTGTTCTTGTTTAAGTGGATTTTTTTAATTTTAAAAACTAGATTTTTAACTGTTAATCGTAGTTATGTTAATGTCAGTGGCAATAATTTATTATTTATAATTATCATAATAAACTTTATTTTAAAATTTAAACTATTAGTTGTATGTTTCTTTCATTCCAATGTATTGTTTATGAGACTTGTCTCAGGTGAGATCGCCAAGTGTGCTGGCTAGTGGGAACAAATTTTCGGTTTTAATTCTCTGGCAATCATGTATTGATTTCAAGAAGTTTCTTTATGTCATTAGTCAAATGAACAATCTGTGTCCCATATATCGAAGCTTCAATTGAACTTTTTTCTTCATATATCATACAATTCAAAAGTCTATAGATGAACCATATATTAGCTATAATATTCTACTTTACACCTCAATTGCACTAAAAGCATAGGATTTGATATTTCTCTTGTCATTTCCAAGCTTTGTGCTTACGACATAGTTTACCCCTTCCTTTGCTTTTCTTTTTAGTGGTCACCAACCAATTGTCTCACTTTGATAGTATATATTTTTAAATAACATCTCAGAGAATTTTTTAAGACAAAATAGAATATGTATACATATATATTTATATAAGGTATAGTTTAATTATTAAAATATAAATTTATTTTAATATTTTGTAGTGTATAAATAAGTACATTATATCATAAAATTATTTTAACCAACTCTTAATTAAACATAATTATCATTTCCAATCAATATTTTGTTAACCTAAATTTATAGAGAGAGCTCATTTCATTTTTAATATAACATTTAGCCTACTAAATAAGATTTCTATAATGAAAACTACTACGTGCCTGTTTGAAATGACTTATACTAATAGAGTTTTTGTTAGTATAATTTTTTTCTGTAGATCTTTTTAAAAAAAATAATTGACTGTTTGACTGTCATTTAAAAAAGAATTTTTTTTAAAGAATTTTATAAAATAGATTGTTTAGTAACATAAAAATAAAAAATACTTTTGATTTTAACTATTTTTTATTTTGTAATAAATATTATATATATTATTTAAAGATGAACAAAATGTGACCAATAAATGCCAGCTTGTCAATGTTGTGGC
>JAOXYD010000007.1:14725407-14753840 GCA_028565735.1 Pinacopodium congolense
TTGTTTGAGTCAATCATGTTGTTTAAGTCATAAATAAGTCTAAACCCCCCCCCCCAAATTTTGTGATTCCAATTATAAATAAAATCTAAGACATAGAGGTAAATATCTCTAGAGAGACTTTGATTTTATTTGGACTCTATGACCTTTGAAATTAAGGTCGAAAAAGGTGACTTAATACTGCCTATGTTTTGGAGTAACTTGTGATCGTTTGTTCACATCTCATGATTTAGAACTCCAAATGGTTTGATTGTTGATGTTATATAAACTACATACAGAGGGAGATATTTGTCTAAAAGACCTCAAAATCCAATTTTGACTTTTTTCTATATGCATATGAAGGAACAAGCCATAGGCTTAGTCATTCTAATTTCCATGTATCAACTTAACTTGTCATTTGAACGGTATCAATTAATTCTAATTTACTAACTATACACCATCAATACCAACTCACATATACTTTCATAAACTTGTATCATTTTAACTAGGGTATATTTTGGGGCCTTACACTTCTTACCTATATACCTCCTATAAAAGCACAGGTGGAAGTTGTTCCCGTGAGAAGTGGTTGAGAGTTGGTTCAGCAAAATATAGTAAAAGAAAAGGAAAAACAGGTGGCTAAAAAGCAACTAATGGATGATGAAAGAAAGAAAGAGAATGATAAGGATCGGGGTACAAAATCTAAGAAGAATTTAATGCAAGAATACAATCCTCTAATTTCATATTCGAGTTAACTTAAGAAGGACTGTAAGACAAGCAATTCGATAAGTTTTTAGAACTCCTTAAGTAACTACATATTAATATACCTTTCATAGAAGCTCTGTCACCGATGTCAAAGTATGCCCAAGTTCTTGAAGGATCTTCTGTCAAATAAGAGGAAACTATAAGAGTTATCTACATTGCAACTAAGTGAGGAGTGTTTAACCATCATATAAAATAAACTGCCACAAAAAGTAAAATATCTACGGAGTTTCACTATCCCTTACATCATTGGTAGTTTTTCTTTTGATAAGGCATTAGCGGATTAAGGTACTAGTATGAATTTGATGCCATATAATTTACTCAATAAATTAAGACTTGGTGAACCTAAACCTATTAAAATGAGCATACAATTAACAGATAGATCAGTAAAGTGTCCTAGAGGAATAATTGAGGATGTATTGGTAAAAGTTGATAAATTTATCTTATCAGTTCATTTTGTTATTTTGGATATGAATGATGAGGTTGAAATTATGTTACTTCTAAGGTGACTCTTTTTAGCTATAATTAAGGCACTGATAGATGTACATGGTAGGAGGTTAACACTTAGTCTTAAGAATGAAGAAGTTGTGTTTAGAATCCTTGAAGTCATCGAGCATGCTGTAGGAAAATATGATATTTGTTTCTATGTAGATGCGACTGATGGTGAAAGTTTTGATGTTTTGCATGATATTGCCCTTAAGGATCCCTTGGAAGTGTGTATAGCCAAAGGACAAGAGGGGATGGTTAGTTCTGAAATAATGGAGCAAAAGAAATACTTGGGCACCGATAAACTATAAAAAAAAACAATGCAGGAGTAGATGGGGATCTTGACAAACTGAAAGAAGAAAAACTAAGATCCTCAATTGAAAAATGCCCAGTGTTAAAATTGAAAAGGCTACCAGATCATCTAAAGTATGCTTTCTTGGCTGAAAACTTTAAGTTAGTAGTGATCATATCTCTTGATTTGTCACAAGACCAAAAAGACAAACTCTTAAGAGTGCTTAGAGAGTATAAAAGATCCATTGCTTGGAAAATATCAAGCATCAAGGGAATTAACCCTTCTTTATGTTCCTATAAGATCTTACTAGAGGATGAGTACAAGCTAGTGATGCAACCACAATGGAGACTCAACCCCAACATGAAGGATGATGTGAAGGGAGAGGTAATTAAATTACTAAATGCAAGAATTAGATACCATATCTATATTCATGGGTGAACCCTGTGCAAGTTATACCAAAGAAAGGCGGGATAACAGTAGTATCAAACAAAAAGAACGAGCTAATTCTTATTCACACGGTCACTGGATAGAGTGTGTGTATTGACTATTTCAAATTAAATGATGTAATAAGAAATGACCACTTCCCACTGCCATTCATCAATCGGATGCTAAGGAGACTTTCTAGTCATATATATTATCACTTTTTAGATGGACTTTTAGGCTACTTCTAAATCCCCACAACACCAAAAGATTAAGAGAAGACAACTTTTACATGACTATACAGTACGTTCGCTTATAAAAGAACGTCTTTTATATGTAATACTCCTGCCACTTTTCAAAGATACATGTTAGCAATTTTTAATGACTTAGTAGAGGATATTATGGGGATATTCATGGATAATTTTTCATTTTTTGGTGATTCGTTTTATCTATGTCCTGATAACTTATCCAATGTTCTTAAAAGATGTGAAGCAACTAAATTAGTTCTTAATTGGGAAAAGTGTCACTTTATGGTACAAGAGGGCAAAGTGTTAGGGTATAAAACTTTGATCAAAGGTATTGAATTAGACAAAGAAAAAATTAAAAAAATCAATAAATTACCTCCACCTACCTTGACAAGGGTAGTTAGAAGTTTTTTTGGTCATGCAGGATTTTACAAAAGTTTTATTAAGGATTTTTCCCAAGATAACTAGATCTTTTACTAAGTTGATAGAAAATGGATGTAACTTTTATATTTGATGATGAGTGTTCGCATAAATTTAATATCTTAAAGGATAAATTGACTAACTTCCTGATCATGGTTGTACCTGAGTGGGAATTACCTTTTGAACTTATATGTGATATGAGTGATTATACAGTAGCAGTAGTTTTGGGTCAACATAGGGATAAATATTTTCAATCCATCTACTATACGAGCAAGACATTAACAGTGCACAAGAGAATTATAATACCACTAAAAAGGAGTTATTTTCTATTTTTTTTACATTTGATAAATTTTGATGTTATCTTGTGCTATCCAAAGTATCTTGTTCACTGACTATTCAATTCTCAAGGACATATTAACCAAGAGTGATACTAAATTAAGACTCATAAGATGGGTGTTATTGTTGTAAGAGTTCGACTTAGAGATTAGAGGCAAGAAGGGAGTATAAAACCTAGCCATAGACCACCTTTCACATCTTGAAAATGCTTACTTAGAAACATTAAAAGAGGAAGCCATAAACAATAAATTCCCTGACAAGTGCTTATATGCCATCATTAGTAGGTACGTCGACGCAACATGGTTCATAGATTTTTCTAACTATTTAACGAGTAGCATTTTATCACAGGATATGATATATTAGCCAAAAAAAAATTCTCTGCTGATTTAAAGCATTACCTGTGGGAAGAGCCGTACTTGTTTTGTATTTGTGTAGATGATAAAATTAGAAGATGTGTAGCCTACCTAGAAACAGAGGATATTCTTAAGCATTGTCATCAAGGATTTGCGAGAGGACACTTCCATGCTAATAGCATAGCTAACAAGGACACTGTCATGCTAATAGCATAGCTAACAAAGTATTGGAATCAGGGTTTTATTAGCCAACATTGTTTAAAAATAGAAAGATGTATGTTAATACTTGTGATAGTTGTCTGTGAGTAGGTAATTTCTCTCATTATGACGAAATGCATCAAATTAATATTAATTTTTGTGAGATTTTTTATAACTGAGGAATTGATTTCATGAGCCCATTTCTAACATCCTTTGGTAACAAATATATCATAAGGGTTATATACTATGTGTCTAAATAGGGGGAAGCCCAAGCCTTACCAACTAATGATGCCAAGGTTATTGTAAAGTTTCTTAAATGGTTTTTTTACTCAGTTTGGAGCACCTAGAATCATAATAAATTATAGAGGAATCTACTTCGACAGCCAAAAATTTGAAAATTTGCTTAAATGGTTTGGACTCATCCATAAAATAGCTATTTGTATCACCCGCAAACAATTAGGCAAGTAGAGGTCACAAATAGGGAGTTCAAGAGGATATTAGAGAAAATAGTAGAAAGTTCTAGGAAGGACTGGTCTATTAAATTAGATGATATATTGTGGGCCATTAGAATAGCCTATAAAAAACTGATAGGTACTACTTTATATAGGCTAGTCTATGGTAAATTTTGACACTTATTAGTTGAGCTTGAACATTAAGTTTATTGGGCTATTATATTTATATAAATTATCACTTAGAAAGTGTAGGTCATAAACACATGCTCTAGTTGAACAAATTAGATGAATGGTAAGAAGAAGCCTACGAGAACTCTAAACTCTATAAGAAAAAAGCAAAGAAGTGGCATGATCAACACATTAAGAAGGTGAAAGAGTTTAAACTAAGCAATCAAGTCCTCTTTTTCAATTCAAGACTTCGACTATTTCTAAGTAAACTCAAATCACGATGGTCTAAACCTTTTGTTGATAACAAAGTTTTTCCCCATGTTGTTGTAGAGATTTCAAATTTGGAAAAGGAAACCTTCAAGGTTAATGGCCATTGCCTAAAATTATACCTAGGAGGCGAATTTGATACTTGACCAATCAATGCTTATTATTTTCATAATCCAGATGACTTATTAACTTCAATGAGTTTCGAGCTAACAATATTAAACAAGCACTGGTTGGGAATATATGTGTGCTTAAACTAAATAAGCAAATACTCACTCTACAAGCTTTATATTGATTAAAAGATTGAAGTGTATAAGTGAAGCTAATAGCTATTAACAATTGCAATCTAATTGAGTAACCGGGAATGTTCACCTTCACTTCAAAAAATTAGATGATGTTGCAAATAAACTAAAAAGGATAATCAAGTTAAGTAACTGGGGGATATTCATGACAAAATATTTTTCATCGTGTTAAAAGACAAGGTGAAATGTCAAAATTTCTCTACAATTTGTAAATTGAGTTATACTTTGCATCAATAGTAATTCTCTTGAACAACTTTACATGATAATCCATATGTAAATTCATATATGCTTAATGTTGTACATAGAAATTATCCTTATTACTAACTGTGTGAATGCATACATTTGTAACCAAGTTTTTGTCATGAAAAGGGATGAGCTTTGTAAACTAAATTAAGGACATGGTTTGATTTTTGTTTGTATTCAATTACATATCAACTCTTGATTAATTTTGTTTAAATGGATGTTTAAGTCATTGCTTGAGGACAAGCAACAGTCTAATTATAAGGTTATTTGATAGATCTTAAAGTATACATATTTTAGGCAAGATTTATTACTTGTTTGAATTGATTTTAAGGTTAAATCCATGTGAATTATGTGTATATTGAGTTAAAACCTTTAAATGAGATGTTGTTTAGCTATTTTTACGTTTTCATTTATTTTATAGGAATTTAGTGGACATTTCAACACACTTTTATAACTAAAAGAGATGTAGAAACACTTTGTAGAATTAAAACATCATGTTATGAAGTTTCATACCAAATTTCAAGATTATTTGATAAGCTATGAAGAGTGCACAAAGAAAAGAATAAGACAAGTTCAAGTAAGTACCAGATTTGGTATAACTAACTTATATGAAGTATTAGGTGAAATTTTGGAGCCTCATTTGATATGAACCTTTATAGGGTGTAAGAACAACATGTCAAGAAGAATTGTCCCAAATTTCATGGCAATTAGATAAATAATGGAGAAGATATCACAAAAATACCAAATGGTGTAGAACATGATGATGCCCATGATTTTAGGCCAGTGTGAATTACAGGCAACATCACGAAGCCCTTTCCCTCCATACATAACCTAATTTTAGGTTTTTGGGTGATTAGATTACTACAAACACATCTATTCAGTTGTCAAAGGTGATACATCAAGTCCTAAGTCATTCTTGAAGGGTTTCAACTAAGATTGAAGGAAAGGAAGCATCCAAAGACAAGAATGCAAGGATCAAAGAAGGATTTCACCATCCAACATCAAATTTTCAAGGATTCAAGAAGATTTATCGTGATCTTTCTTATTCCTTTCTTCTTTTTGTTTGTTTATGTGATTGAAATATTGTTTAGGAGCTAAACTCTTTATAAGATTCGAGTTTTATGAACTCTAAGATGTAGTACTATTAGTACTTCTACTATTTTTATTTTAACTCTTTAGTTCCAAATTTTTAAATTAGTCTTATTCATGGATGTTAATTACTTTGGATCCAATTGCTATAAAAACATAAAAATTTATTTTGAAGCTTTACTTATGCGTATGATTATGATTGCAAAATTTTTTGTATGCGTTAGATCATTCCGTAAATGAAACATTTTGCATCAAGACTTAAAGATAGGCTTACATAAGATGTCTAGATTAGATGAGAATTTAGCGAAAACAACAAATTTTATAGAATAAATTAATTCACTCAATTTAATAGAACTAAATAAAGAGAACTTTCTCCTATTTTAATTAAATTGAATATATTTACATAACTTGAGAAAGATGTAGTTTACATTAAAAATCTACGATCTAGAAAATTTGAAAATTGAAATTTGAGTTAAAGTAAGATAAATAATAAGTATGTATACATGTTAAAGGGATCAATAACCTGAATCCTATCTTCATTATTAATTGTTTCTTCTTATAAGTTTGTTTAAACATTTTATTTTAATTTTCTTGTTTCTTTTAATCACCAAATCAACTAATCAACCTTTCACTTTTAAGTAGTTAATTAAATTTAGATAGGAATTCATAAGTAATAGTAGTCCTCATGGTTCGATACTTAGACTTATCCTAACTATATTGCATTTGATAGGTACACTTACTTTTTTTTGTGTCGCGATATTGTTTAGTGTGTTCTTAGTTATTTCTTTTTTAAAACTTAGATAGGCACACAACACATCATAAACTTTCATATAAATTAAAAGGATGTGACATTATTAGAATTGCTTAATATGTTCAAGATCACTAACAGATGCCTTCAGAATGAATCCAATTTTGTTATCATTATTGGTTTTTCTTCTAATACCAAAGGTAAGACCCTTAAGAAGAAAAGGAACAAGAAATAGAAGTATTTTTCAAAAGTAGCAAAGCCAACAGGTGGTGTAGGGAAGAAAAAAAATGATAAGGGCATCTGTTTCCATTTTCGAATAATTAAAAACTGGAAAAGAAAATATCTTACTAGCTTGATGGGGATGAAGTTAAAGGTAACTTCATCATCAAGTATGTCTATGATTGAAATCATTCTTTCATCTTCTTTTTCTCAATCTTGGGTATTAAATGCCAGTTGTGATTCACAAATTTATAACAATGTCTAAGTGCTAACAAACAGTAGATTATAAAGGAAAGGCAAAGTGAACTTATGAGTTAGTAATGGAATAAGAGTTGCTACATTAATTGTAGGAACTTGTAGTTTAGCTTTGTCTTTTAGTCTTAAATACAATAATTGTTATTATGTTCTTATAATCACAAGAAACATCATGTCTATTCCATGTTTACACATAAATGGATTATGAATCTTATGATACTTATGAATCTTCTTTGTTTGACAAGATAACTAAACTACCCTTTAGTGAAAATGGACAACGTGGCAATGAGTTCTACTTAAATTAAAGGTGAATATTCTTATTTCATTACATTCACATACGACTATTTTAAATATTAAATGAAGTACAAGTTTGAAGCATTTGAAAAGTTCAAAGAATTTAAACTTGAGGTAGAGGAACAATCTGATAAGAGAATTAAGAGACTTACATCTATTCGAGGTGATGAGTACTTAGATCACGAGTTTCTTGGTTACTTAAAAGAGAATGAGATTTTTTTTCACAATGAAGTCATCCTGGAACTCTATAATATAATGGAGCCCATGAGAGGAGAAATCGTACTTTATTATACATGATACGTTATATAATGAGTCATACAATTCTTCAAATCTCTTTTTGGAGATATACTCTTGAAATTACTACTTACCTTCTAAATAAAGTTTCATCTAAATTTGTTGACAAAACTTCGTATGTGACATGGATAGGTAATAGACTAAGGTTATTACATCTAAAGATTTGGAGATATGATGCTTATGTAAAGCGTGCAATTTCTAATAAGCTTAAAGCTATGTTGGATAAATGCAAGTTTATAGAGTATTCAAAAGAGAGTATTTAGTAGAGAGTATTCAAAACATAGTATGATGCTTATAGAGTATCTAAAAGAGAGTTTTGAATATCAATTTTATTATCCTTTTGAGTAAAAAAGCATTTTTATTAAGATATGATATATCCCTAAAAAGAGAATTATTCTCAAGGAAAATAGTTAGAGTAAAGAAGAACTTAGAAAAGTTATGTAAACATAAAATCAAGTTCAAGTAAAACAAGAACCAAAAGTTGATACATCAGATATATAATCAATAATTTATGAAATACATAGTTTGTGATACTTTAATAGGATATGTTGTCCTCCTGTTAAATTAGATCTATATGTTAAAAAGGGAGTGATGATGTTTTATTCATAGATGATGAGCCTACTAATTTCAAAGAAATAATATCAGACATTGATTTTTTAAAATGGTAAGAAACCAAAAAATCTTAAATGGAATTTATGTACATTAACTAAATATAGGCTTTAGGAGATGCATATGAAGGTATTATACCTAATGTATACAAATGGCTTTTTAAAAGAAAAACTAATATCAATGGAAATGTACATTTGTACAAAACAAGGCTAGTGGCAAAAGGTTAAAAATAAAAATAAGGAATTGATTTTAATGAAACCCTTTTTCCAGTAGCAATACTTGAGTTTATAAGAATTTAATTGACTATAACTGCATATCATGATTATAAAATGTGGTAAATGGGTATCAAAATAACATTTCTCAATAGGAATTTGCTGGAGAATATGTACATGATATAACTTGAAGGTTTTTAATATAAATAATTTTATGATCAAATATGCGAGTTACAAATGTCCATTTACAGACTAAAGGAAGCGTCATTAAGTTAAAACATCCGTTTTGTTGAAATAATAAAAGAGTTTGATTTTATAAAAAATGTGGATAAACCTTGTATTTATAACAAAAATAAATGAGAGTGTAGTCATTTTTTTAGTGTTTTATGTTAATGACATATTGCTCTCTGAAAACGACAAACCTATACTCTTATCTATTAAGATATAGTTGTCCAAGAAGTTCTCTATAAAGAAAATGGAAGAAGTAGTCTATATATTCGGTATAAAGATCTAGAGATATAGATCAAAGAGGTTACTTGGTTTGTCCTAATATATGTACATAGACAAAGTGTTAAAAAGGTTTAATATAGATAATTCTAAGAGAGAATTCTTACCTACGTTATACGGAATTTCACTCTCTCTCTCTCTCAAAGTATGTGGCCTATATAAGAAGAAAGAGATAGAATTGATTATGTTTTATATGCTTAAAAAAATGGATCAATTATGTATGCAATGCTATATAAATATAACATTACAAGCAGATATCAAACTAATCCTAATAATAGTCACTTGACGGCTGTGAAAAACATTTTAAAGTACTTGAGAATAAGTAAAGATATTTTCCTTATCTACAAAGAAACTGAGTTGAGAGTTCAAGATTATTTAAATGATAGTTTCCATTCTAATTAAGATGATAGTAGATCATAATTTAGGTATATATTTACTCTTTGTAGTGGTTTAATAAGTTGGAAGAGCTCTAAACAACAAATCATTATAGATTCAATAATTAAGGCTGAGTATATTGCAATTTTTTAGGCAATGAAAGAAGTGATCTGGATAAAGAAGTTCATTACTGAACTTGAAGTGATTCCTAGTATTGTTGATTCGATAGTATTATATTGTGACAGTAATGGTGTTATTGCATAGGCGAAGAAGCTAAGGTCTCATTAGTAATCCAAGTATGTACTTAAAAAGTTTTATTTGATTTGGGAGATAGTGAAACAAAAGGACATCAAATTGAAACAAGTTCCCACTAAAGAAAATCTTGCAGATCCTCTCACTAAGCCTTTGTTTCAAAAGAGTCGTGATCAACATATAGATGGCCATGATATTAGATACATAGAAAATTGACTTTAGTTTAAGTGGAAGATTTTTAATTTATACTTTTTCAGCCAATATATTGGTTGTAATTTTCATGTATGATATTGTAAATTTTATTCAAAAAATGATATTCTTTATCTTTATATGTTTGTTAATTATATTAATTATTAATCATAAAAATAAAAATATTAAAATAATTACAATGTAATTAGATATTATAATGAGATTATAATTATGAGATGCGCGTTGTATTTTTTTATTATTCTTAAAATTTCCCTAATCGTAGTTTTATCAAGACTGGGTATTGATAAAATGGTTAAACTATTATATGTTTTTTTTCTTATGAAGAAAGTAATTGATCTCAAAAGTGAAAGTATTTAAACAAACATGTGAGTACTTATTAAAATATAAGTTCACTGTACTGACCCGAATATGAGGATGTTGAATAGAACATTACTTAATTATCTCATTATGATGGTTATATAATTTATCCTTATACTTGAGATGATCAAAGCTATTTCATATTAATTTTGATGCTACTTATGATCTATCCTATGGAGTAAGTTAATTTGATAATAATTGGATATAATATGAACTATGTAAAGATAGTTAAGTGAATTAATAAAAAAGTCGTCACCCTAAACTAATTAGGGAGAATATTTCATTAATTTTTATTAGTAATAACTTGAGAATTTTAAGGATATATTGAATTGAAATTTGAAGATGTTGTTTTTTAAATATTAGTTATAAATTATTTACTAATTAGTAAGAAAGAATATGATTGGATTATTGAAAGTAGACACTAATTATAATCTTTAATTCCAATTAGAATATTAGATGACGAAATGATTAAATTATATATCATAATTATGCATGGATAGATTAAGTCAAACTGCTTTGACATTCCTAATATTTGGATGATCATGATATATTGTTAAGAATTAATCATAATTTATGATTATATATTATTTAATTAGATAATTAAAGATAAAATAAGATTTTTTTTATTTTATCTACATTAATTAAAATTATCAATTATAATCATTGCCAATATATTAAGAATCTAATGAGTTACATATAAAAGATGTACTGATAAAGAGATAGATTTTAATTAAGATGAACTTAATTGAAAAGATTTAAAAATTTCAAAAACCAATATGTGATATGTAATTTTATTAAGATTGATGTGTAATTATGATTAAAGTTAAAATTTAATTGTTATTTTAACAAATTCTTAAGTTATGAAAAAATTAAATTTTTTATATATAAAGATAGAAGAAATAGTTAACACTATTCCTCTTAAAATTAATTTAATTTCTTCTTGAGTACAAATCAGTAAAATAACATTAGAAACTAAATGATTAAATGACTAATGGATTGACAAATTTATAAAGATGAAGACAATTTATAGGAAGACGTAACTTAATAATCTTGTTAATTTTTTTATTTTTTATTTTAAACCAAAGTCTTATTTAATTGAATTTTTATTTTTATTTTTTAGTTCTTATTTTTTAAAATTCAAAAATCGAAAAAAAGTACAAAAACTCAAAAAATAATATAAAAATAAAAAAAACACAAAAATTATTAAAAAAACATAAACAATCGAATTAAATATACCCTAAACTTTGTTAAAGTTAATTAACAAAAATATTTTAATATTATTCCGTTGTGATCCTTGATTTTAGTATGTTTCCTTATGAGATTTGAATGTCTTCCTCCAATTATGTTTACGCATCGTTGTCGGCTTTTCCTCAATGTTTAAGAAATCGGATCAGACCGGTCAGTTCGATTCGGTTAAACTGAAACCGGTCGGTTCATCGGTTCAGTTTCATTAAAAAATCGTTATATTTAAAAATCGAAGGGTTAAGGATCGGATCGGCTGGTTTGACTCGATTTGATCCGGTTAGTCTGACCAGTCGGACCGGTTCAATCCATTAGTTTGACCCTTTTCAATCTAACTCACCCCTCTTCATTTTTTAAAAATTGTTTATTTTAGCCCACTCTTCCAACTTTTTTTATTATTTTTATTATTTATTAAATTTATTATTTATATTTATATTTAATTCTTATATGATATTATTTATTTATTTTATAATTTTTTGTTATATATTTTTATTTAAAATAATAAATATTAAAATAAAAAATTTTAATATAATATATTTTTGATATTATAATTTAGTAAAAGATTAAAAAAAATAGATTAATAATTTATACATCTTTTTATTTTAAACCGGTTCAATACTGATTTTATAACGATTTCATACCAGTTGAATCTCTAAACTTTTAACTCCTTCCCTTACCGATATCCGGTCCGACTTTTACAACATTAATTTTTTTAGATAAATTTTTGGGGAGATTCATTGAATACATTACCAATCATTTTCATTTTTTAAAGTAGATGTACATTTATGTTATTAATCTAATTAATTAGACATCAGTCTCTTTATTATCAATGAACAAAATAATGATTCTTTGTATGCTAGAAAATTTTAAATATAAAGAATACAAGACATATTTGACAGTTTATTTTATTCCAAAGACAACCAAAATGAATTCTAGAAAAAATAAAAAAGAATTGCGACAGGCCATGATGGATTGGTCAAAAAGAATTGTTTTTGCATTTTTTGTTGAATGCGTGTGGACCATGTATTTAGCCCTTTTTTTTTTTGCATCGAACTGGCTTGTTTAGAGGCATTTAAATAAGGTTATGGTTAGAATTATTAGCAGAAGGGTCTACTTGCACAAATTGACATCAACCACCTAATATTATAATATCTAACTTATGACAAGTTGTGGGATACCAACGTATTTTAATTTCTAGCACGACCAATATCATTTGAAACCTCGTATAATATGCAATTAATGATTATTGTGTAGTGGGTACAAACTCTTTAGACAATGACATGATTTGAATTATAGCATACTAGAAATCTTTGGGTAGTGATAGTTTTTGGTGGCTGCCGACTTATGAAATTATTTATATATCTCTATATATTGTATGTAAACTGTAACAACTATGCATCTTCGAAGGATATGCGAGTGTTATTTAAGATATGACTTAAATATATTAAAATGATATAAAATATTAACAAAATTTAAACAACTAATCATTTACATAGTGCACTATTGAAGTGATCCTAATTTTTCTCAAGCCCTTGAGGAATTGGGGTTTTTTTTCCCCCTTTTTGTAATGTATAAATCTTTTTCTTAATGATACAAAATTAATGATCTAAAATATTAAGGTTTTAATTCTTCAAAGTGTCCATTTTCCCAAGATGTCCCTTATTTTAGGTAAAGTAATATTCCTAGCCAATGATTTTGACCGCTTTTCAAGACACCATCATGAGGCTCGAATTTGATAACATTTGGTGGTAGATCATTGCATAAAGAATTCGTCCGCCATTACATTGGTTTTTTCAGAAAGATAATAAACGTCAAACGGGGCTCTTTCATCACTTAATATGTTTTTTATTGGGACAATTTCTTATAGTAAAAGAAAATTATCAATAAAAACATGTCATTAGGGCTGTTTGATTGAATTTTTAGTTGTAGATGTTATATTTTTGTATTAAATTTTATGTATTTTTATAAATATTTGTATTATCTGTCTTAATTTTTATACTGTATTAGAGTATTTTTTTCGATTTCTGTGATATTCTTTATTAATTTTTATGTTTAAAAAATCTAAAAACTAAAACGGAATTAAACAGGCTCTAAAGGGAATTTTAATTTCTTTAACTAATTTTCATAACATATTAATTTATTATCATATGACAAAAAGAGAAAATACGAGACCCCATAATTTTTGATTATTTCATTTTACAATTAATTATGAATTTTTTGTCAGACATTGGACATTAAATAAATAATAATAATCTAACTTTTTTTTTGTGAAAAAGCGGTAAGATAATATTTGTATTAATTAACGCACATTTTGATTAATTTACATTTTAAACACCATCAAAATTAAAGAATAATTAAACTCTTTTTAAGGAGATGTTTGGTTTAATTTTAAGTTTTAGTTTTTTTTTCTGTTTTTTTAAATATAAAAATTAAAAAATAATATAGAAATAAAAAAATGCAAATATGATACAAGAATTAAAAAAAAATAGTACAGAAAGCCAGTGAGTCTTTTGCTCGTTCCAAACACAGCTTTAACATCAAAGGACAC
Source organism: Pinacopodium congolense (assembly GCA_028565735.1). Taxonomy (NCBI): domain Eukaryota; kingdom Viridiplantae; phylum Streptophyta; class Magnoliopsida; order Malpighiales; family Erythroxylaceae; genus Pinacopodium; species Pinacopodium congolense. The sequence goes on from JAOXYD010000007.1 coordinate 14,739,536, forward strand.
GTGTCCGTTAACTAATCGAAAACAGCCGGTGATCTAGGGCCAGGTTCACCGGTGCGGCCGGTCACCACCTCTCTGCAAGGTATATAAGCAGCTTCTTTCAGTTCCAAAATAATCGAGAAAAAAAGAAATATTAAAGTGAAGATTTCGCTTTATCCAGTTTGCTCTCTCCAGGTTAGTCGCTTTAGTTTAATTCTTGTTTAAGAGATTTAATTTGAGCAATTTTTTTTCTTTTTTTTTTTCTTAGTTTGATTAGTGTTAAACGTGTTAACTTTGGTCGATCTCTTGTGCAAGATTTTAGGTAATGATTATCTTTGCTTTGTTTCTTCTTACCCTGCTTCTGTGACTTCGTTTGAGCTTCTTGATGTTTTGATCTCTCTGTTCAAGTTTATGATTAGGTGGTTTTAATTAATGTTTGGGACGTGGGTTTATGATGGGGTTTGTGATTTGGGAATTGGGGGCATTCTTGTTCTTGGTTTCGAGGTTATTCTCACTTTTTTGTGAATCCCAGTTGTTGGGATTGGCTTGAAATGCAAGCTTTATTAGCAGTTTATGGTTCTAGTTCTTGGTTTTTGGCATTTAGGCCGTTATCTCACCAAAATTTGGGGTTTCTTCACTGGCACTAGTGCTGTCGTAGCTTTTTTTGGTTCGGAGCTAGGGTTTTCTTTGGGTTACTGATATTTGTGCTTTTAATGGTCTTGTGAAAGATTCGATCTTTCTACTGTGTTTTGATATGCAATATTTATTTATTTATTTATTTTTTCGCGGAAGGAAGTTGTAAGGATGTTCTCTTCTTTATTTTTCTCTTTTAAGCATATGTTTTTCTGTTGCTAATGCTGTTTTTCTGTTCTTGTATTTCAATTGAACTTTGCTTAGATCCATATATCAAATTGTTGCGAGCCCTGACCAGCTAGAAAATATTTCTCCACATTTGGCCTGGTTGAGAGCGTTGAGATATTTGACAGCCTTCTCATTGGTTAGTGATATTGTTAGTAGAAGCAATCAGACTTCTGTTTTCTCTGTGGCTGGTGGGGGGGATCCTCATTCTACTTATGAGCCATTTATAATTGTGAGCTCTTTTTTGGTTTTCTGGAACGAGCTAGTTTTTTAATGATATTGAGCTAGTTGAGCATTATTAGTGTTGCTAAAATTTGTATACCCTGGCTCTGGAGAGCTACCTAGACTCCAGCCACCAGGGGGCAGTGCCGGCCATGGCAACTTCTCGCGTGGCTGGAGTGTTAGCCCAATCTTCTTCAAGTTCAGGAATTTTCTTCCAGGGAGATGGGCAGTCCCAAGCTGTTGTTAACTCACACTTGAGCACATCATTCGGCAACTCATCCAATTCGGTTCCTGGAACTGGGCGCTCCAGTTTGGGCCCGGTTTCTGGAGATGTGAATAATGCAGTTTTGAACAGTGTCACAAACTCAGGACCAAGTGTTGGGGCAAGTTCTTTGGTCACTGATGCAAATTCAGCCCTGTCAGGAGGTCCCAACTTACAGAGAAGTGCAAGCATCAATACTGACTCGTATATGCGCTTGCCAGCATCACCAATGTCTTTCTCATCCAATAATATTAGCATATCTGGTTCGTCAGTAGTTGATGGATCCTCTGTAGTGCAGCAGGGAAATCATCAAGACCCGAGTGCACACCAATTACATCAAAGTCAGCATCAGCAGCAGGGGGGCTCAAGTGCAACATCCTTTCCAACATCCCAACCTGGACAAGTTCCACCATCCTTGGGGCGACAAGCAGCAGGATCTTTCATTCAAGATCCTACTAGTCTATATCAGGTTCAAAAGAAACCTAGATTGGACATGAAGCAGGAAGATATTCTGCAGCAGCAGATGCTGCAGCAATTGTTGCAGAGGCAGGACGCCATGCAGTTACAAGGCCGAAATCCACAATTGCAAAGCTTTCTTCAACAACAAAGACTGAGACAACAGCAGCAAATTCTCCAATCTATGCCACCGCTGCAGAGAGCTCATTTGCAGCAGCAGCAGCAGCATCAGCAACAGCAACAAATGCAGTTGAGGCAGCAACTACAACAGCAGGCAATGCAGCAAGTGCCTGCTGTAAAGCGTCCTTTTGATAATGGGGGTGTATGTGCTCGTCGGTTGATGCAATACTTATATCATCAGAGACAACGACCAGCTGTACGTTCTTCATGCTTTGCTCTTTGATTCATTTGGGTATTTTGCATGGGACCATCCTATTTTCTTGCTGAGTAGAAATCTGTATTGGGGCTTTTTGCTCGTTTTTATTAGCTTATGATCCTTTATATATACCTATATTTTATTTTTTCAAGTCCTGAAACACTAGGGGAAATTAAATCTTGATATTGCTTTACGGTGTGTCAGGATATTGCTTATTGGAGGAAGTTTGTGGCAGAATACTATTCACCTCGTGCTAAGAAAAGATGGTGCTTGTCATTATATGATAATGTGGGGCATCATGCACTTGGTGTTTTCCCCCAGGCAGCTATGGTATGTTTCTTTTTCTTTTTTTAAGCTGGTGTAACATTTACTATTGTCGCGCTACTACACAGTGGTAAACTTAAACAGTTAATGTTCTCACAAAATTTAAGGTGTTTATCATTCTCAAGGATGTGTGAAAATAAATTGATGTCTTGATTTCCATTAACCACTGAGTAATTCAAGATATTTATGATTTACCCTTTGTTGGCTTTTTTTAATCAGTGGTCACACATACTAATTTCCAACTATATCTGTTTTGCAGGAGGCATGGCATTGTGAACTATGTGGTTTTAAATCTGGAAGAGGATTTGGTAGGTTTTGCTTCTCATTGGAAGTTTTGCTTCTTCATAGCTGCCGATAGGTCTATAAAGAATTACAGTTTTGCTTTGAGGATTATTGCTTGCTACTTGTATAAAATGCATTTTGGTTTTTCAAGAGACAACTTGAGACTATCAGCATCCTTGTATGCTAAATGACATTCCCCATTCTTGAAATTTAGTTGTCTTCTTTGATTCTTCTGCCTGCTTAGTTTCCTGTATTCTTTTGCTTTAACTCATTGTTCACTAACTATATGATGTATGTCTACAGAGGCAACCTTTGAAGTCCTTCCTAGACTTTATGAAATCAAGTTTGGCAGTGGTGTCATTGATGAGCTGTTGTTTTTGGATTTGCCACGAGAGTGTAGATTTCCCTCTGGAATAATGATGTTAGAGTATGGAAAGGCAGTTCAAGAGAGTGTCTATGAACAACTTCGTGTAGTTCGTGAGGGTCAGCTTCGTATTATATTCTCGCAGGACTTAAAGGTCAACAATAGCATTCTATGATATCCAGTTTTATCTGCTAATGAAGTCCTTGAGATAACATGCTAGCATAATTTTGTATTACAGATTTTGTCTTGGGAATTTTGTGCACGTTGCCACGAAGAACTCCTACCACGGAGGGTTGTTGCACCTCAGGTACTGATTTTCATAATTTGTTTATCTTGGTTGAGTTTTGTTGCCAAAAATTATGTTTTTGAGATACTTACTAAATGTGAACTTTTGCCTATTTGAACATGGATGAAACCATTCAAAAGAATTCTTGTATTTTCCTTTGGGACCAAATCCTGAAAATGCTGGGAGATAGGGTATCTAACAGTATCAGAAATATATTTTCTAGCTCAATTTTCAAAGTTCAAATAACCAGATGACAAAAAGACAGATATGTTTAAAGATTTGATTTTAATGTCTTATTTTTTGTGACTTTTAAATTCATTTGCTTAACAATCGCCTTTAAAATTATGTTCAGATCTGTGAAATTTTAGTTAACCTTTTGGTCTCTTCTGCAGGTAAACCAATTGCTTCAAGTTGCACAGAAATGTCAGAGCACAATTGCTGAAAGTGGGCCCGATGGGGTTTCTCAACAGGATCTGCAAACAAACAGTAATATGTAAGAAAATGTAGATAAATATGTTAGTTTCTTTTTCTGTAAGATGTTATTGAATTGGTTCTGTCTCAAGCCTATAGGTTCTCTAGATGGTTAGATCATTACAGACTCTAAAGTTCTTTGGGACAGTGATTGGTACCTGCCTTCTAATTCAGCATGTGATGTAAAAACAACGTTGGAAACTTATGTTGCTGCATATGGCTTTAGCTTTTATCAAATATTGAGTGGTAAAGACTTTAAAAAGTGAAACTCATGAGTGCTCGTCTTGCTTATAATTGAAATGTTTGAGAAGGGATTGGATACTTAGTGTTTGTGTCTTCTCACCGGGCAATGTCCAAACCTGCAATTCCAATTATAATGCCACTGACAAAATCATGATTGCTTTTGATGGCAAGCTTTAATAGATTAAGCTTTTTAAAACTTGGTTCAGATCATCATTGGTTACTGTCATGGTATTTGCATATTTGGCCTTAATTTTTGGTCTGCAGAGGTCTTGGCTGTAGCCAATGCAGTTATGCAAATTGTTGTCTAAAAAACAATGTTAACTCTTTCTAAGGGTACTGACGGCTGGCCGCCAGCTTGCAAAGAGTTTGGAGTTGCAATCGCTAAATGATTTGGGCTTTTCGAAGAGATACGTCAGATGCTTGCAGGTCAGGTTAAGCTGTTTCTGGTTCTAGCTTGTGTTCCTAAAGTCAGGCTGATATCCAGTCTTATAATAAATTCTTGACAGATTGCTGAAGTTGTGAATAGTATGAAGGATTTGGTTGATTTCTGTCGAGATCACAAAGTTGGGCCAATTGGTAAGTTCTCTATGGCTACTGTTGTGATAATGGATTTGCAACCTTTTTCTTTTGGATTTTTGGGCCGCTTTGTGAACTAATTTTGGATGATTCTATTTCAGACATAGTAACTTTGAAATGGGCTGTTTAAGAAAAGCCAGTCCATGGATGTGAACTAGGGGATGCTAACAAATTATTGCAAGCAGAGAAAGCTGTTATTTCAATCTTCTTTTTGCGCAAATTTTCATTCATAAACTGTTGTGCAGACGGGCTGAAAAATTATCCTCGGCATGCCACTTTGAGTAAGCTCCAGGTGCAAAAGATGCAGGACATGGAGCAGTTAGCAAGTGTTCATGGGCTGCCAACGGATCGAAACACCCTCAACAAACTAACAGCATTACATTCTGGAATTAACAGCCACATGAGCAACAACCATCACATGGTTAATCGGGGAGCCTTGAGTGGTTCAGCCCAGGCTGCTTTGGCCCTGACACTTATGAGGCAGAACTCAATTAATTCGAACTCTAGCTTGCTTCAGCAAGAGTCTCCATCATCTTTCAACAATTCCAGCCAAAGTTCATCCTCAAACTTCCAAGGGTCAGCTGGTTTCATGCCAGGATCAGTACAAAACTCACCTGTAACTGGTTTCTCAGGTGGAAGTCTGCCATCACCACAGCCACAACAGTTACAGCAGCGCTCTTTGAGCAGTAATAGCTTACTTCAGCAGAATTATCCACAACCCTCTCAAGGTAACCCAGCCCTGCAACAACAGCAGCAGCAGCAGATGATTCAGCAACTACTGCAAGAGATGTCCAACAACGGTGGCGGAGGGATGCAACAACATTTGCTTGGTGGGCAGAATGGTCATGGGAGTGTTCCTAGAACTGGAATGGGCTTTGGAAGCAACACTCCTGCAGCACCTGTTACTCCTTCCATGGTGTCAGGAAGTCTCTCAGGACCTTCACCTAGCCGGAGCAACAGCTTCATAGCTGCTGCTGTGTCGAATAGTGATTCTTCCGCTGCTGGAGGGAACAGTAGTTTTAATCAGAAAGTGACCAATTTACCTCAGGATCTTCATATACCGGATGATTTGGTTCAGGATATTGCCAACGAGTTTACTGAACCTGGATTTTTTAATGGTGACCTAGATGATAATATGGGTTATGGCTGGAAGGCATGACTAACATGGTTTGGACCAGCTGCTTGCTTCCTGAGCTGATTGCTGGCCATATTTTTATGTACAGGAAATGAAATAGCTACTCTCTTTTTCCTTTTAATCTTTCCAGGAATTTGTTGTGACATTGCAACTTGGAACCTCTCTTTAGGTAATGAGCTTGCGTTTTCGTATTTCCCACTCTGTCCTGTTTTTGTTTTCTGCAAGTGTAATCAATGACAAGACAAGTGAACAGCTAATATGATATGTCTATCGATTTCTGAGTTGCTGATTCTGCTTGCATAAAGCGATGCCAATTTAATATCAGATTCAGTGGACTTCTGACATGTAAAGCATAATTATGATGCACGGCACGAGCGTTTTATGGCTATTTTATTACAGCATCGTACATTCATCATCATTCTTTTGTCCAAACTGTTTACTTCTTTTTTATCATAAGATCGATAATATGTGCATGTTAGATATTCACCAATGAAAAACTATGACCAAAGCTGATCTGGAATTGCATAACTTGGAAAATTCCTTACCTCAATCATGAATGCTTCAGGCACCATCACCAACGCACTCACGACTTAGGAGGTACGGATTGAATATGATAAAGAACTATCATTAGTGTTTTCCTGAACATCCGTACTAATCACCTCTATCTTTCTATTTATATTAAGAAGTGTATTATATAAGCAAGAAAACTAAACAAAATGTCTCTTAAAGGAGCCAATTAAGTGATAGGAAAATCTTCTTAAAATTTTCTAATTATTGAAATTTAGATTTGAGTCTTATAAACTCTTGAAAAATCATCCGGTGTCATAATTTCTTTGAATTCTAAGAGCTTAAATCATTGACTTGTTAACTTCGCATTAAAAGGGATAAATAAAAAAAACATTTATTCTATATTTTGAGTCTTTGATTCGATATATGTACATTGTATCATCAGCTATTCTAAAAAAAAAAAAAAACAGCACCTAATAAGACAACACATGGAAGCAAACCTTAATGACTTCTGCTACGTGTGCAAGCATTTTGTGGAAGAGATATAAAAAAAGAAAAAAATAACTATATTACCTACCACTCAAGAAGCTCGGCATTTCAAATAGCTTCAACCTGTCTTTGAAATTCACTAGGACATATCAAAACAGAATCCAAGCACAGACCACCTTTTGTATGGGTACAATCAATTTGCATCATTGAGAATTTGATCTTCACAAGCTTATTATGGTTGTCTACTGTGAATTCACCTGCATGGCAATGAACCCAAGTTTCGTGTTCTCGCAGGTAACATTCTGATATCGTACGTTGGCCATTCGAGGTTGATATCTGGAAACGAACAGGTTTTGTGTCCCAACCATGAACTTGATCGATGATGCAGACTCTACGACCGAATCTCCTGAAGGTTTTTCCCAGTTGGAGCCTGAAGAAGAGACTGTAGGTTCCTGCTGGAAATTCAAACTCTAATTCTCCAACTACTTCGAACCACCATGTCTGTTTAAGATATGCAATTGTGTGGAATCTGCACATTTTAGGCATACGAGTTTCGAAGTTAATCTTTGTCATTTTGGAACATAATTTTCTAGTAAGATGTAGGGCTAATTACTTCAAAGTCCTTTTTTTTTCTTTTTAATTTCAACCTTCATATGTTAACAATTATTACGTCTGCTTTATCATTTCTTATTAATTTCTCATTCATTCATACATTTAAAATGAAATCTTATTGTAATTTAAGAATTTTAATATTATGAAAAATGTTATTTGTATAATTATTAAATAATATTATAAAGGGATAAGTGATATTTTTAGAATATAAAAAGTAAAATAAAAAAGGTTAAATTATAGAGGTTATGATATATTTAACCTTAAGGTGCAAAATTATTATGTTACAAATTAATAGCTTATCTATCTCCTAAATATATCTGAGGAAATATCATGTAAATTTAAACTCAAGATCTACTAGGAAGCATTTAAGAAATTTTAATTCCAATAACTTGCAAGCTAATCAAGACTATTAGAGAGTATATTACACTTAATACTGAATCCATCCTAAAAAATTGTTCAATCATTTAATTTGGAAGGTGGGATGGATTGTGGATTTGTATAAATGGTAATGAGGTGACAGCATAATATATTATTTGGTAACAAAATTATATGGAAAACGAATAAAATATGACTGAATTGAAATTGGAATGGGACACGGCAACCAAATTAATATCAATGCTATTTGCATCAATTTCTAAATAAAAAAAAAAGAAATTCCTCGACAAGTTAGGCCAAGAAAAGGATTTTAAAATAAACGAATACTCGCAAGGCAAGTTATCCAATAAATAAAGAATATAAAAACCATCCAACTTCTAAAGACTTGTGTTAATATTTTATAAATTAATATTAATAAATTATATGTGTGAATATTTTTTAACCCTCCTCAGAACCTAAAGACTTTGAATTCCATAATTGTAATCATTAAATATTAAGAATAAACTAAAATATCCAAATGATTTTGTCCCAAATCCCCATTGAGGTTTGTATTCATTGTTTGAAAGAATTTGATCACTTGTACGAAATTTGTATAAATAAAGAATGAAAAATTCGAAGATAAATTTCTTGATAGATTGGACATCTCTAATTAATTCTCTGCTTACTTATATTTTCGGTCATTTTCATCAACATTGACCTCCATTGTCTGCCAAACCACAGGCAAGGGTAAGCATACAAAAAAGGAGAACCATAAGAAGAAATTTCCATTTAAAACCTTATGTTTTAGGGTGCTTTAATGCAATTATTTTTAAAATTTTTAAATAAAGTTTTTCAAGGGAAAAATAATTACGAATATAAGTTGAAATTCTGCTTATAAATTAGGAAATTTGTTGAACATGATACAAAATTTGGGAAATATTTTAAAATCGTTTGATTCAACTTTTTATTTTGATTTTTATTTGTATTTTGTATGTTTTTATTGATTATTGTGTTTTTTTTATTTTTCTGTTTTTTTACTTTATGTTTTTTTTCAATTTTCAAAATTTAAAAAACAACAAAAAAAAAATAAAAACAAAAGCAAACACCCTCTTAATAATAAAGAGTGGACACCTTTAAATCTCTATTCATTAGATGAAAAGTTTTTATTTATATTATTAAATATCCACATAAAATTATAGCACACTTTTATAATTTAATTTATCATTTTTGTCATTTTTCAAAAATTAAAAAATATATATAGAAAACTAGATCTCTCACCTGGATTCCTCTGAAAAAAAATGATTCCAATATCTCCGATCGTCTATGCCTGTTATCCTCAACGCCTTATAAGAAATTGACAGATTAATCTTCCCACTACTCTTATCCAGCCAAACTTGCTGCAAAATCATTTGATCATTCTCATAAACTATCTCATGAATTCAATGTAACTAAATTTTCTTCCAAGTTGATTATAATTAAGTGAAAAAAAAGAAGAAGACAAGTTTCCAAGATTCCATGATATTGGGAAAAGTTGTCAGTGAAACAAAAGAGTGGAACTGAGCAGAAAGTGAGAAGCAAACCTTGTTGCCACCATTGAAGAAGTTGGGTCGAGACAATCTTGCAAAAATCTCTTTCTTGCTCAAACTCTCTGGAATTTCATGCAAAACTCTTTCCACCAGGAACTTATAATTGGATGGCAACTTAGATTCCCACACAAAATCTGCCAAAGAAGCGCCGTAAAAAGTCTTGTTTAACCTCGCAAGACTGCATATCTCCGGTGGATCCAAGTACATATAAATGGAAGACACACAATTCTCTGGAACATCGCCGAGACCTCGCCTTGAAGAACAGGACCCTTCATTATTGCAATTATTAATGAATGAGCTCAAAACTGATGACAAACCAGCCCCCATCAGGAAGAGCTGATGAACAGGAAAAAAAAGGAGAAGATCTTTGTATGTTGATGATCAGAAACAAAAGGGATCTAGAGGTAGAGAAGGAGGTGATAAATTATCAAGGAAATTGGAGGAGAGAAGGAGGAAGGAATCTCCATTTTCTTCATGTGCAAGGAGTAGAAGAAAGTGTCAAGTTTTGGTTGGAGCACTTTAAGATGGAATAGCCTGAGAGAAAACGTGAGGAATGGGATAATGTGAAATCCCAAGTGGTTTTTCTCACGAAAGAAACTAGGGAAAAAGGATAATAGAAAGAAGCCTCTCGTTTTAAACAGTATGCATGGAAATAAATATAATTTTTTATAATTAAAATTTTTATTAAATTATGTAAAAGATGATGTTTTAGACATATAATTTTAATGAATTACAAGATTATTAATAAATAAATATAATATATTGTTATTTACTCAGGATATTTAAATGTTACGGGCCGTTTGATTGATCTTTTAGTTGTGGTTGTATTTTTGTATTGAGTTTTATGTATTTTATAGATTTTTGTGTAATCTGTCTTAATTTCTGTACTGTATTTTTTTATTTTTGTGATATTTTTTATTAATTTTTATATTTAAAAAATCTAAAAATTAAATCCAAAAATTAAATTCCAATCTAACAAGCCCTAAACATATGTGTATATGGTTTCAACCAATAGTTGTAATTATGAATGGTTCTACTCAATAATTATAATTGCAGTTATAATATTGGTGATTATATTCATAATTACCTGCTATTATATTTGTATTGTCCTTAATTATTATAGTAGTCTATAGAAAACCTTGTTTTTAGCTCTTAAGAAAATCAACCATTACATATGATATGCATCATATGCTCTCAATTGGATAATACCATGGAATTTTCTCGACCTCTATCTTCTTTCTTTTCTATATTTCCTATAAGTTTACTAAATTATATAGCTGCCTAGGACACTTCCTCCTATACAGGTGTGGATAATGGAATATGGTTGTCAAATAGTCAAAATTTTCTATAAAATTTCTACACTTGGACACACTTTTCATTTTTGGTGTCCTTAAAATTCAATATTTGTGATTTGACTTCATGAGAAAATTTCTCATTCCTCCCCACTACGCAGAAAGTAATTAAAAAAATATAATTTATGGACATATTTAATGACTTATTATATATAGTAAAAATAATATAAAAGTTTATATTAATATAATTTTATTTAACATAATTTTTATAAGCCACCAATAATAAGTATTGGACATAATAAGTAATAAGAAAGGCATCATTAAATTATTATAAAGTCTTAATTCTCATGGCAAGTACGATAAAAACTTTTAAATTTTGTGAGAATATATAACCCTTTTCAAATGTTTTTAGTTTTGTATGCGACCACTCCCTATTCGGCCATAATCAATAAATTAAAACCAAATAAATTTGTTTAAATGGAATTCTCTTAAAGATTTTATTTATAACACGATTTCAATTAATACCCTTAATTAGGCATGACCAAACCTATTTAAGAGTTACTGTTGCTACCGATTTCTGATAAGGATGGCACCCTATTCAATTATCCAAAGGTGCAAAGTTTTCTCAACCCAAATAATTGTGTTTGATGAACATTAATGACAGTGACTTGCTGGTCCCTCGTGCTGCTTTGGACACATTACATTCATTTCAACACCTACACCTCGATTCTATTTACCCGATTAAGAAAGAATACGAGAACACTAATCAAAAGGTTAAGCAGAACACATGACTCCAACTAGCGTTATTCATTGAATATATATTTGAGAAATCGTTGAATGCATATATAATAATAATAGTAATAATAATTTATTTACATACTAATGATTTAATTTAATTGATGTTACAAGCTTTAATATGAATTAATTCCCTATAGACTTAGATTAGATCCTTAAAAGGACCATGGCTCTAGAGTTTGTAAAAATAATGGGAGGAAATAACGTCGGTCCACAATTTCGGGGACATAATACCTAGCAACCAAATGGTGGCCACTACTACTCTAAGCTGACAAGGTGCTGAGTCACTATAAAAGCACACAGACCAAGTATTCATTTCATGCACATCCATAACACGTGTGGGAGAGACATAGATTAGAAGGAAAGAGACCTGTGTTGTGAAAAAGAAGGATTATAAGTAAATAAAAAAATAAAAGATCAGATGGTTGTCTTTTCATAATGCCAGAATGACTTCATGAACAGTCAGTCATTCATCATTTTTTTATTGTCGAGTTTCTACTAAAAGAACAGGCATTGCATATTTTTAAATCCTAAGGCCGGTGGTTAATTGTAGTCATTGTGACCTGAAATTTAAATATTTTTATATATTGAAAATATGTAAAGAATATTTTAATCATTTTATGTTGTGATATGCACAAATAATTATTGATTATCGACAATAAATTGTTTAAAAATTGTAGTTTAAAAAAATATATAGTAATTTTTCTTGATGAGGAATTGCAACTGTGCAATATTCAGTTGGTACATTAGGACACACCTTCAATGGATGCCATTGGAGCTAAAAAAGAAACATATGGACACAAACAAAATGTTTGTCGGTTTCTTACTATTCAGGATTTTCAGAATCTCTTTTTGGAGATCGTAAATGTACTTCACATTGATCGTTGATCATGGTAGCTGAAAAGAACTTCCCAAATTTGAGATTAACAAAAAAAAAACATAGTTGCCTCGTAATTAAAACTAGTTATCATCTTTTGCATCAGCAATATTATATTCTTCGAGTTCATTGTAAAACTTAAGGTATGAATCGAACATAACACATTAAATTTTGTTTTTGAGTTTACAGTAACTGGTTAAGATATCATGAGGAAAGGAAAAGAAAGGAGTTTGTGTTAAAAAAATAATAAACTCTCAAAAATTTGTACACTCACACATAAAGAAGAATTCTCGTTCACACAAACAATAAAAAGATAAATTTTATAATAAAATTCTTATTCTTGACTCACTTGCATAAAAAGAAATATTATATAGCTATTTATAGTATTAAATGGAGAATTCTAAATTAGGCAACTTAAAAGCTACTTAATGCTAGAATACAAAGAGGAAAAAAATTTTAATGACACATAAATTTTTATAACAGAAAAAACTGATCAATCTGCCTTTATTCTATCATAACTCTCTCTAGGTAACTCTAAATAACATCAAGTTTGATTCATCTGAATCTAGACACATAGAACTTTAAAACGAATTATAAATCACCTTAATTGGTTGAGGTTTGACCATTCAACTGTTCATTCAAAGTTGGTGAAAAATATAAAAAATTATGTTTATTATTTCTAACACCCTCCTTTAAACTTGACTTTTGTATGACTCCAAGTATTATTATTAAATTATGAAAAATATTATATTTGAGAGGCTTCGTAAAAATATCAGTGACTTGATCAAAGGACTTCACAAACTCCAAGTTAATCTCCTTGGTAATGCATTTTCGAATAAAATGAAACTTTGTATCAATATGTTTTCTTCTGTCATGGAACACTGGATTCTTGGCTAAGGCTTGAGCGGATTTATTGTCAATCATAATCTTTGTTGCTTCACGTTGCTATAAATGAAGCTCCTTCAATAACCTTCTAACCAAATAGCATGACATGTACAAGAAGTAGCCGCAACATACTCCGATTCGCACGTATAGAGTGTGACTATCGGTTGTTTCTTTGAATACCAAGAGATTGCGTTATATTCCAAAAAGAAAACAAACCCACTTGTACTTTTTCTATCATCAACATCTCCAGCAAAATCACTATCACAAAACCCCATTAAACTAAAAGTATGGAGAAGATGAATAAAACATTCCTAATTAATTGTACCTTTGAGATACTGAAGAATTCTCTTACTACTTTCAAGTGGATTTCAGAAGGTGTCTTCATAAATCAACTAACAAGTCCAATTGCAAATAAAATATCTGGGCCATGCCTCCAAGAACTAAGACCCTTTGTCGAAAATTCATTCAACCAATTTAAGCTGAAGTAGAGGGCTGTGACGCGAGGGACATCTCTGCGAATTTCGGGGCCCCCTTTCCCATCTTCTCATAAGATGAAGCATTAGGTATGATCTTCTAAAAGGTAATACTATTCTTGCACCCCACTATTTCGATTTCGTTCTTTTAGAAGAGATAGGGCTTAAAGATAAATTATTAAGGTTGTGTTCTAAGAGTGGTTGGGCTCAATTTATTCAAATGGATTATCCCATTTTTGCTGAATTAACACTTGAGTTCTATACCACCTTACGTTTTGAATCACCGACTTCCACTGAATTTTATTTTAGGTTAAGGGGTAAGGCTCATAAGTTAGATGAAAAAGTGTTGAATTCATTTTTTGCCTTTCCTAAAGGCCATATAGAGGATGTCCATCAAAATTTTGCAACCAACAATTATTGGCATTTTTTAACTGAGCTACTGGAATTCAAACCACAAAATGCTTCAAATGCTAATATTCTCAACCATGAACATTTATTATTGCATAAGTTTATTTGATATGCTATATTTTCAAAGATGCAAAGTAATAAATTCTTGGCTAGAGAATTATTCTTATTGTGGTGTAATGAAGAGAATGTAGATCGG
>JAOXYD010000007.1:14769907-14789955 GCA_028565735.1 Pinacopodium congolense
TATTATTTTTACTTAATAATAATTAAATACTTTAAGAATATTTATAAATATTATGTAAAAATATTCATTTATGAGATTAATCTATATTAAAAATTTCAAAATAGGATGTTAATATAACATTTTCACATTTTTCAGTTATATGACTAAGATTTAAAAACTTTTTCAATTGAGTGATTAACATTTAAAAAATTAACTAGAAGAAGTAAAAAAAGTTAGAGTGAGTCGGGTCGAGTCGTATTGGGTTGGGTCAATAACTAACGACGTTAAGTTTTTTCACTCAACTGGTTAACTTTTCAAATGTTAATCACTCAATTAAAAATTTTGAAAACTTGATCACCTAACTGAAAAAATTTCAAAAACTTGATCACTTAATTGGCTGTTATCCCAAATTTAAACTACAATCTCTTCACATATGGATTTCACTCCCCCTAAAATTTCACGATCATATAAACTCTATAAGAATACCTAATAGCTCATCCACATCACCTAAACCACATCAAATGCTAAATTTCTACTACCTGAATATCCAACAACCAAAGTGTATCAATTCATTCCTCAAATAAGCTGAAAATTTGTTTTCAAACACTAAATAATGCAAAGAAACAATTAAACACCTAAAAAATAATGAAAAGATTTAGAAGATGAAACTAACTAAGGTTAAAACATAAAAGCAATACTTAAAATACCTAAAAATAACCTAGAAATATAATCTAAAAACACACTTATCCCAAACATAAATTAGGGGATTTATCATCAAAATAGGAATGAAATCATATTAACATGTCTTAAAATCTTGTAAAATACACCACAAACAGTATATAAAGTATGTTTACATATATATCAGCATATGAAACATCTTAGCAGATATTTCATTCTCTAGAAGAACATATGTCTACTTTATTAAATATTTGAAATTTGAAATATCTTCTATAAAATGAATGAATGCAAAGCATTATCTTTAGATAATGGATGACTATAAATGTAACTAATCCAATTGCAATCGAAACTCATATATGAGGAATTCCCTAATAAATATGTTTGGAATGAGACGAATAAGAAAGCACTCTAAGACATGGGAAGTTACATACCTAACATTTTAGGAAAGGTACTAGCTAAGGTTGCTCCTCAACATTTAAAATGGTCCAAAAAATTTTGAAGAAAATTAAATATAAATTATGTTACATACTTAACTTCAAAGAAGTATTTTATGAATTAGAAAATTTGATTGATGTGAAAGAGTTGATAAATCAATGAAAAAAGAAAGTAATTGGATGCTATTATATCAATTGTAAGAATTATTCATCATAATCTTATATGTAGATGTCAAGCATAACCTTATTTTGTAATAAGAGTATAAAAAGAGAAATATGTTCAACCGTCTTTGCCTTATTTTGTCGACACACAAAAAAGAAATTAAAGCATTTTTTATTAACATAAATCAAGGATATTCCTAATGGACATAACAAAGAACCCTAGATATCAAAAGGATACCATAATAAGAGTTACAATTGTTTTAATAGTTTAAAAATAAGTTGAATACAAAAGAGTTCACTTTTAATTTTATATTGATAAAGAAAGGCATCAACAAATCATAGCTTCACCAAATGAATACAAATTAAAAGTGTATGATGCAGTAGTTGAGTTTTCAACCAAAAATGATGGAGGTTTTTACTTTATTTATTTTCACAAATTGATCATAAATACTTTTTTACACAAAATAATCATTGTCAAACTTCATTATAAGAAAATGTTGTTGTTTTCAAGCAATCAAATCACTATATTCTGTATTTATTTCATTCAAATCCAAATAATAGAAATTTATATAATTTTTTATCATTGAAAGTTCACAAGAACTTTACTAATGTACATACTATATATATTTCATAACATGAAAATATTTACATGTTAATTTTAATTATTACAAGTTTGAAAGAAATCCACTATTGCTATTAAAAAATTTATGAAAAATAAATTTTTAGATTTTTGTAATGAATTCCCTAAAACTTATATGCAAGTTGCATACTAAAAAATCTTAAAATAAAAACTTTTAATCGATCAACATATATCAAATTTGACATTTTATTAAATCTTTTTAACAATCAAACATATGACATCAATTAAGATACACATTTGGTAAGAATTGAAACACAATTCATTATTATTGAAATCCTATTTATGTGTGTTCTTAATCTAATTAAATCAATTATAATTCTAAGACCAACCTAGAGTAAGTATACCCTATCAAAGTAATATAGTAGATTTTAAGATTCTAAAGATCATACATATAGAGATATACTATAACTACTAAGTCAATCAGGGTCTAATTATCTAGAAAACCTAAATTAAAGTGATAAATTGAATTAAATTAAATCAATCAATCAACTAACTAACGAAACATAATCATAAATTAAGGTTCAATAATAAAAAATATGGCTAACCATTTTCAATGGATTAATTAAATATAAGGAAAATATGTTACTAACTATCATAAATCTAGCTAACCGATTTCAATGGATTAATTAAGTATGAGGAAAATCTTTTACTAAATCTAAGGTACCTTCTCACAAAGTTGTGATTAAGTCAAAATATTTTCTTTATTTTCTTTATTTAATTGTTTGAACATTTAATGAGCTTATAATAATAGACATGAAGAATAAGAAGTTCAAACTTGAAGTCCTTTTCTGAATTTGAGACCCTCGTAATTAATCAAAGATTGGTTATTTGTTAATTTAATTATATTGTTTATTGACTTTTCAAGTAATTAAGGTAGATTTCTCAATCCGTAATTATCTAAGAATCTATTTTAGATCATCAGTCTGTTATAAATAATGAAGTACTCACATAGTTAAAACAATTAGAACATAATTAATTCATCTACTTATCTAGTTTTAGCTATTTAACAATGAGATCAATGGTACCATCCTTCATTGATGTTGTCTCTCTATCTTTATCTAGGACTTAAATTGTGGTTCATATTAACATCAACAATGCTTTTAAAGACCCATGTTGATATTCTAGAAAACCATCCAAATATAACCCTTTTTGCATTATAGTCCTCAATTGAGTGTAATCTTAGATATTAACCAAAAATGCACATAAATAAAAAAATTTCATAATAAGATAGTGGTAAGAACAAATCAAATTTTAACCTAAAAGTCTATATAATGTACATCTATCAATTCTCTCACACTTAAATTGATACTTTCCCTCAAGTAACTTATCTTATATACTCATTTAAAAATTTTCTAATAGTTGTTAAATATCATTCAATTACTTTAATTTCAATTAATGGAACTAACATAGCTAGTATATCCTAATTTATTATTTATCATAAATTCACAAATATGGTTAAAACATGCAATAAAGTCAATCTGTAAACATAATATAAAATCTTATTAAATCACATAATCAAGTATGGAAATTCTCTTTAGGTAATTCAATTGAATATGCATTTTACACTCAATCATATCTTAAACTTATTATTTTTCACAATAGACTTGGATAAGCATGTTTTTATGCTCCATCTTATCCTAAAAAGTCTATTTTATGCTCCATCTTACCTTTGTCATACACATGCATAATTAGTATTACTTTCAATTCAATTTAATCAAATTCAAAAACTTTAAAAAATTCTTATTTCTTACCAAAATTACTTAAATTGAACACCTCATTTAAATTTACACAAAAAACCATATGAAATCTCATTAATTTAATGGTTATGCTTAACAAATTAACTTAATATATATAGTTCATATCTATAGTTAATAAAATTGACAATCAATCACAAATAAATCAATACAGGCTATACTAACTATATTAATCAAATCAAAACATGTTAATTGGGAATTTTAATGACCATTAATACAAATTTTAAAGTTCAAAATCAAACAAGTCATAATTAAATTCATAATATATCAAATGTAATGAGAAATTTTGTTTCTAGTTCCCTCTTCCATATTTAAGTTGAACATTGTCTTCAATGTTTAAAAATATAAATAAACATAAAAAAGAGAGATTAGAACAAGAAAAAAATTCCTTATATCATTATATCATTATGCTCCTTTTATGAATTAGGAGTGGTATAACTAATTAAGGAAAAAAAAGACAAAAGACAAAGAGACAAAAGACAAGAATAAAATATGAATATAATTAATAATAAGACAAAAGATACACAAATATTTTGAGTAAAAATAAAAATTCACAATACAATCATCCTCAACTATTAAGTCCAGAATTCCTAGATCTCATATGCTCCTATATCTGGTCACACTTACACTACTGGTGTTCTAGTTTGCTATAGAGCTACAAGAGTAGCTCATCAATGTCACCTATGGAGATTTCAGAGGATGTAGAAGTGGAGGGATTAGGACTAGGCAAAGGATGTGAAATAGGAGATGTCAACTTGGTGGGCTTCTTATCAGAAGAATGATAGGGATGAATTATATTAATTTTTCACATGTTTTAACATGATTTCATCCACATTTTTTTTATGTTAAAGTACCTAATTTATGTTCATTTTGAGTTTTAATGTAGGATTAATCATTGGACACAAATATTAGTTAAAAAGACTAAGGTTGGAGGAGAATTAGAGCAAAATGGAGTAAGGAATTGCTGGATAAAGACTTAAACAAAGGTTTTTGCTAATCATCAACAGTGCCATTTAATTAATATAAACAACCGTTTAGCCACACTTTCCAGATTATTTAATGGTGGTTTATAAAGGTTTGTTTTAAGTCATTATTAATCACTATTTAGCGTCCTAAAAACCCTAAAAAAAGGTTAATTACATTTTTAGTCCATAAAAACGATTCTAACCCTAATTTGGGCATATTAAGGATCAAGGGAGAGCTTTTACAACAATCTTCCTTCCTTTTTAGGTAGCCTTACTTCATCTTTCTATTTCCCATTTTAGTGTTTTTATGGTATCCTTTAAGTTGTAATGGCAGAATATTGATAGATAATATTATTAGACCTTTAGATACCTTGTTTTCGGTTTGATTTTGTTTTCAATTACTATCATTCACGTTCTTATTATTATTATATTTAGGCTATGTTTTTATTTTTTTTTTCAATGGAAGACCTTTGATATTTATTGAATAGATTACTTTGTTTTCAATTCTAGGACTTCCTTTATTATTCCAGTATGTTATCTTACTATTTAATTTCTATTTTAATTAATTTCAATATGTTAGGATAGATTTCTCTTGGGTAAAAAGATATTGAAGGGATAATCAGTTTATACTTGTGAGATGTGAATTCATTTTTAATGTGTATTGCGTAGGTTGAGTTAGAATTCCACTTAAACGCCATGAATTAGGAATTGTTCTATAAATTTGTCCATCCTATTAGCGATTTCTATTTTAATTACTAGGCCTATAATTCATAATTGTCATTAGCAAATACCATAAGTAGCAATATTAGTTGATTTTGTATGTAAAACTTAATCAACTTAGCCTGGAATTTTCAATTCTTTAGGTTACATGATTCAAGCTTGTGAAATTATGGCCTATGTTAATTGTTCCTCATTTTTTAATCCTGTTACGCCTTTGAATATAGAGATTGTATCCTAAGTTATCGCATAGCTAGGGAAAATTTTGGAGTCGTATTAAATTTATTAAAAATTAGAGGAATAAGGAAGAAGGTTGTACCTAAATCTATAGGCCAGTGTCTTAGGCATAACACAATTTTTAATTTTTTTTATGATCAATTGTAATTGCTAAATTTCAGAAATATTTTTTATCCAGTTTTCTTTTATTACTATATATTTATTTCTATTTTGCATTCTAGCTTATTTGCATTGATTTCATTAGGTGCCTTTTATATTTATTTTTTAAAAAATATGAGATTTTTAATTTTTAATTTTTCTTTTGCACAATAGTAGAAATAGCTTTGACTCACCCTAACTCTCTGTGGATCAACTCTAGCTTACCCCACTACATAATTAGGTAGTTAGGAATTTATTATTTGGTAGTTTGACACCATTGTTGGGGAGTTGACGTAGATTTTTTTTATTTCTAGTGTTATTTTATTCTTTATTTATTGAATTTTATCATCTTTTTCTTGTTTACATGTCTCTTAGTCCTTTAAAACATACTAGATTGCAGAAATTTGCTGTAGAGAATAGAGGCTCCCTTCTTTCTCCATTTAATCCTTTTTCATTCTCTCCTATTAAATGCATATGAGACTTCATCATTCTGAGCTCATTTAGCATTACCTGAAAGTAGTAGTTCACCATCATTTGAAGAGGAATTCGAAGAGATTTTAGAGGAGTCTTAAGAAGAAGTAAAAGAAATGATGGAGCATTACCAGCACACTTGAAAGGAGCTTGTGGCTCCTACATTCAGTCCTAATTTACTTTGCATCAATTATCCTAAAAAAGAACTTGAGTTTTAGATTAAACCTAGTCTAATTTGTGCTTTACACATTTTTACAGGTTTTTAGGCTAACAACTTGTTGGGATCCAGTTACATCGCTGAACTAAACAAGTTCCTCAAGGAGTTTCACATATCATGTTCAAGGATGAAACCTGCTGGTGCCACGGTATCTCCGCTAAATTTTAGAGAATTTTTTGTTTGCCTTAATAGATGTGGTTAAGGAGTGGTTGTATGATCTATCAGCTAGATTCAATACCACTTAGGATTAAATACAATAAGTGTTCCTCGAGAAGTACTTTCCAATATCGAGGGCAACAAACATTTAAAATGAGATTTATGGCTTTCGATAGAAGAGAGGGGAGTCGCTTCACAAATACTGAGAGAGCTTCAAGAAATTAGGCAACTGTTGCCCTAATCAACAAATAAGTGAACATCTTTTTATTCAATACTTTTATGAAGGACTAACGCCTATAGACATGAACATGATAAAGTAACTAATGGAGCGGCAATAGTTAATGAGACACCAATTGATGCAAAAAGGTTAATAGCTACTATGGCATCCAACTTATAATGTTGGGGTAGTAGGAACAGCATCCCATCATCTACATCACGAATTAAGGACATTGCTATCTTGACATTAGAGCTACAAGTTGCATAACAGGCTTTAGGATGTGTTCTCCTAGTTTTAAGTGTATGGTTTTGAATGTTTATGATAGAAATGTTATATTTAGGACTTAGATTTATGTTCTTTTGATGTTACTGTTATTATTTGTATGTTTTGAGTGTTTAGTGATGATATTGGGCATGAATTGGAACTTATTTGTGTAGATGCTTAATATATTTACATTTGGATTTGAATTAGGTAACCAAGAGACGAGAAGAAGTAAAAAATATGGAGAAGGAATTCCCATGTATGATCGTGGGTAGTAGGTGTTTAAATTCCATGCAAGGCTCACTTATCTGGGGTTTTTAAAGTTGTTTTGACATATTTAAGGGTTAGAAATCCTAGAAGTCGGCAAGAAATCATTGAGACCTTACCTAAAGAAGCAATAAATAGGTTTTAAAAACTTCTAAAAGTGGAAATCAAGATCACCCATCCATTTCTTCAATGATAAACTAACTTCCAGATTTGCCACCACCTAGGAGTGAAGAGAAGAGTGTCAAGCCTTACATAGTTTCATTCTTTTATTATGGAAAATATGTTAGTTGGGGGATTTATTAATACCATGTGTGGTTGAACTCTTTTTTAAGAGTTACTTTTTGAATTATTTTGATGAACTCTTCTTATTGCTTCAATGAATGGATGCTTGTAATTTTTGTTGTACTTATAACTTGTAATAGAATGGGAGATTAAGTTAGGGAAATTTTTTTGGGTTGTACAATGAGATTTGACACCCAAATAACCTATAAATATCTTATCATTTATTGGTTAAAGAGTGATGTTAATTGATTAATTGAGTGCTTATGGGGCTGCTTCATAATTTGTTAGGTATTTATGAGAGTTAAATTGAGAGATTGCAAAGCGAATTCAATCTTATCTAATTAGGGAAACTTAATTACACCTTTTGAGAGGGTGACTAAATTATTAAGATATCTTAGGTTAACTATTATTGAATCAATAAGATAAAAGGGATACAAAATATGG
Organism: Pinacopodium congolense; assembly: GCA_028565735.1. Classification (NCBI taxonomy): domain Eukaryota; kingdom Viridiplantae; phylum Streptophyta; class Magnoliopsida; order Malpighiales; family Erythroxylaceae; genus Pinacopodium; species Pinacopodium congolense. The sequence continues at coordinate 14,777,927 of JAOXYD010000007.1, forward strand.
ATAAAAGTGCTTCTAAGTTTTAAATCTTGAATTCATAAATTCCTGTCCTTTTGTCCATTAAATGTTCAAGTTATTTTATTTTAGTTTACTTTTAATTATTGCTATTTGATTTTGTGCCTTAAACAAAGTGTAGCTCAAAAATTTTAGGTGTCATGTTCTAATCCTTATGGGAAGATATCCATTATACTATAATTTTACGATCTGTTCACTTGTGGTATAGCATAAAACAAGTTAAATAAGCTTAGGGCTTGTTTACTTTAGGTTTCGTTTTTAGTTTTGGTTTCATGTTTTTCTAAACACAAAAATTGATAAAGAAAATACACTAATATAGCATAAAAATCTATAAAGAAAACACAATTACCAATACAAAAATACAACAACCACAGCACAAAACCACAATCTTCAACCCAACTAAACTTCCCCTTAACAATTAACAAGTTTTTTGTGCCATTTTTGGGGATTAGTAGTTTTAACATCTTGTTCAGTTTAAGTGATTTTGATTTAATGATTTTGATACTTTTCGTTGTGTAATTTCAAGTGTACGAATATAAGGAGTACAAGAAGATCAAGGAAGCTAACCGATGAAGAGGTTTCAGATATCATAAGACAAGAACGAGAGTTATCAAGAGAAAAGCACCAAGGAACTATACAAAGAGCAATGGTGAAAGAAGGAGAGCAAAGAGGGAACCGAAGGACCCTCATGGACTTCATGAGGCCATGTTTCAATACAAATCAACAAGGGATAACAAAGTCTCCCATTCAAGCCAACAACTTTGAAATCAAGCCAGCCTACTCAATATGCTTGAAACTAGTGTGCAATTATATGGTTTGGAGAATGAAGACCCTAATACACATCTAGCAAACTTCTTGGAGATTTGCAACACCTTTCGATATAATGGGCTTTTGAATACTACAATCAAGATGCAATTTGTTCCCATTAACCTTGAAGGATTAAAGCAAAGTATAGTTGAATTCTCTCAACCTGGAGAATATCACTATATGGGAGCAACTTGTTTAAGCCTTCCTAACTGTTTAAGCCTTCCTAGCTAAGTACTTTCCATTGACAACGACCACACGAATCACTAAGGAGATTGCTAACTTTAAGCAAAATGATGAGGAGTCATTGTGCGAGGCATAGGAGAGATTTAAAGAGCTACAAAGGAGCTCTCCATGCCACAACCTACCAAATATCCTCTTGCAAACATTTCATAATAGAGTGAACCATCACATAAAAAGAACCATAAATGCGTCATTTGGGGGTTCCTGGATGACAAAAATAGTTGATGCGGCTTATGATCTATTAGAGGAGATGGCCAAAAATAGTTGTCTATGGACAAATGAGAGGAGCATGAAAGGTTTCAAGGATTAAAAGAGGATGCCACCAATTGATTTGGTGACAACCCTTCAAGCACAAATCTCAATCCTCGTCAATCCTTATCATCAAAAAGTATGGAAAGCTTTTCAAGCAACCAGAAGCCAATTCAAGGGAGAAATTGAAGGTAATCACACCTAAGAGTGACAAGTAACTATAGGAGTCAAGTGAGTAGGTGTTATTGCAGGTTTTGGGCAATTTAAATTTTAAAACATAAAATTAAACTTTGATTTTAAACCAACAGCATAGGCAAGTGCACCTATCGAATAAGTAATGAAGTGAAGAGTTTTTAAGACCCTAAGTGTCAGACCCACAGGAAAGGTTATAAGTATTAGGTTAATTAGACCACAATAATTTAGAAAATTCCAATCAAATGCTTAAGAAGCTAGAAAATGCTAATTTAACCTAACTTGCTTCAAACAACATATTTTTAACTTTTAAATTGCTTTTAAAAATTACCAAAAATTAACAAAGTGTGGAAATTAGGTAAATTTTAGGTGATTAATAAATTAATTAAGCAATTACCATTTTTTAAGGCTAATTTAAAGTATATCCACAAATTCAAGACAAAGTTATGGACAAGCCTATGCCTTTTCTCTATTAATCTTAATTTAAAGCTTGGTCATCCATTAAATTAAGTTAATAGGTTTTAAAATTAAGAATTTGACTCATAGATCTATAATCTCATAAATCACACTCTTAGAAATAATCAAGGTTTGGGCATTCAATGATTAATTTATGTTGATTATTGATTTTTCCAATAACCTAAGTTGATTTCTCAAGTCTTAGATTGTCTTTTAATTCATTATTAAGTGGCTAGCTTAAAATAAGAATTTTCAAACCTTCAATAAACAAAACTCAGACCCTTAATCATGCATAAAATCTCTCTTAACTCATTTATAAACCAATCCTTAGATAAAAATCAAATTAACCACACATAATGATCAAAGTAGGCATAACATGCAACTTAAGTAATATACTTTGAACAATCTTAATACAAGAGCTTAAATAACGAGTTTAGAAGTTACAAAGCAGCTAAGGAATGATTATAGATGATTCACACACTCCTCAAGTTGATCTAGACTCCTGCATAGCTCCAATTAACCATTAATGTGTATGAAAATCAAAGAACATATAAGGATATGAACTTTAGAATAGAACATTAATTAATATGAAAAATAGAGTAAATAACAAAGTAATTTGAGTTTAAGAAAACCTATAGATGATTTCTAGACTCAATCACAAGCCTTAACAATAAGCTCCAACCCTTGGTAAAGTAGAAAACAACTTAGAAATTGAAAATACAATTGTTTGAAACCTAAGAACACTAAGAACTACTTAGAGAGAAGTTAGAGAAAGCTCTCTCAACTTCTAGATCTGATCTCTCCTATCTTCTTGCATGTTTATGTGTTTTTCCCCCTTTTATGTAGCTACCAAACATTATAAGTTAGTACTTCCAGACAAAAGACTTAATGGAGAGCACACTTAAGCCTTAATTTTGGAGATTTGGAGATGATGTGTCCATTTATCACCAATATAGCGGGTCGATTAAAAGGTATATGGCAAGCTAGAGACCGCCATATAACTCTTGATGTGTAACATATATACAGGGATCATGGGGAGGTATATGGTCTCTCTAGACCCACCTATACCTCCTGAAAAATGGCCAATTTGCTTCCTTTTTTGCATAATTCTTCATTCAATCTCTAATTCCTGAAAATTAAACAATTCCAAGCATAAATTAAATATACAAACATGAAATTATAGGTCAAAACATAACAAATATCCCTTTAAAATACAAAAAAATTTGACCTCTATCAATTCCCCTACACTTAAATATTTGCCTGTCCTCAAATAAATCAATCCCTCAATTTTCTCAAAATAATATATAATCATAGGAAATTCAATACAAGATCAAGAATCGAAAATGTTTTCTTAATCCTTTTAAAATAATGACTCATCGAAATGTTATATAAGAATCGAAAATGTTTTCTTAATCCTTTTAAAATAATGACTCATCGAAATGTTATATAATCAATTAATCACATCAAATCGCAAATGCACTTAAATCATTTTGGTATTTTTCAATCTTTAACCTGAATTTAAAAAATCAATTCCATATATAAAAGGCAAATACGTTGAGTTTAATGCTTCAAATTTCTAAACACTTTCGCATCCTTTCTTTATTTTAAGCAATAATTTGATTTAATTAAGTAATTAAATAAATATATGAGTAGTTTGGTTGAGAAGTTACTTAATTTTTATATGCGAAGGTAAACATTATGTCGTTACCATCCCCCAGTTACTTAATCTGAGTCAAATATTTAACTAGCTATTAGCACCACTTTTTAACTTCAACCTTATGACATAAACATGTTAAGCTTTTTTTTTAATCATAAGGTTAGAAGTCAGTAGAGAAAATTCTACTCACTTAATTAATTAATTAATTAATTGTTATTAATTTTGGTTATTTTTCTCTTTTTATTTGAATGATAAAAGTGTCTAAAAATAAGTCACAAAATTACTTGGCAAATTGCATTTTGTATGTAGATTATCATTATGATCATTAGGTATGTATTATCTAAACTATGAAATGAATTAAAAGCATTTAGTCATTAATAATCAAAATTAATCATATAATATTTCAAATTGACAAAATTATTAAATTCAAAAGAAAACATAGTTGAATGTTTAGGAAAGGCTTTGCATGTCGAGAGATCCCAAAGTTAATTCTAGATTATATAACTGGTGACATTTAGTTGCGCCTTAAGAGAGGTTAGCTAAAATATTAGAAAATCTTAGGTCAAACATAAATTGAATCAACAATCCATAGGGGAACAAATAGGGATAACAACAAGTCCTATTTTAATCTTGATTTTTCCTAGTTTTAGTTTGTGGTTTTGACTTTGGTTACGTTGCTTGTTTTTATCTTTAATTTGTCTTCATTTTACTTATCTTTTTAAAATTTTTTAAATAGGTTTCTTGAACAAAATGTAAGCCAAATTGATATGATGTCTAGATATAATCTCTATGGGATCGATATATGCTTTTTACTGAAAGTTACGACCCTCATACTTACATTTTTAAGCATAAAATTGAGTTGTTTTTGCAATTAACAAGTAGTTATAGGCTACATATATCTAAATGTATAAGCTCTAATAATTCACTGGCATGCTGTCATTTTCTAGTAAATAATAGTTTGGTCATCTTACCCAATAAACAAGACTCACAAGTTTCATATGATACATAATAAAAAAGATATAAATATACTTCTTTTTGTAACTTCATGATTCTCATTTCATTAATATGACCTAATCTGCAATGTCACAAATAAGATGAATTTTGGTTATTTAGTTTTTTTTAGTTATTTATGTTATAGATTAGCTTCTTAAGATTCAATTCATACAAACCATTTGTAAATGTATTAGATATGTAATAGATATCATCTTTATAAAAAGAATAATTCTTATTCTTAATCTTAAAGAAAAATTCATTTGTGTCTAATTATAGAATATAAATGGTGTTTTTAGTAATAATTAGAACAAAATAACAATTATTCAGTTTATAAATAAGGTTAAAAGGTAAAGCTAAACTACAAGTTTTTATAGCTAATACAACAATTCTTACTCTATTGTCGTCTCGCAAGTCTATTTTGCCTTTCCTCATCAATCTATTGTTTGTCAGTACCCATACATTACTACAAATGTGAGATCCATATATGGTATCTAATACCTAACACTTAGAAACATAAGTAGAAATATTAACTTCAATCATAAGCATACATAAAGATGAAGCTACCTTTAGCTTCTTATCCTTCAAACTAGTAAGATAAGCTTTGCAATTCATCTTTCAATGTCCATTGAACCCATAATGGAAACAAATTCCTTTGTCTTTCTTCTTCTTGATACCTCCAATAGACTTTGCTACTTTAGCTAAAGCCTTTTATTTCTTATTCTTATTCTTCCTAGGAATCTTACTCTTATTCTTCAAAGAACTAACAATAAGTGCAGAAGAAGATTCCTTTTTAAGGCATCCTTATATTGTTTTAAGCATATTCAACAACTCTGATAATGTCAAATCTTTCTGATTCATGTGAAAGTTCATGATTAATTAAGAAAAGCTCAGAGCAAGAGACTAGAACACTAGATCAATTGTTAACTTGTGATCCATGACATAACTCAATTGGCCTAATTTCTCAATATAACCAATTATTCTCAGTACGTGTAACTCTATCGAAGATCCAGGTTCCATCTTATATTGATACAGAGCTCGAGAAATCGCAAACCTCTCCACCCTGCTCTGTGCAACATGGATCTAATGTCTATATTTTCATGCTACCTTTAAAGTTGAAGAGACATAATAGCCAACATCACATATGATATTTACTTATTATCATTTAAATGACGTTGATATCTTTCCCAAACTTCATCAGTTGCATTTAAAGTAGGATCAAGTAGAAGTGGAGTGTTAAGAACATATAATTTCTTCTATTTCTTAAGAACAATTCTCAAGTACAAAGCTAGTTAAAGAAGTTAGGTCCAGTTAGTTTATCATCCATGATGCTCCTCAAGGATAAAGTGGTACTCATGTTCAAAAATTGGAACACAAAAAGAACGAGTATTAGTTTTATACCCTAAAACTAAATAATTAAAGACTTTTAAAATTTTTAGTTAATCCCACTATTTTAAAGAAATTAGTAGTCCTCACCACTAATTCGAGAAATTATCACAAAGTTTCTTGGTGGACTAAGATCCTATTCTAATTTAATTGATTTTGAATTTACTCAACAAACTAACCAAAATAAAATTAGGTAGATAACATTTTATCAATCATATCTCATATAACTTCTAGATACATTAGGTGACAATTCTTTGCCAAAATATATATTAGACATTATTCCTATCCCTTTCTCTAAATTCGTATAATCATGAGTTTTCTCATCCAAATCATATAAATTTAGTTAAGTAGAACCTATCGCTATAAGACTAAACATGTTTGGATCAAAGCGGTTTTGAATTTCTTCAATAAGCCTAACAATAAACAAAAATCTAGTATAACCTTATAAAAACGAAAAGCAATAATCATGTTCTAAACATGTACTTAATATTTTTAATGAAGGATTTGAAATTTTAAGTCCCATCATTATAAATATAATCTTATTATATCAATTTTATCTAGCATAATCTAACTATAAAAGATAACTTAATGTTTTATTTTATTCTAATTATTGATTTGATAATTAGTTTAATTTAACAATTCAACTCTTGAAAAATTAAACTAAATTTCAAAATTTTCCTAATAAATAAAACCCTTTGAAAACTATTTTTCAAATAATTAGAAAATTAATTTTCTAAATTATTAAAACCCTTAATTAATTTAATCTTAATCTAATGAAAAAACTAATTTAATAATTAAAAATTATCATATGCCAGCTCTTTTTATGAGGAACATGCAGTGCCTTTAGGCACTATGCTTGCCTTTATTGCACGTACCCTTTCTTCCTCCTATCATTTACTTTTTTTTTCTCTCTCTTAAAGTTCTTTGTTTTTAGTTTTCTTTCGCATGCTCCTCCCTACCCATCTTATGTCTATATGGGTTTTGCCAATCCTTATTGTTTCAAGACTCATTAAGCACAACGGATTTGGTCTTACCAAATTTGTTGGGCTTTATAAATCACATTGCTAAATGGTGAGAATCACACATCGATGGCTATCTTGCCACTGGCATCCCTAGCTGATCCAATATTCAGCACATTCAATCAAGGATTCAAACATAGAGAAAGATGAAACTCTCAAGATTCAAAGAAAAAAAAGATCCAAATAGATTAAAAAATCTTGAGGTTAAAATCAAACCAGAAGTTTCTAGATTCAAGGAGATGCAAGAACTTATAGATTTCAAACATCAAACACAAAATTATTTGATGTTTTACATGCCCAATAAAATCAGTTTGAAGAGAAATATGTATTTGCATATTGTGTTATTAAAAAGAATCAAAACACCCTTTTTATTAAAAAAACCTTTAAACGTCCAACATTGTTTTCCCGAAATAGTATGAATATTCAACAATAATACTAAGAAACCAAGCTATCTAGAGATTAAAGTAGTAAATTTCCAAAAATCAAAGACAATAAAAGTGACAGGCCATAAACAATTTCCAAATATATTTTAATACACAGTAACAAAAAATAATTTCCAAAAAATGAAAGTGGAGGCACGATAGCTATTTTAGAAACATGAACAAATCTAGAAATCCTTTCAGAATGAGTTTTTAATGCATAAAATTTTTTTATAACATATTCTATACCTCTCTTACATGTAAATCATCAAATCAATAACAATCAAGCCGTAAAAGTTAAATCAATTAAAGCTTGTTTCCGATGCCACTGTTAGAAAATCTATCATAATCAAATTGAAGGCATAGCAGAATTAATTCTAAGGTTTCCTATCAGATCTCTTTAACAAAATTTAACTTGAATCAAGATAAGAAAATAAAAGGTTTCAAACAAACTTGATTATCGCTTTGTTATTGGATTTGTTTTCTTCAAGAAACCATCAGCCACATTTTTTCAAATGTCTAACTTCTAATTATATCTACAGGTTCACAGAAGGAGAACTCAAAACCTGTTTTAAAAGGTAGAAAAGAATCGTATTAGCAACCATAGGATTTTTTGTTATATATAAGAAAAAATATTTTTTCTTAAGACTTTAATTATAATTATAATTTAATTTTAATTAAATCTAATATCTTATATTTGATCCTAAAATTTCTCAAACTTTATAATTAAATCTAACTTAATTAAATTTTTTCTCCTTTAATAAATATATATGTGTGACCTATTAGATTCCTTTTAATTTTAATTAATAATTAGAATTAATTAAATTAAAATGCCTTTTAATTTATTTTTAATTTTCTAATTAATCAATTTATAATCATAGATCAAGATTAGCATCTAGTAACATGTCATAATCACCTAAGTATTAGAAATGACAAAGTAATTTGACTTAATATATCCATGCATGCTTATAATGTATAATTTATCAATGTTCCAATTGGAAATAAAATATGGAATTAATGTCGACTCTCTATAATCCAACTATGTTCATTCTTACTAATTACAACAAATTTATAATTGATATTTGAAAATACCTCTTCACATTTCAATTCACTATGGGTAGAGAATTCCTAAATCATTACTAATTAAGAATAGTGGAACATTCTCCTTAATTACTTTTGAGTAACGAATCCTCTATCGATTCATTCAACTATCCTTTATTAATTCATTCAATTATCTCACTATAGTTCATACTACACCCAAGTATTACTAACTGACTTACTCTAAAGAATAGATCATAAATAGTATCAGAATATAGTAATTCCTATATAAGATGACTTTAGTAATCTCAAATCCAATGATTAATCATACAATTACCATAATGAGGAAATCTACAGACATATAAGTGATATTCCATTTGTTAATTGAGTCAGTTTAGTAAACCTTTTCGCTAATAAGTACCCACACATTGTTTAATTGTCTTCACACTTTAATTTATGAAATTGATTACTTTCTTCATAAGAAATAAATATAACGCGTGCTAGCCTAACCACTTCATTAATACTCCGTCTTAATGAAACTACGACTAGAAATATTTTAGGAATAATTAAATAATGCAATATGAATCTCATAATTATAATTTCATTATAATTTTCAATTACATAATAAATATTCTAGGGATTTTATCTTTATAATTAATTATCAAAATAACTAGCAGAACACATAAAGATAAAGATCGCCTTTTATTAAATAAAAATATGTAATTACAACTAATATACTAGGTGTAAGGATATAAACTAACATTAATAATAACATCTTGTTATTATGTAAAAGTAGTAACATATTTTTGCCCATCTTTTTTATGACTTTAGAAATATTTAATTAAAAATTTTATATACTTATAACATCATATAATCTTATAGAAATTTCAGTTACGTCTTAATTAAATTTATAATTAAATATTTTCAAATTTTTATTTCTAATTTTTGTGATTTATATGTTATTATTTGATAACTATTCGTGCTTTTTGTCACGAACCGCTTAAATTTCGTCACCGAGGAGGCTAGTTTTAGTTAAATGGCCCCAGATTTATCTAGAATGTTCCCCATAATACTAGAGTTAAGTAGAAGGATCTAGATTAGTAAAGAGATAGGTGGAGTAGGTAGAGATATTTCTAGAGAATCATTATACATTGTTGGATCAAAGCAGTCCCTACCGTCCATTAAAGAGGTGGAAGGTTATAAATAGCCTAGGGGTCTTGGTTGTACATCCATCCCATAAATGTATCAAAGTCACTTGTAAAGCTTTCTTTGAGTGATAAGAAGCTACCTCCAAGTTCCCCCAAAGTTATTATTTTATCTTTCCATCTTTCATATTCAAGAGCTTCTTGTTGCCGTCTAAATTTAAGCTAAATAAATCCCATTTTCAACCTAGATCAAATCAAAGGCAAGCATAACTTGTCAAAAAATAGTATAAATAGACAAAATCGATTGTCTTACCTAAGGAAGCAAGGTGTAAAAATATCAAATTAAATTATGTTTAATTACTCAGATAATTAATGTTTGCTTGATGTGAAAAAGAATTAAAACAAGCGAATAATGAAATATGCAATATACTATACTAAAGAACAAAAACTAGCTAAGGCTTCGGATTTCAAGGGGTTAATTCCTTAAAATTAATGGTCATGGATTGATTTAGAATCTATTTCACTAAAAAAAAACATAACCAAAGCTCATGGAAACGTTTTTTCTCTTTTAAACTTAAATTGCATATTTGATTCATAAATACTTTGGAATAAAAGGCATTAATCACAAGAAGGTAATAATTAAGTTCGTTAATCTTAGTAATCCTCATAAAAGACTCTAAAATTGGTCTACTTTTAAGTTTAAGTATGTTACTTAATTGATTTTTCAAAAATTAAACACCAATAATTATGGAATTCAATTACCCAAGGCTCTAATCTAGGCGATTAAGCTAAATTATGAAAAATAAGCATTCAATTAGGATAAAAAGTAATCAAGCGCAGTTTGTTCTTAATTAAAATAACATTTTATCTTTATCCAAAAACAATCTACTCATACAGATTCATCAATAGAAAATAATTTAAGGTCACAATAAAAGTTTCCATTGAATGAATCAATAAAATAGAGTCAATACAAGTATTAAAATGAAAAATATAAAAGATTGACAAGAAGATGGACACTCCCTAAAGATTTCTACACCAAATCACCACCTAAAAGCTACAAAAATTATAAATTAAAATGGTGATGAAAGCTATATAGAAAAATAAAAGAAAACCTAACTATGATGATGTATATAGAGAATCTACCTTAAAAGTTGTGTAACAATAATGTGAATGAGACTATTTATACTCCTATAAGTGGCTAATAGGCTTTAGGAACGATTAGAAGTGATTTGGTCAAGTTTTCCTCTAAAAATAGCAAAAACAACACATAATAGAGACCATTAACAATGGTTAAAGGTCTGATATATACTACTTTTAATAAACTTGAAGAACCATCTTTGATGGAATAGATGCAGGCTTCAACGATGGTTGGCATAAACATTAATGACGTCATTAAAGGGTGTGACAGATCATTGTTGATGCTTCTGGAACTTTATCCTCTATGCCTCAGTTTACTCTAAATCACTCCAAATTCCTTCAATTTGCTTTAGAGTCATCATACACCTAGAATTGACAAGAATAGCTCCTAATTGGTACATTTTATGCATTAAATGGATAAAAATATGAAAAATCATGCGTTAAAATTAATGTAAATCACCCATTAACAACACCCCCATACTTGAATTGTTACTTGTCCTCAAGAAACTCACTTAAGCACTCAATTGAACATCTTCTAAGTACGATTAAAAGTTAATCAAGAAACTCAAAATGACTTATGCAACTAAACATAACTAATGATAAATAACTCAAGCTTGATCATGGATAAACACATATGGTTATGAAATGTTACAAAAACCAATTCCTTAATATAATGGTAAATCTTTAAGAAACTAAAAAAGATTATTATGCAAATTTGTCATAGATTGATCAATTAGTTCAAATCCTTATTTCATTCATTCAATTATGAAAGATATCCTAAACGTTCTATGCAACCAATCATTCGCATTGATTCATAATTCAACTTGATAGGTTTTATGTGAGATCTCACATCGGTTGGAGAGGAGAACGAAATATGCCTTATAAGGGTATGGATACCTCTCCCCTACAGACACGTTTTCCCTAGCACAACGTCTCGGATTCTTAAAGAACTTCGAGGTTAAATGTGCATAGGTGAGAGTAGTACCAGGATTGGTGACCTCCTGGGAAGTTCTCACCTAAAGGGAAAAAACAAAACCGTGCGGGTAGCCGGGTTGAGGGTAACCGGGTTAAGGGGTAGTCAGGTTGAGGGTTGTGGCCCAAGATACGGGCCCAAAGCGGACAATATCTGTAAGCAGGTGGTCTGGGTTATTACAATTAGTATTAGCTGAGCCCCAAGGGGGGTGGATTGTGAGATCCCACATCGATTGGAGAGGAGAACGAAGTACGCCTTATAAGAGTATGGATACCTCTCCCCTACAGACGCGTTTTCCCTAGCACAACG
>JAOXYD010000007.1:14811476-14831363 GCA_028565735.1 Pinacopodium congolense
TAAATAAAAAATTAAAAAATACTAATATAATAAAAATATAAAAATTAATAAAAATATAAAAATTATAATAAAAGATTACAACCTACCATCTTAGGGCTTGTTTGGTATTATTAAAGTTTTTTATTTTAATTTTTAATACAAAAATTGATAAAGACAACACACTAATATACCAAAAAAATTAAGAATAAAACTTAAAAATTAATATAAATATATTAAAATAACAACTAAAAATTACAACCTATAATAATATCAAATGAACCCTTAATAAATAACCGCTTAAAATATATTGTAATTCGAATGCGAAGTTTCAACTTGGAAAAAAATTCAAACCAACCCTTCGGAGCTTTGAAATTTTTGTACTGAAAAAATAAAATAAAATAACTGGAAACATTTTTGGTGTTGACAAATTAATGAAATTTGAAAATTTTGAAACCACAGTCAAACGATCACGTCATTAGTCAATCAACAACGTAAAAGTAAAACACTTTGGACTTTCGTAATCCCCCCGTGATCACACGGCCCCCAACCGCGCGTGACACTGCACTCTCCATATCCTTCCTTCCTCTTTAAAAGCTCTATTCTCTGCTCACCTTCTCCCTCTTCTCAACGCTTCTGGTCTCCATCTCCCATCTCAAACAAAAGCGATGATTTGATAAATGGGATTTTTCCGGCGACTTTTCGGGGCCAAGAAGGCAGCAACCTCCTCTCCGTCGAAGGACAAGAAGAAGAGGTGGAGCTTCGGTAGATTTTCTAACCCGGCTACTCTGAACGAACGCGGCCCTTACTCCTCGATTCAGTTTGATGATAATCTGGATGCCAACAAGCACGCTATAGCCGTGGCTGCGGCCACTGCAGCCGTTGCTGAGGCGGCGCTGGCGGCGGCCCAAGCTGCCGCGGAGGTCGTGAGGTTGACCAGTGGCGCCTCGGAGAGACGTGCTACACCGACAAGCGTTACTGGAAGCCGTCCTCGAAGAGTGGAGGAGCTCGCGGTGGTTAAGATACAGTCGGCTTTTCGCGGATATCTGGTTAGTGAGTGGTTGTTATTGTTCATTTTCTTGAATTAAATTTAATTAAGTTCATATTAAAACATAGGAAAAGAGATAACTGGACTTCTAATTTCATTTATTTCCAATTAAAAGTATATAATATCAAATAAATAGAGATAATTAGTTAAGTAAAAATTAGTTAGATCTCTTTATAATGACAAATCTAATAAATTCAATAATTCGATCAAACTAGTTAGATTGTAATTGATTTATTACAAGAGTATAAATTAAATTAAAATCACAAAATTTAAAATTACTAAGCCAATGTTAAAAAATTTTGTTGCTATTTGGTATAATTGCAATTATGCATACATAAAATTTCGTTGTCACAATAATTTGGAATTATAAATTAAGACCTTATTACCCGATTATTGTGTACAATTAAGTGATGATATTTTTAAGTTGGCATCAAACAGAAAGGGTTGAAAGTTTAAGAAGATGCGCCGAGTTTATGGTCATATTCTGTTAATCCTGATCTTTATAATTGTTTTTGAGTTTCAGGGCTAGATAGTTTCCATATCTAATATTTGTTCTCTTTTCTTGAAGGCTAGGAGAGCATTAAGAGCTCTGAAAGCATTGGTGAAGCTTCAAGCTTTGGTGAGGGGTCATATTGTGAGAAAGCAAACTTCGGACATGCTCAGGCGTATGCAAACACTGGTGAGAGTTCAGGCCCGAGCTCGTGCCAGTCGCTCGCATCTGTCGGAATCTTGGCGTTCTACTTCCAACTCCTCCAATTCTCATTACTCTGTAAGCCAACCCTCCTGATATTTTGTTGATTCAGTTTGTTAGTTTTCCTGAAATAACTAGCATGTGCATGGAAATTTATATGATTGTGCCTTGTTCTTTTAATTACTCTTGATACACATGGGAATTCATTGTTACTTTCCAGCTTTTTATGAGTCCTTTCAATATTGATGAATGCAGAGGAATGGTTCACATTCAAACCTTAGGGATGTGATTCACCAAGACCGGGCAAAGATGGGTTCAAATTGGTTGGATTGTTGGATGGAAGAAAGTTTATGGAACAACCATGATCGTAGAAATCGACATGCAGATGATCCAAGGAGTGACAAGATCCTTGAAGTAGATACTTGGAAGCCCCATATAAAACCTCTTGGTAACCTAAATTTTCAGGCATCGCAACAGCACAGCTTCACTTCTCTTTATGATCATCAAGACTGCACAATGGTCGACAACTCGCCGTCGAAATTTTCCACCAAAACAGCAATCCCTGTATCAAACATTTCTGCTTCATCTAGGCCTGGAAGTAGTTACAGAAGAAATCCTTTCTCACCAGCAAAGACTGAACACATGCTTGGATGCTTCAATGGATACTCAAGTTATCCCAACTACATGGCCAACACGGAATCTTCTCGGGCGAAGGTTAGGTCACAGAGTGCTCCAAGGCAGAGGTTAGAGTTTGAGAAATATTGTTCTTCAAGTGGGAGATCCGTACGAGGTTTTGTTGATGTAGATGCTTGTTCAGAAAGAAGCTTCAATCAGAAGACCGACTTTAGCAGCAGAGCTTACCCAGCATCTGGTCGCTTGCATAGAATAGGGAGTACCCCTTTAAGGTGACAATCTTTTGCTGTTCCACGTTAACTGTTTGACTGCTTGATGATGTTATTATTATATATTTAACCTGAACTGAACCCTGCAACATATGTAGCTTCTTCTTCTTATTCTTCTATAACATATGCCTGTATACATGGAATTCACAAGTTTGCTGTATTTAACTGTTACCCAATTCGATTAGTTGTTGCCTTGCAAAGATGGAGGTGAATCATAAGGTCATGATTGTGCAATTCCTCCATTGCGTCTCTATTGAATGATTTTAATCCTATTTTTGTTCCTACTAGCTTCACTGCAATATAGATTTCAGATTGTGAAGATCAACCTTTATAAAATCAAAAAGTTGAGGCATTTCTTGACACGGACAAAGTTAAGCCTATGACATTATTTCAATATTGAACCTTTGATATATAATAGTTTCTAATCGAATCTCTTTAAAAAGAAAATCTTCTAATGTCTCAAGGTTAAACTTGAAAAAAAAAACTTTTTGATTTTCGAAGAATCGAGAGGTAAAGAATTGATCGAGAAAGATTTTTTATTCTTATTATAAGAAAGTTATAAGATTATAATTATATTTGCATATATTTGGTAAAAAGAAAAATCTTTTCTTTTGAGAATAACTATAAAAAAAAGTATTCAATCAAACAAACATGCCTGAATATGTCTTAGTTATTTTTCGGAAAGGAAGGGAGGAGCAGATAATATTAATGTTTAAAAGGTTTA
The DNA here is from genome assembly GCA_028565735.1 of Pinacopodium congolense. Lineage (NCBI taxonomy): Eukaryota > Viridiplantae > Streptophyta > Magnoliopsida > Malpighiales > Erythroxylaceae > Pinacopodium > Pinacopodium congolense. The sequence goes on from JAOXYD010000007.1 coordinate 14,814,818, forward strand.
TTTTGCACGTATATTTTTGTATTATAAGTGAATTTTTATAAAAAAAATTTATAGTATTATAGCATTATTATAAATTATTTTATGAATTGATGTTAATTCTGAAGAGTTAATTTATAGATATCAAAATTTTAAAAACTTATTTAAATTTGTATGAAAATATTATGTACCTTTCATATGACAAATAACAAGCCCTTAAGGTGAAAGTTGAAACCATAAGATAAGGGCACATAATACATATTAGGTTAATGATTATTATCAAAGGAAACAAGTAATAACCTACCGTTTATTAACATTTCTAATTGTATTGAGAAGTTAATGGAAGATAATCTTCTTTCTTTCTTATTAGCATCTTTGAATATTTTATAATCAGCTCCTCTTGGTTTTGTGTCAAGGAGCACTATATGAGAATTTGAAAGGCAATGTTAGAAACTTAGAATGTATGAATTAAATGGCATTTTTGTTTAGTTACATTTTAATTTTTGGTTTTGGTTTCCTATTTTTTTAAATATAGAAATTTAAAAAAATACTAATATAGTACAAAAATTGAAAAAAAATACAAACTAATACAAAAATATAAAAATTGCACAAAAAAATTCACAGCCTACAACCTAACTAATTAGGAAATGTTTTGTGAATTGTGATTTTTATATTTTTGTATTGGTTTATATTTTTTTTTCTATTTTTATGTTATATTAGTATTTTTTATTTCTTTATTTATATAAAAAAAACAAAAATCAAAAACCAAAACGAATCTAAACATCCCCTTATGTTGGTATGAGTTTCAAATCTTTGCAGCCTTCGGCAACCAACAAGTGTTTTTTCAAGTTACGAGTTTCAACTCTCAAATAACCTAAATTATTTATGAAGAAAACTAGATCGTCATCTATCAATGACCATCTATAATCATCCATAACAAGGGGTATTTTGATTAAAATATTTAAATATTTCTTTGTCTTATGTAAGAGATGGCTATGTATAGTTATGAGCGATGACCATATAGTCAAAATCTTTATTTATTTAGCACTTATTCATTTAGAAATTAAAAAATTGTTCAATATCTATCAAATTATTTTAATAAAAATTATTGTGTGATTAACTGTTGAATAAATGAAATAATTTACATTATTATATTGAGATAAAATAATTCGATTAAGATTTGATAATAAAAAAACTCATTTTTAAAATTTTTTAATATATTAAAGTGGTTTTTAAGTTAATAAAAATGATTTTTAATGAATAAAACTATAAAAATTGTATCTTTCATCTTAAAATCTTCTACAACGAAGTAATTCATGACATAAAATTCCAATCCAATATAATTCCATAGGACAAAGTCATAATTTAATCATATAACCAAACAGAAAACATTGCAACATAGTGTGTTATTGCGAATAGAAAATGTTGAAAATTTTCTGGAATTACGATTCCTTGACCAAATTATCACAATCCCAGTTCTTAGAAATTCTTTATTTTTTTTCAGTAATTATCCTTTTCAAGACTTACTAGGAACAATCTGCATTAGGGTCAATGACAAAGCCTAGACTAATGCCACAAAGGCCAGGCAAAGTAGCAATGGCGGTGGCATTAGGATTATAAGTAAATACAAGACCCATGAAGCATCTACAAACCAAGACCCTATCACCTTCACCACCTGAGCTGCTTATCATATTTAGGCTCCTGATGGCCTCGCAACATGGTGACCCTGGAAACGGGTCTGGCGAACCATATGTGATGAACCCTGAACATGCTGATACATATTCTGTCACGGTGGTGCAGTCTATTGCGGCCGCCGAAACCACCGCCCTTACGGCCCAGATAAACATTACCAACAATGCTACTCTGAATCTGATCATTTCCTAACTTTTTTATGTTTTTTTTCCTTTTTACTTGTGACAACTGAGATCGTGTGAAATTAAATACAATACTTGGGTAACTTTGGTTTGGTTTGGTTTGCGGTCGCTAATGCGTGGAACTCTCATGCTAGTTGAATGGATTATCTACTTCCGCTTTGTCATTTATAACTAGTTTTGCCATTTGTTTCTCTCTTCTTTTTTTTTTTTTGGTTGTTTTTATTTTTATATTTATGTATTTTTATCAAAAAAAATTTGTATTTTTTAATTTTTATACTATTTTTCAGTTTCTGTACTTTATTTATGTGTTATTTTTAAAATTTCTGTATTTTTATTTTTATATTTAAAAAACAATAAATTAATACAAACAGGGCCAGCTAGCATGAGATCACCACATGATGGGGTGGCTGGTTATCAGGTTCCCGGATGACAATGGACCGGACTCAGCGAGACTTCTTAAAGCTCGAATTCGATTCTAATCAAGCCTAGGTAAGCAAAATTTGACCTGAGCTTGCTGAGCGTACTTAAAAAATTAAACGCGTTTGTTGAACTAATTTTTAGGCACATTTAATACGAACTCGGCCCAAAACTTTATATACAATATATATGTATGTACTAAACTAGTGACGTCTTGACGATGAGTCAACAGTCTAGTGCCTCGATATAAGATGATGTCTCAGATATTTTCACAAATAAAATTTAATTTTTTAAAAAAAAGAAAGTATTGATGATGATGAGTTTTTTTTATGGCTTAAATTTTTTTAATAATTTTTTAATTATATTAAACATTCAACGATTTTATATATTTTTTATTTTAATGAGAATTAATTAATTTAAATATATAATTTGATATATTAATAAATATATATTTAATAATATAATAAGACAAAATTAAAATAAGATAATAAAACTGAATAAGTTTTCAACTGTTATATTGTAAATAGAAATTAAAAATCAAAATAAAAAATAAAAACAATTTATTTGACTAGACTTAAATCAAATAAAAAAATTTATTCATTAATTTGAAACTAAGATCTTCATTCTTAGGTCTGTTTGGTTTAGTTTTTTACTTTTTATTTCCATTTTTATGTATTTTTGTTAGTTTTCATATTGTATTCACACATTATTTTTAATTTTCGTATTGTTTTTTTATCAATTTTTGTATTTAAAAAAATAAAAAATAAAACAAACAACCTTTAAAAATCTCTCATTCAAAGTAATTTTTATCATGAAACCCTCCCAAAGGCACATTTGCCTTTTCACTGAAGCTTTAGGAAAAAAAAAAAGACATTATACACGTATATTTATGATTATGCCCTTAGCTAATTTTGATTATTATTATTATATTATTTTAAATTTAAGGTTTTATAATTTATTATTTAAATTTTTAACATTTAGCATCTAAGATTTTAGGTTTAGGATTTGTTATTTTAAAGTTTATCGAATTTAAATTTTTAAAAAATTATAACTTATAATTAATTTTATAGAAAGACTTTGGAGCCTCATTTGAGAACCTCCATGGCTTACCATGAAGACATGGGGGTGGGACCTCCTGAAACAGATGGAGTAATCAATCAAAGCGAGTTAGGGATCGGAAAGACGAAGAAAAGCCTTTAGAATCCAGCTAGTAAAGAGCTAGTCTTTTTCTATATCACTCTCTTTTCTAATAAAAAACATTAGCCTTCATCCATTAGATCAGAGTATCACTAGTAGTTGGGGAAAAAACAAACGGCTTTCTATCATAATTGCAAGGCTTCCAAACCTTAACTACTTAAGTATTAAAGGTTGCTTTTGCTTACTTTCATAAGAGGCTGTTCAATACAAGCTATCAACGTTGTCTTAGATTGAACAGTAATAAGAGAAGTCCACGTTCAATCTCTAAGGCAGCTTTCAGTTGATAAAGGAAGAGTCTTCCTATTAGAGGATCCTGACAAGGAAAGCACACCTTGAAGAGTTGATATCTAAAATTGAAGTTGATGTCAACAGCTAGCCAAGAGGGTTTATGACAAACTATAAGAAGGAAGGAGGGAGAAATGATCTACTTTAGGTAATGCTCTGCTTTCAGAGCTTTCCATCAGAACTAAAGTTACGATTACAGGTCTTCACCATTATTTGGGTTGGCTTGCTCGAAACTCAATTAGTTTCTGCTAGACAAGAAATGAGGAACATAACCAATACAGGGAACAAAGGAATACCAAACCATATATACTTTTGCTACATGAAAATTTTACTCAAATTACGGGGACCTATACATATTAGTACAGTATACTGGGGTCCTCGACCAGAACCACACATGCAAATTTCCCTACATGTGGCTCTTCTGTGCTTTCCAAGGCATTACCAGTGAAAGAGGGTAACTAGGAATATAGCTAGGTGTAGAGTGAGTAATGAGGCTAGCGCAAGAGCTGGGGATAGGTTGTTAAAGGGAGACGGGTAGGTAAGGTTCTAGGTCAAAAGCAGATTATCAGGCAAGGGTTAACTAAAGGTATCTAGTTCCGGATTGGAGCTAATAGAATCCAATACCTTCGCCCTCAGCCTCTAGTTACAGAAGCGGACTTGACCAGACGAGAGAGGAAGAAGAAGCAGATGAGTACAAATCATATGGTTATGCTGCATCTCCATCTCTAGGAGAAGCAGCTAGATCAATTCCTAAATTGCTAATGCCCCCTCTTCCAACCGAAACTAAAAAAACTAGAGCAAATGCAACTTTTTATATTCCCTTCCTACTTGATATGAGCTCATAACTCGTAAGCAATTGGAATCAGTAACTTAACTTTGAGAACCATACCTTATAATATCATATTTTGTCTAAGCCATTATTCGACTTGTTTAAACACACTAATTTTTCCCACTTTGTGAACATGCTTCTAAAGATAGGTATGGAATGAGCCAGGGTGAGGCCCTAATGAAAGAGAACATCGATTAGAGGTCCACATTAGTATATTCCCCCTAGCTAAGTCATTTCCTCCTATTTCATCTAATAGGAAGGGCATCTAGGTAGGTTACGACATAGGCATTCTTCAAGTGTGAAAACATACGAAGAAGGATTTGGACCAAGAGATATAGTATCTCCCGAAATAACAGATCGCATATCTCACTGTATATCTCTTCGGTAAGATACGATCGAAAGGAACCCAATTTGAAACATTGTCGAAGATGCAATTAATATAATCACTTAAAGTGAAGATTAGATAGTTGAATAGATAGGTCAGGATGAAAGGTAAGAGAAATCGGAAAGCACATAAGCTAATGTGCTATTCTAGGTATATTTAAACGATAGAAGAACTGAAGCTGTTGGATGTTGCTCAATGCTGCTATAACTTAACAATAAAAAAGTTCTGTGTCAAACTTTTATGTCTTCATGGGGGCTACGAGAACTTTCAAATGGAATCTCAAATTTTTTTGTTAATTTTATAAATTTAATCACATCCACATATTAAGCTAACCATGCGTAAATCTCTCCTGAGAGTTAAGGGCCATAAACAACCCTTAGTCACCCTCTTTTTATTTTTATTTTAGTTCATTCACTTTCATACAATTTTTTCTTCTACATCTCTATAGAAACATTTAGAAGGTAACAAATAATTTTGATAGAAATTTAACTTAATTTTTACAATTTTGATATTTTACATTTTACATTTTACATCCTATCTAAAAATTTTAGAGTAGTAGACATGAATGGTGTGCAAAATTGGCTACATTTATAGAAATAAAACTAATTAAGATAAATCTAACGAAATGTTTAATGTTAAAAAACAGAAAATGGAGATGAAAGACAATGAATTCATCTGATGCAAAATTGAATGTTTTTTCTTTTTTGTTTGTAAACACAGAAAAATAAGATACAAGATCATTCAGGATTCATCCAGTGGAAGAGTTTTTTAATGTTAAAAAGAGAACAGAAAGCAATCTCCTACGTCCTAACCTGAAAAGCTAATACCATTTACATAAGGAAACCAAAACCCACAAATGGTTAATAGATTTCTTCCTTCCCCTCTCCCTTAGAGTTGATTTTCATCGCAATTCCATCTTGAGGTGGGCACGCAGCTCAAATAGTGACACCAATGGCAATGATCATTCCCATTCTCCCCTCGAAACAGCATAACTAATGATACTGTGAATCTGCAATTAAGTAGACAAACGAAGAAAAAGAATTCAAGTCATCTTCTGTTCATAGCAGGAGTTATCAGACACATACCACCTGGAAAATATACGTCTTAACACGAAAAATCGTGTCATAATTTAGAGGAAATATCTGTTTGTGGGACCACAGATTTAAGTTCATTACCGAATGATTGCAAGAGGCATTTACAACCCCACCAAAAATATGCATAATGGTACCAGATGTTTCGCTTTTTCATAACAAAACAGTTACATGATAAATTGGAAATGATTTAGATCCTGAAATTGCAAAAAAAGGTATATGAAATGATTGATGATCAACATGTGGATAGCGTAAAATTGAGCAAATAACTCACCCTACAACCAGCAGAACCACAGAGACGAGCCACAAAGCATATTGGTAAGGCTTGTACTTGGATTTGACATTGACTCCGGCAGGGAGATTCTGACGATCTAACCATGCGAATTGTGGACGAGGCAGCAACACAAAGCCAAGAAGGAACCCTGAAAGGAATCCTCCAATGTGCGCGAAATTATCGACGTGTGGTAGAATTCCGATTGCAAGGTTAATTGCTATGATGAATAGAAGTGTAAGCAGAGCTGCAGCCTATGGAATCAACAAAGAGGACAGATATTAGGAGTAAACACTCGTTACAACCACATTCATGCTTTAATGGTGCCGACAGCTAATATCTTCTATGGTTTACTCTCCACTAATAAGAAATGCGGATGCATAACTGAAAAGCCTAAAGACTTATTCTAACCGAAACATTTCATAATATTCAGGACAGATCCTAATATTTTAAAAATATTCAAAAAAAATCTTAATGTTCTCAAAATATTTTAAAAGAACTTTGATTTAACTTTTACTATAAAATTGTTTTTAAACTTTTTTAAATGTTAGGGACTTGAAACAATGGTTTTTGCTTTGCCAAATCCTAAAACATAAACATTACAAGCTGACTTAAAGGATTATAATCTATTCCAGATTAAGAGGGACTTAGTCCTTTCAAGCGCATCCCAAACAAATCGAAGCCATTCCTGGTCTTCATCAAGACCGGGAATTCCTCAAAAATGAAAGGTAAACAAGAATTCCTCGTCAGAATCGTCAGTCACAAACCTTGTTGGTATAAATGGTCCAATTCGTGATTAGTTCTGAAAGCATAGCCCCAAGAAGGCCGAACAGAGCACCAGAAGCACCAACAGAGATGTTGTTTCTGATAAAGAGAGAAGAAAGCACACTCCCGCCGAATCCTGCTATGAGGTAAATGATCCCAATGCGGACTGCATTCAGCAAAAATAGGATCAGATTCTTCACCAAATTAATGCAAAAATTAAAGATTCGATAACAAAGGACATAGTAATCAACAGTCAGTAATTTATCTAACACATTAAAAGGGTTGAAACAATCTTAAAAGATCTTAATCATACCAAAACCAAATTGCTGCTCGAGGCGAATACCGATGAAGATCAGGCTAAGCATATTTGCCAGAAGATGAATAATACCGGCGTGCAACCAAATACAAGTGATCAGCCTCCATCCTTGGTGTCTATGCACGACTCTGTCCCACTGAAGAGCTCCCATCTTCTCCAAACTTTTGAACCCAAAAACAGAAACAAAAGACAAAAGATAGAGAAGTTTCAACCAAACTATAGCACTTTGGATTAATCACTGAATCTGTCATCAATTAGACCCAAAAAACGAAGAAATAAGTGATTATTTGGCACAATAAAAGTACGCAGGATTGTTTATTCATATTCTTAAAGAAGTTTCTAAGATTGGTATCTGTAATCTTGACTACAGACATATCATAAAGAACAAAATCAAGATCAAATTTCCTCGAAAATCACACCCAATCTGGATCATAATCATGCCCAAAAAAAGATCCATCCAACTTTTATGTAAGTCTATCTCTAAGTCCTTATGCAAGATCTTTCGTTCATAGAATGATCTAATGCATACAAAATTTCCTAATCTCAATCATACATAAATCAAAACTTTGAAATCAAGGTTTACATTCGCATAAAAATTGAATCCAAAGTCACTAATATCCGTGAATAAATCTAAATAAAATCTAGAACTCAAAAGTTAAAAAAAGAATAACAAGATTACTACATCCTGGAGTTTATAAAAACCCAAACTTATAAAGAGTTTAACTTCTACACATTGTTTCAATCACACAAACAAACATATAGAAGAAAGGAATAGAAAATATAATGATGAGTTGTCTTGAAGCCTTGAAATCTTGATTTTTGATACGTGAAATCCTTCTTTGATCCTGGAGGTTATGCCTTTGGATTCTTCCTCTTCTTCAAAATTGCGTGAAAATATTTTGGAGTAACTTCATATTTGTCTCTTGTGGAGCCGTGGCTAAAAATCCACCTTTTGGAGGCTTAGAAGACCAAACAATCACAAAATTAGGTCAAGGGGATGTAGCTCCCAAAATATCCCATGGCCTAAGCCATAGTCTTGCTATTCCAGGGCCACAGCCTAAGCTAGGTTGTGGTATTTTACTGGAACTTACAGCTTCTCTATGGCCTTTTGCTGAAACTTCTAGATTCTACTTCCAGGGCCATATATTCTTTGCTTGTACACTGGCCATAAAAATTTGGTATAAAGCATCCTCATATAAAGTTCTTGGACCCCAATTAACTCCACACCATTCACAATCCCAAAGTATTCTTCAAAATCTTATGAAATGTGAAAAAAAAACATAGAAATCATATTAGTAACATCTCATTCAAGGATTTTAACTTTAAATACATGAAAATCACATGAAATTGCATCTAGAACTTCTCCTAGAAAGCATTAAATCATGCCTAAAATATATGTTTTTAGTGATATTAATCTACAACTACCAAAATGTATTAGTTTAAGTATGACCAGGAAAAAGGCCTTATAAAGTCAATGCTCTAAATATAAAAGATCTCATACACTTGGATATTATTGAGTAGTATCTCATGTCTCATCAAAATGTTCCTAACCTTTAACAGTTATCATAAGATTTTACAAAAATGAAATGCATCTTCGGACAAAGTAAGCCAGTAAAAATTACACTTTACCCCTTATGCATTATCCAAATAGGCTTAAAGTATCCCCTGATATCTCTAAAATAACAATGACTAAAGATAAAAGGTACTTTTTTCAGTACCCATCTCCCAACAGTTCCATTAGAAAAAATTTGGTATAAATAAGGATCATACTAAATGTACTGTTTTATCTCAAACATGAAGTTTTTCTTTGTTTAGTATGAAATAACAGGAGGAAGAACACTACCAACTAAATAACTGACTGTGTCAGTGTACCATGGAAGTTTCATAAAAGCTAATGACTATTATTTTGAAAAATTGTTCCATATGTCTTGGTCGTCTCCCTAATCTATCACTTGTTTAATCAGGTGAGGTGATCTGCCACAAAGTTTTCTACTCCTTTTTTATCTTTGATATTTATGTCAAACTCTTAAAAGAGGAGCCATCAAATAAATCCTATGCTAGCATCATGATTTTTCATTAGGTATTTGAGCACAAAATGATCCATATAAATTATTACCTTGAGTAACACCAAATGGAAGCCGAACTTATCAAATGTAAATATGATGATCAATATCTCTTTTTTGGTAGTGGTATAATTCCATTGGGCACCATCCAAGCTTTGACTCACGTAATATATAAGGTGGAAGATCTTTTCTTATCTTTGATCAAGTATTGCATATGCCATATAGTGATTTGTATAACATATTGACTTAAATAAAGGATATCAGTCAAGAGATACATGAATAGGTGCACTCTTGAGTTTTTCCTTTAAAAGCTTAAAAAAGTGCAAGTATTCATCATTAAAGTTGAAAAAGACTTGGTTCGTAAAATAATTAAGGGCTTGGTAATCTTAAAAAAATCATTTATGATCCTCTTATAGAAGCTAGCATGTAGTAAAAAACTCCTAATCACTCTAACTGAATTATGTGAAGATAGTCTAGTGATTACTTCTATCTTAGTTAGATCTATCTCGATGCCCTTATTAGAGATTTTATGACTTAGAACAATACACTCTTGTACCATAGACTATCACTTTTTCCAATTTAACACTAATTGATCTTTTCACACCTTTTCAGCACCTTCTCTAAATTTTCTAATCATTCATCAAATGATGTGTCAAAGATAGATAAGGTATCCATGAAAACCTCAACATAAGTTTCTATCATATTAAATAAGATTGCCATCATGTAACATTAAAAAGTGGTTAGGATATTACATAAACTGAATGACATGCATCGATAAATAAAGATGCCATAGGGATAGGTAAAGATAATCTTTTCCTAATCCCCAGGGTTTACAGTAACTTAACTGGCCTTATTTAACTTCCTATAGTAAATACAAATCCACCATCTCATGACTTTCTTATTGACTATTAACTCGATTTTCTCGTTGTTCATAACCATAATCCCTCCTTTCTTTGGCATTACTTATACTCGGCTTACTCATGCAGAATTAGACATGTGAAAGATTATACCTGCATCTAGGAACCTAACTACCTCTTTCTTAATGACTTCCTTCATCTTTAGATTTAACAGCGTTATGGTTGCACTAATGGGTTACTACTCTCCTTTATAAGGATCTTATGAGTGTAAACTGTGGGGCTTATCCCTTTAATATCAACTATGATCCATCCTATCATGGCCTTATACTCTTTTAAGATTTGCAACAACCTATATTCTATGGTATCTATGAGTGAGGTAGAAATAATAACATGTAAGCGAGATAGAGTATTCAAGAATGTATATTTTAAATGTGAAAAAGGCTTAAGTTTAAGAGTTAGGGATTCCTCCTTAAATGGCTTCAGAAACGACTTAATTGATCTATCTAAAAATTCATACTTTATGGATTGGATCCAATTTGATGACTTTTTCCCAGCTTCTAACTATCCAAGTACCTCTTAAATCACTTCCTTATCTGACTCTGTAATTTGTGAGTTTATCGATGCCCTTTAAACAAGATCTACTAAAGATTGACAAAGTGGTCACTCTCCATAGGTCTAACATCAATGAAATTTCACAAATCTAAAGCAAAAGGATGCTTTATCACTATAAATACATTAAAAATGATTTCTTCATTTTTGAGCCTCTTGATGGGTTTTCCTCCTTTCCATCGATGAGCATACATGTAGTAGCCATAAATGGTCATCCCAATATGATAGGGACTCTACTATTCTCTTTAATATCCAAAATTAAAAATCAATAGGGCAAAAAAATTTATCTATTTTAACATGCACGTCTTTTATAATCCCCTTTGGATAGGTGATAGATCAATCGACTAATTATAATGAAAATGTAATAGGTTTAGGCCCCTCAAAACCTAGCTTCTTGAATATAAATATAGGCATTAAATTGATATTGGTTTAAAAATTAGTCAGAGCCTTGTTTATCTAAAAGTTATCTATAATACATGGGATGATAAAACCCTTAAGGTCCTTAGAGGTAACTTTCTAAGTAAATTTTCAAAGCACTCTCATTAAGTTTTACAATCTCATACTCTTTAAGCTTTCTTTTATTCGACAAAGAATCCTTTCAAAATTTCATTTAATAAGGCATATGAGCTAGTGCCTTAGTAAACAGGATATTAATAGATAACTTTTTAAACATCTCTAAAAACTTCTTGAATTACTTATCCAAATAGGCACTCTTCAATCATTGAGGATATGGAATCCCATGCTTGTAGGTTTACAAGTTAAGATTGGAAAATACTCTAGATCACTCTTCCTTTTTAACTTTTACTTCTTTCTCTTTTCTCTTCTCCACCACATTCTCTTTACTCTTCTCTTCTAACTCCTTCCTTAAGCTTGCATTATCTACTTCTTTACCATTCTTTAAAGTAACAGCCTTAACATGTTCTCAATATTAGGTTAAGTAGTAGTAGGTAGCTTATCGGGTAACCACTTTAATAAAGTATGCACAATCTAGTTTATTTAAGACTCTAAGTTTCTAATCAAATCCTCATGATTTTTATGTCCTAGACTCATAAGATTAGATTTATTTCATCACGATCTCCTCAAAACTAGGTTTTCTTTGTAAAGCTACATGGTGGGACTCTTTAAGGATTAGTAGATAGAGGATTTTAGTAGTTCTAATTGTTACTTTATAAAAAGTTAGGTTAGTTCCTCCATTTAAAATTTTAAGTGTTAGAGTAAGGGTTTCGTTGTTACTTATTAATGTTTCACATTAACTGAGCTTGTAAATGCTAATGAGTAAAAGAACTTCTTAGTTGACAATCTATAGATGAATGTAAGGTATCTCCACAATTCTTACACACTACTTAACCTCTCAGCACATTACTACTAGCCCCACTTACTAAACTATTTATCTTCTTATTGAGTATTTCCATTTGAACTAGTAATACTACTGTGTCATTAATCGCATGAACTCTAAATAGTTTCATAAGATGATGCTTAGAATGATACTAAAAACTATTTATGGCTATCTTTTCTATAAGCTTATAAGCTTGATTTAGGATGTTTCTCATTAAATTACCCCCAACAGTAGCATTTATGATACTATGAGTAGAGGGTATAAATCTAGAATAAAAGATATCTACTTGCTATCAAGTAATAAATCCATGATCGGGACACCTAGAAAACATCTCCTTAAACCTATCTCAAGCCTTATATAAACCCTCATTTTCATATTAAATCACATTAGACAAAAAATGTAATTTAAAATTTCATCTTTACTATATTAACTAATGGGAAGAATTTAGAAAGAAAAAGCTTTATATTTTCATCCTAAGTAGTGACGGAACCAAATTGTAGGGTGGAAAGCCAAGCTCTAGCTTTGTCTCTAAGGGAGAGAGGAAATAGCCTAACCTTAATAACATCCTTTGAAATCTTATTGTGTCTAAGCATGTCATAAATATCTAAGAAAGTCTTTAGATGGGTATTCGAGTCTTTTAAGGCTAAGCCTCCAAACTATAAGGCCTTAACCATAAAAATAATCTCATGAGAGATTTCAAAGTTGTTCGCATTGACTCTAGGACTACCTATATTAGCCAAAGGTCTACAATTATTTCCTATAACTAAGTCCATAAGATCCCTACATTCTTCCTAATTTTGTGCAACGAAATGTTCTTGTTATTCCATATCTATAGAATTATTTTCTTCCTTTAAATGATCTTCATCAATAGTCTTTATCTCTACTTTGTTAAAAGTGCCTACCTGAGTTTTTCTTCCTACATCTACATATAGCTCACTTTAATTCCATATCAAAATCAAGTTCCTCGAGCTTTTGGCCTTGAGTATGCATGTTAATCTATGAAATAACTAAATAAACTAGAATACTTACCGAAGGAAGCTAACAAAGAAAATAAAAAAGATAAAGTAAATAAAAAACAATTAAAAATCTAATTAAATGAAAATGTAGAAAATAATAAATAAAATTAGCAAAAATGACTTCAAGATTAATTGACGTCAATTTATTTCTAGTATTACTAAGGTGGATCCTCAATAACGAAGCTAAAAACTTTTACTCTAATTTTAAACATAATTCTAACTTAAAATCAACTATAGGCAAGTATACCTATTATAAATAATATAGTGGATTTATAGGAATCCAAGTTATTATCCCCACGAGGATCTACTTGTAACTACTAAGTCACTCGAATTAGAATTATCTAGAATTCAACGAACTTAGAAAATAGGTTTGAAGCTCAAGAATTTTAATCCTAATATTAACAAATGATAGGTCATTTATTAATTTAAATTGTGATGTTTATTGATCTTTTCAATAACTATGATAGATTTTTCGAATCTTTAATTATCTATTGCTCTATTTTAATAGATTTTCGAATCACTAATTATCTATGACACTGTTCTAATAGATTTCTTGAATCTCTAATTATCTATGACTCTATTATAACATGTTAGCTTATAATTGAAAATTAAGCTCTTAAACAAGCAAAGATTAACACACAAATTATATATTAAAACTCAATCAGTCTTCTAATCTAGCCTCAGCTAATAAACGATTTAGTCATGCATATTAATCAATAAACACAAATTATGGAATATAATATCTATATTTATTGATTGAAACAAAAATAGTATAAGATAAAATGAAATAAAAGGTTTAGAGAATACCAAAATACTCTCCTAGCAAATTTGTAACTCTAAATTAGATTGCGCCAACCTTTATTGGAAATTGAATTGTCCAATTCTCCCTTTGATTTTTTGTTGGAATATGCCTCTAGAGATATTAATAGCTGTTGGAATTGAAGATCAATGTTGTTGTTTATTCCCTACACTATTCTTCTCACTTCAACAGTCATCTGCCCAGACATCAATAGCATCGTTAATAGACCATATTGTTCTCTTGTATTGACATTAATGGTGGTTTCTAATGGACAACAATGACATCATTAAAGTCACACATTATTCTTCTGGACCATATTGTTCTCTTGTATTGACATTAATGATGGTTTCTAATCGACAACATTGACATCATTAAAGTCACACGTTATTCTTCTGGAAAGTGAACTACACTTGACATTTTTGCACCAAGCTCATCTTTTGAGCATGAATTTACAAAATAAAGAATAACACATATAAATTAGATAACTTAACACTAGAACAGGGGTAAAATATAACAAATTATGTTCTAAAATCCGATAAACTATGCCCCTATCACTTAGAAACTAATATCACATATCATACCATCAACGCAAACTAACCATTGGATATGTCCTAGGCAAGCTACTATTTCATTATCTCTTTCTAAAATCATATGTATCCCATGATTTATGCAAAATAGATACATACTCATGAATTCACAATTATTAAATGCATCATAAACAATCCCAACACATTCACAAAATTATATCATCTAATTAATTCAAACGATTTATGATCTAATTTTTGAAAGATTGTAATTTCACATATCTCACATTTGAAAATATACATGAAAATCATACCATAAAATTACAATTTAATCAATCACTTACGCACGAAATTTACATTGTTCACATAGTACATAATAATAACAAAATGAGAGTGCATTCTAATTAATCCTTTACTTAGTATCTAAAAAATATAATTTACCAACCAAATTCAAACTATCCCTTTAATATGTCGCTAGAATATAAATATTCATGAATGTATTTCAGATTCCAATCAAACTTAAATACTAACTAATTCAAATCCCCTTTTATTTTTATTTCAATATTACTTTTTTATCCTTATTTTAATTATTGTTACCAGTATTACTATCATTAATATAATTAATAACTAATATAATACTATATTATTATCCTAGTTTCCCTTTCTTTTCGTTTCCTTTCTTTCTTTCCATCCTTTCTCCTTTGTCTCTCCTATCTCTCTTTTTTTTAACTCCATCCCTCACTCTCACTCTCACTCCTTATTCTTATCTCTATTCCTTGATGTCATCTAACTTCTCTCTCTCTCTCTCTCTCTCTCTCTCTCTCTCTCTCTCTCTCTCTATTATTTGACTCTTATTAGTGACACTGTTATCGATTACAATCATTTTTTTAAGAAATATCAATCCTACTCGACCAAAACATCTCACATCTCCTAAACCTTCACAACTAAGAAAAGCTAATGGAATCACAAGACGTTTGGGATTTACCCATGAGGTCTACTAATTTTAGATGAGATCTAGACAACAACAAACCAAAGATAGAGTCTACTACTTTTTTTTAGTGACAGTTCTGATAGTCTCACCCTTAGATAATTAGCAAGAAAGGAAGTAAAACAAAAGGAAACAAAACTATGTTTGATAAAATAATTACTGGAATAATAATAAAGCATACTAGCAGTGAATTAGGATTCAAAGACAAGATGGTTGACAGTATAGAGGAATCATTAGCATAATAAAGATAAGAACTGATGATGATAAAGCAATTAACATAATTAAGGATCTAGTCAATAGGGAAATAAAAATGAAAAAAAGGAGTTATTTTTATTAATAAAGTCAAAAAACTTAGGGAAAATTAACAAACATGGAAGAATAAATGGAAACGTTGGAAGTTAGAAAAACCTTCCATTTTTTTATAATAGATTTCAAAATTACTCTAGAATTTTAAAACTTTCCAATCTAGTTCATTTCCATTTTTCATCATTTTATTTAAAATTAATAGGCTAGGCTTAAAACCTAATTGTCTAACTTATAGATGTTACAGATATACTAGTAGAAAAGTCCTCAATCACTATGATTTTGATAGTTCCAGAAAACATATTTTGTAGATTCTCTAGCTTGCTTAACCTAAGATTAAACAACCCAAACCCATAATTTCCTCTTGGAAAGTAATTCACGATTTAAAACTGTTGAACCAAAAGAGTTTCCAATCTTGGTTTTGATGATAATAAAATATTTTTTATTACTAATAGTTTAAGTTTATGATGTTAATCTTAAAGATAGGTAGGTTTCAAAAAGAATTTAATATAGAACGCTCGGAGTTTGAACGTTAAAGTGGAAGATAATGGAACTTCAAATGATTTCTAAGCTTCAAGACCTTAGATAGGTTATTTCAAATATGTTTGTAACTTTTATTTGATGTTTAATTGATCTAAGGGCTTA